>WEIT01041723.1:2259-15004 GCA_013389985.1 Dryoscopus gambensis | reverse complement strand
CATGGTTTCAATGGGAACTTTAGTCTTGAGCTATTTCAGTAGATGCCCTATTTAAAAGGGCTGAGAGTGGGAAAAGGAGGTGCAGACTGCCAGTGTTAACCCTAAGTGGGTTCATTTGAAATTTTTTTTCTTGTAAAATTTAAGAGACTCCACAGCTTACCTTTGTATTCCAGGATTTTCTTATTCATATCTGCTACTCTTTCTGATCACTGCTCACCAACTGTGATAAACAACTGAGGGGATATAATTAAGCTTTGACAAGGGAAGAAAGCGCCTTGAATTTGAAACCTGGAAAGGGAGAGACTGAGCTAATAGGGGAAAGCAGAAAGACGTTTATTTCATTGTGCACAAGAAAATGCTCATTCAGATGTCTTGATTGAAGCACATATCTCATCACCAAGCCCTGGGTAGGAACTTAGTTCTTGCTTTTCTCTCTGTAAGCATGACATATGTTGTGCCGTTTTGCTAGCTGGTGAATGTACTGCCTGGCTCTTCAGTGCTTGCTGTCTCTGCCTTACCCTGGCTCTAGGAAAAGAGATTAGGATTCCTCTCAGTCCTGGTGTCAACTGGAACAGAGCTTTGGGGGAAAATATTTGGTACTACTAGCAATATTTACATAAGATTTACTGTTTTCACAACAGAAATTGAAGATATTCAGGCACCCACACTTCTGAGCTTGCCTAGGTATGATGCTGGCCTTAATTAAAGGATCTAAATCTTCTAAAATATTCAGATTGTCAGTAGCTCAGTTCTTGATAGGCAATCAAACAGTATTTATCAAAATGGGAACCCAAAGTATTAAGTGCCTTTTTGCATTTTAAAATAATATTTCTCTTTTCTAATAAAATATTACCCAGGTTAATTTTTTATTTTAGAGGCACTGGACCCCAGGACTTCTTTTTAAAAGAATAGGTATTTCAAGATTCAACTAGGAAAGTTTACCACTGGTAATTCTTCTTACTGCCTGCCAATGCAATACACTGAGACTACCAAAATCTGTAATAATTTTCTACACAGTGCTGTGCCTATAAAATATAAATCATTAAAATTATGCAGTTAATATTTTCTTTCACAGTACTATACTTGCAGCTGGCAATAGTCACAGCTGTAACTAACAGATTTAGAGCTTTAACAATATTTTTTTAGGAGAAGAAAAGGGGATTGATAGTGCTGTCATATATGTTTGCTTAGTACTACCTGGACTGCCTATATTCTGTCACTCTGAAGAAAAAATGCTATTGGCAGCCCTGAATCCTGTTTTTCCTGTATGATTATTGAAAGGGGTTTGACTGCCACCTTGCTCTGTAAGAATGGGAACAGAAATCTGGCAGCAAAAAATATTAATGGGAAGCAAAACTCATTCTTAATGCATTTAAATAAGAAAGTGAGAAGCTGTATTGAGCAACTTTTAAGATCTCAGTTATTAGTATTATAGAAAGCTCCTCTTGATGTAAAGAAATTCAAATCAAAGCTCAGTTACTTTGAAGACTGAAGACAACCTACAAAAACACTTGTTCTTCACTTACTTTTTCTGTAGCTTTTGAGCTCTGATTCAGTTACAGCTGGTCTGTGATGGAAATAACAAAGTTGGCTCCGTTTTTACCTGTGGATAGACTTATCCAAAGCTGGTAAATTCCTAGATAAAACTGGATTTGGGAGAAGTGGAAAGACATTACAGATCTTCTATTGTGAGTGGGCAATGGTAGTGCAGGCTTCCCCTTTTCTGCTGTAGGAGAGAGTTGTTTTTAACGGTGATGCCTGCAAACCACCCCTCCTTGTCAGCCCTTTGGTGCTCCATTCTGTAATGGGCTGTGAGGATGCTATGTACTCAAGAGCATTTCCTAGTTTATATTTCTCCTTAATTTGGCCAGTTTAACATGCTTTAGGCATGGACTATGAGTGAAGGCATCTGTGCTATTTTCCTATTATACCTGAGGCTGGGTTGGCTGAAGCTGCTGTGACTCCCTGCACTGGGATCAGCAAACTAATCTAGCTGGGGAAGAAAAATAAGAAGAGAAAGTGGCTCATTTTGAAGATTGCTGCTAATCATGAGGAATGAGGAATGAGGAGAGAGCAAGTTGCCACAGTCCCAATGAAATAAAATATATCCCAAACTGAGAGTGGGAGTTTCACTCTTCTTCCCAGGCCAATTCAGCTCTTCCTGCCAAGTCCTCCCTCTCATGTCTCTGGTCAGCTTTGGAAAAGCAGGATGTCCATTTGCTTTATTAAGGATGTTGACTCTCACTTGCAGGGAAAGTATTACTGGACCCCTTGGGCCAGGACTGGCTGGGTGCATCAATGCACAGTTTTAGTGAGATGGCTTTTGAACATGCAAATCCTCTGCATAGGCAAGAAGATGTAGGTGTGAAATTGCTAAAAATAGGTGAGTTTCTATTCTTTTGAGCTAGTAACAACCACAAAAAAGAGGCTAGGAGAGAAAAGGAAATGATCTTGCTTTGGATTCTTGTGACTTTTCCTTTTCTCATAAAAAGGTAATAACTATGATAACTATGGAAGAAGGAGAACAAACTTAAGCTGCTGATGACATTTCAAAGTTGTTTTTCAGTAAGAAGATACATGCAAGTCGATCTTTAATAATTCTATATGTAGCCAGTAATTTCCATTTGTAATATCTCAGCTTACTGAGTATAAGATGTGCATTGATCCCTTTTTAATTTTTTTTTTGTGGCAAAATTCTTTAACAGCCATCTTGCAGACACATAAGTCAAAATTAATATGTGAAATGACTTAAAGGTAGTTAAGGGGGCTATCCTGAAAATTTGCATCTATTTTCTAGCTAGAAAAGTCAACTTGTTTAACAAATAACATGCTTTCACCTCACTAAATTGTTGAATTTTAATATTCTTAAGACTTTAACCCGCTTCTGGAAATTTTAGTCTGATGAAGATTAACTGCAAACACTATGTCAATTAAGCAGACAGTATGATTACAATAAACATATTGCAATCAAAGTGTAGTGGAATATTTCCTTACATAAAATCTTCTATAAACCCAGGTGTCATAAATTTCCAAAGTGGACAAATACTTAACAACTAACAGTGAGGTACTGAGTGAGTGACCTTGGCTGAAGTGCTGACAGACTAGCATAAGTGAAAGAGATTAAATTCAGCATCTTGGACTTGTCTGATGGGTGCTACTGGTAGACCTGATGGATCCGCTGTATTTGAAAACGTACATAAAACCTCTCTAATTTGCAATTAATGTATTGTGCTTTCACTGGGTGAAAAACTGGGTTTACTCCTGCTCTTGTTCAAGCAAAACTATATGAATTGCAAATTTTTCAGTAATATTACATCTCTACTGCATTTTTTTTAAATTGACATAGATGTCACACATTTCTCTACATCTCAGGGCTACTCAATTCTGGAATATGATGACCCGGCTATTCTATTATTTTTTGCTTATTCTAATGTACCAATTTCTAATGCAAGGGAATGAGAATGCTGAGCTCAGTTATGTCTCTTTACTAATCTACTGCAGATCAGTGTGTGTCAAATAGTATGCATGTATAAATTAATAGGGACAAGACAAGCTACTTATTGAATTAACAGTCTGTGAGTTTAGATGAAAGTTTTAGACTACAGGGTATTGAAACTTGTTTGAACCATCTACCCTTCCATGGTGTGTTCAAGCTACACTGAAGAAATGACTCATTTTTTATCTCATAGAGTCAGTGAATCATGGAATGGCTGGAATTGGAAGGGAGCTCACAGATCATCCAGCTACAATGCCCCCGCCATGGGCAGGGATACCATCTTGCTGGGTCAGGTAATTCAGAGTCCCATCCAGCCTGGCCTGAACCACCTCCAGGGATGAGGAGTCCATAACCTCTCTGGGCAATCTGTTCCAGTGTCTTCCCACCCTCACAAAAGAATTTCTTTCTTATATCTAAACCTAAGCCTAATCTAAACCTACCCTCATTCAGCTTAAGGCCATTCTCCCTTGTCACTACCAGCCCTTAAAAAAAGTCCCTTTCCAGCTCTCTTCCAGGCCCATTTATGTACCGTAAGGTGCTATAATGTCTCCTCAGAGCCTTCTCTTCTCCAGGTGTAACAGGCCCAACTCTCTCAGCCTTTCCTCATAGGAGAGGTGTTCCAGTCCCCTCATCATCTTCCTGGCCCTCATCTGGACTCGTTCCAATAGATCAGTGTCTTTTTTGTGCTGGGCACCACAAAGTTGGTCGTGGGGTCTCACCAGAGCAGAGCAGAGGTGCAGAATCCCCTCCACTGCCCTGCTGGCCATACTGCTTTTGGTGCAGCCCAGGATGTAGTTGGCTTTCCAGGCTGCCAGTGCATAGGGCAGGGTCATGTTGAGCTCTTCATTCACAAACACACGCACAATCAGCCTGTACTCATGCTTGGGGCTGGCCTGACCCAAGTGCAGGACCTTGCATGTGGCCTTGTGGAACCTCTTAGGGTTTGCATGGGGCCAGCTCTCAAGACTGTCAAGGTCCCTCAGGATGGCATTGTTTCCTTCCAGCACATGGGCTGCACCACTTAACTTAGTTCAGCTGGCTGTTTTGTTTTCAAGGAACTCTGCTTACAGACCCTTTATAGGTTTAATTTTGCTAAGATAGTAAGGATTTGATTTTTCTTGGATAATCTGCTTTGCTTGACAACATGGTTGAGGACTGAAAGCCTAGATAAACTCAAAATCTCAAGGAGTGTTCATGGGACAAAAACAGTAATTTAATTGCAGGAAGAAAGAAGTAAGGTATAGCTTCAATAATTGTTTTCAAAGTAATCCTTACGAAAATCTGTGTAATTATTGCAAACGAAGAACTAGATAAACTGTACCTACTTGAAAAAATGTAACCTTTGAACTGAGATAATTTCCTACCTTGATTAGTCAGATTCTGAAACTCATACATTAGAAAAACAGCACACTACAGAAACCAGCTGTCAAAAGGAGTTAGCAAGAAATGCTTCAAACTCCTTTCTTTTAAAAATCTCCTTACAGCACTCCTTACAGGTGCTATCATACATAATTAGTTCTGCAAACTGTTCTGCTGTTGGCATCTGATAGCTCGTATCACAGTGGGTAGACTAACTGCTTAAAAAACATTCATAGCTTGTGACCTGAAATCTTTCAGAAAACTTGCATAAAATTGAGCCTATGCTTTGTCACCCTACCTCCACAGCCATGGAGAGCTACACACATTTTAAAGAGACAGAAGGAATGGGAGAGGGACGAGTGTGGGACCAAGCAAAAACAGTCCACAGATGAGGTGTGAAAAGCATTTATTTTCAGTTGGAAGTGTGGGGTGAGGTTTTGCCATATTGTGTGTTTAATATAAAGGGAAGCAGTTAAATTGCAGCAGAGC
The DNA here is from genome assembly GCA_013389985.1 of Dryoscopus gambensis. Classification (NCBI taxonomy): domain Eukaryota; kingdom Metazoa; phylum Chordata; class Aves; order Passeriformes; family Malaconotidae; genus Dryoscopus; species Dryoscopus gambensis. The sequence goes on along the minus strand of WEIT01041723.1, from coordinate 9,660 downwards.
ACCAATATGTCATGCAATGCAGTTGCTGATACAAAAACACTTAACGAGCTTCTGGTGGTATTGGTGTACTTTGTATGCATGAAGCCATCACTGTCTACATGTGTAGCATTCTGATAAAGCTCCTAGTAAACACTTAATCACCATCTGTAAGACTGTGAATAAGTGGAAAGGTCAGTAAAGACCACAGGTGGAAGGCTAGCCCACAATAAAATGGGACTGTCCTTAAAGCTGTGTTTCTTAGTGAGACTTTTTATTTATTTTCTATCTTACCTTGAAGCATCCCCATCTCTCTCCCATTTTGGGGGCACTGGGGCTTTTGACTACAAGGACGGAAGCTCAGAGAAGAGGGGTAGCATGCTCTCTTTTGGGACTGCTGTGCCTTATCCTACCTGGGTCAGCCACACGTGATAGATGTGAGGCTACAGCAACAGACTCAGTGACAGCCCTGCTCTACCCCTTTCCTGCTCCGTCTGTGGGGCCAGTGGGGTTTGACCATAAGCCCAGCTTGACCTTGCTGCTCCTCTTCACTGGATCTTAAAATCTGTGGGATGTCTTTGCTCCTCTGGCAGCTGGCAGGGACCAGCCCCAGCAGGGAGAAGCAACACAGAACAAGAGGGGGCACCCCATCCCTATACCTAGGACAAATGTGAAAACCTTAACAAGGAAGTCCCTAGAGCTTGGTGGTCCCCTTTCCACACGTGGGAAAGTGCCAGGTGCACCCAAACAGCTTGGCTTTACCCACTGGAGGAACAGTTTTAAAATAATAGCTTGAAAATTCAGCAAGGATGAGAAAAGCTTTAAGGACTGATTGCCTTGACCAGTCCCAGGTGGTTTAGGTGAATTAGTTTCTTGAACAATCTTTCCTAGCCTGCAGTCTATGCTTATTTTGTAAAATAAAAGTCAAATGTGAAAATGAATTTTAGGTTAACGTATTAAAGGATTTTTTTTTTTTTTTATTTCCACTGTTTTGTTTTGGATTTTTTACAAGGTTTTTTTCTCAATACACTAAGTGGGAAAGAAAGAAGGAAAGCCAGGATTAACACAAATGGAAACAAAGGGGGTCCACTATGTACAAAGCTGGAGTCACAAAAGGAGAAGGGATATACCTTCTGGTCCTTACACTATAGTGCAATAGATGAGTTGCTGAGACTGAGTGTGCCTGAAGGGTGGGGCCTCCCTCTTTCCCTAGAGCCCAGTGCTGTGTTTAGTCCCTTATTTGTCTGTAAATACTTTAAAAATTATGTCACTGTCCCAGGTGCACTAATAGGTGTGCAGTGGGTTGACCCAGGCCAGATGCCAGGCACCCACCAAAGCTGCTCTCTCCCTCTGCCCTGCAGCTGGACAGGGGAGAGAAAATTTAACAAAGGGTTCATAGGTTGAGATAAGGACCAGGAGACCTCACTCATCAAATACTGTCACGGGCAAAACAGGCTCATCTTAAGAGATATGAATTGAATTTATTGCTACCAAAATAAGAGCAGGATAATGAGAAGTAAAATAAGACCCTTAAGAAACGCCTTTCCCCCAGCCCCCCCTTCTTCCCAGCTCTATCTCCTCCCAACAACATCACAGGGAGGAAGGGAATGGGCATTCTGGTCAGTTCATCACATGTTTCTGCTGCTGTGCAGGGAGAGGAGTTGTTCCCCTCCTCCACTGTGGGGTGCCTCCCAGAGAAGACAGTTCTCCATGACCTTTTCTAACATGAGTCCATCGCATGGACATCCCATCAGTCCTCCCAAAACTGCTGCACCATGGATCACTCTTTCACGGGGTGCAGTCCTTCCAGGACAGGCTGCTCCAGCCTGGGAAAAGACCCCTGGAAAAAACCCCTCTCTCCATGGGTCTCCCACGGGGGTCACAGCCACTCCGAGGTATCCACCCGCCCCAGCAGGGGCACCTCCCCCACGGGCTGTGCGTGGATCTCTGCATCCCTGTGGAGCTCCATGGGCTGCAAGGGGACAGGTGCCTCATCACAGGCTGCACCACGGCCTGCAGGGGAATCCCAGCTCTGTGCCTGGAGCACCTCCTCCCCCTCCTTCTGCACGGACCTTGGTGTCTCCATGTTGTTTCCCTCACATGTTCTTACTCCGCTCTTCTCTTGTCACAATTACAACTGTGCAACAGCTTTTTGTTTTCTTTCTTCTTAAATGTGTTATCATAGAGGCATTACCACCATTTCTAATTGTCCCGGCCTTGGCCAGTGGCCAGCTGCCAGGGATTGGCTCTGCTGGACATGGAGGAAGCCATGCCTGTGCCCAGTTCTGTTCCTGAGCTGTTGGTTTGTCTCTTGGGGTTCGTCTCAGACCTGGCTGCCTGTGCCTGGTCATCACTAGACTGCCATTGGGATCTGCTGTTATCAGTCCTGCTCAGCTCACCCAGCTCAAACTCTCTGGGACAGTGCCCTCTTGGTGATGGTGTTGCATCTGCTGGGGCTACCTCTCACTCCCAGTTCATCTGTGCTGGTGGGCTGACCTGCCCCTGTACTTCTGTGATACTGTCAGCAAATACCCCAAGTGTAAGTAAGCTTCTGTGCTTCCTTTCCAAGTCTGCTGTGTATGTTTTGAAATGCATGTAGTCAGTGCTTCTGCTTAACACAAAAATAATTTAGGTGACCTCAAGTCTTTAATTACCTAAAAAATGATTAATTTGGGACAGCTACAGTCTCCTGTGGGCAAGTAGCTGCTCTGCCTCTTCAGACTCCTGAGGGTGACTGCATTAGGCATGTGCTTCTGACAATAGCAACAGGAGAAGCATCTCCAAATCAATGGAAAGTTGGGGCTGAAGATCAATGGAGAATGACTACAGGGGAGGGATAGGCAGAAGCTACATCTCCCTTGCAGAGAGATGTGTCTGGGTTATCGCTTGCCTGTGGCTCTTCAGTTGCTTAATTTACCTGGTGAAGTGCATGGTTGGATTTATGTACTGTGAGGCTGTGTCTGATGGATACCTCGTGGGAAAAAACAGAGTGAAAATTAAAATATAATCTCTTTTGGAACAAAGTGGGTCTTTGACTATTTGGTCTTCCTGAGTCGGAGGCTTTCTTTGTAGCCAAGGATAGCCTCCCCAGGCTGTCCCCTTTCTTTGGCCTGCCATTTATGTCTTTGTTGGCCTTGATGGAATGAATAGTCTCCAGTATCATCATGAGGCAGATATGAAAACATGTTTATCTTCAACCTCTTCTCACCACAGTTCAACTGTGTTGCAATTAATTTAAAATACAGTTGATCCTCACATGGAGAAAGGGGCACTTACCAAGATACCTTTTATTGGAAGACGACCTGCAGGAAAGATCTGCTGTTGGAAAAGACACAGGGAAGTGTTATCCTTTTGAGAGACTTTAAAGAATTCTTTCATTTTTTCCTATTACCTAATCCATGTTGCTAAGTGCTGGCAGATATATATAGTGGGGTTTTCACAGCAACCAGAGGCAGAATATGTCTTTCTATTGGACAGCTAATGAATCCCATGGAAAAGGTGAAAATGAAACATGTAATCAGTGAGTAATTTCCTCATGTCCTGAGACTGTGCTAGTGAGGCACACAAACCCAGAAAACAAAGAAACTGATGAGCTGGGAGTAAACTTCTTACATGGTGTCAGTAACCTGTGTGTGGTGTGGCTAATCAGGGCACAGCTCTGTATCTGTGTGTTCTCATTCTGGCTTGGTGCTTGATCCAGAGGCTCCCCTCACTCTGGCTACACTCTGTGCTTGGTGCTGTATCTAGGCAAGCTGCACCATGTGCATGTTGCCAAGAGGCTGTCAGAATGCTCACCAGTAACTGCGGTGAGATACTATTAGCCTCTGTAATAATACTTACATATATACCAAATATTTTAAAATTCTGGAAAGCAAATAATTTAAACATTTTGTACATGTATTTCAAAGGTTTATTGCAAAATTTTAGCTGTGTGACTGCTTTAGAAGTGCAGGGTGCATTGGTTTAAGATACTGATTGTGGGACATATTTTTGAGGAAATTAAATTCATGTAAAATATAGTTGTGACAGTTTCCTGGGAACTCATTGTAGAGGAATGTGTACTTGTGTTCTTCTTTGTTGTCTTTTGCCCCTTCTAAGAAAGATTTTTTCAAAGCAGGATTTTGAATGAAGGCCTTCAGGGAACCTTCAGTCCAATTCTATTTTCTGTGGAGTGAGCCTCTTGGAAGAGGTTGCTATCTCATTTTTCCAATAGAAATTTTATGATACATTTATGATACTTTTATTATACATTCTGAGAAAGCCCATCTTCTGTTTGCTTTTATTTTTCATAAACACTGTTCTGAATCTGAGTTACAAGTATAAAAACAGAAGGCTTGGGAGGACAATATATTTTAACACATGAAGCCTCAAGCCTGAAATCAGATCCATTGTGTTTTTTCAGGTGTGTGATTTTTCTTAAGACACCAACAGAAGGTCAGCTGCTTTGAGATCTGCAGGGAGCTTTTGTGAGCATACGGCTTCTTCAGGCTGAATATACTGCTTAATCAAGTGTTGCATAACAAGCTCTGATCTGCAGGGTTTGAACTGAGCTTTATCCTGTGTTGTGAATAAAAAACGTGTAGTCACCATAGAGGGCTATCTTAAGTAGTCACACTAAAAACATAGGGTGGCTCATCAACTTTCTACTGTTTGAAATCAATAATTTTATATCTGTGAGAGGAGAAGAACTGCAGTATGAAGGTCAGTAACCCTAAGATGAAATCCTTTACTCTTCTTTGCTCTTAAACACAACTTTTAACATCTCTATTTATTGTTTCCCCTTCCCTTCTTAAATAGTATGTTACAACCCTCTGTTTTGAGAAAGTGATTTAAGGCATGTGTAAAAAAACCCTCCACATGTTGTTTTGTGTCCTTGACTTGGAAACATTTCTCCTTTTTTATAGGCTGTCAAATCTTCAAACACAGCACAAATTAGCTTTTAAAGGATGTTCAGGTATTTCTGTGCTACAGGAAGAAATGCCAGGAGGTTGTTTTGGGAAAAGGAAAAACAGTACACTTGAAATTCTGTATTTAAATCAGATAATCTGAAGTATGAGGAGTATCTACAAAGGTTAGTTACTGAACGCCATATGAATGTCCCATATAAACGACCAAAAGGATATTCACGTTTCATAAGCTTTAAGTATCCGTGGAATTGCATGGGGCTGATGAAAATTCTTTTCTACCCTGAATATTGTATACATGCACAAGAGCTTAAAATAGTTGCTTTAAACTTGCAGGAAAGGCTATGCTGTGTAAGAAATATTTTGGTTGTAGGTGACTTCATGAAAAATAACTTTGATAGCTTATCTGCATTCTTCCAATTAATATTCTGATGAGTCTTAGGTATTTTTAAGTGATTTCATACTTAAAAACTAAGAAATAGGTTGTTTAATAGCATCAGTCTGAATTTCCCTGGAGGAAAATATTTTCTGTATAGCTATAAAGACACTGAGTATTGATTCTAAGTAGCATCTTGATATTATAATCTTTTGTTTCTTATATTGCAACAAATTTCAGTAGCTTCATGGTGACCTTACGCACCTGTGGTTGTCTCTTTTCTTGTCCTAATTTAGAGCAACCACAACTCTTTGACTATAATTTTAACCATAAAGATAAAATAGTGATAAGGTAATTTCCAAGTACTAATTTCTTCTGCTTTGTGTGTAATAGTTGGCTAGAGTCTGAATACGTTCCAAGCCTTAATTCTCACAGCACTTACTGAAGTTTCATACTGACCAAAATTTCAATGTAAGTGAAGAAATTAATATGTAGGATTAGTACGTGGATCTTCATGGAATCACATGTGTCTACTTCATGCAGTTAGAATTTACCACGTAGAAAAATTTTCCTGGGGGAATACTCTATAACAGTTCCCTATTTTTGAAGTGTCTTAACATGTCCTGATTCCACTAAACTGCAATAAATTGCATTTATTTCTCAGTTTTGCAGGTTACTCCTAAGTAGTTTTTCTCAAAAGTAAAAAAACCATGGTATCTTCAGCTCTATTTAGTTCTGTATGTGTCTACCTAGGCTGTGAAGTAATGAGTAAGCAATGTCATTTTTATTCAGCCAATCTCAAAATTATTCATATCTGTCAACTCATTCAAAACAAGCTTAATCTCTCTTAAACCTTACTGAAGACTTTGCCAATTGCCCTTTAAGTTTATATTCACTACTCACCTTCATGTCTACTAGAAGAATACTGTTGAAACTACTGTAAAACTTGTATTATTAGGTATTTTAACTTCGAAGATTTAATGTTCCCCATCAGTAATGAGTGCAAAGAAAAAAGTCATTTATGTGCTCCAGGCTGCACAATTGTTAATAATTGTAGATTGTTACAAGTACCCACCAAATTACATGTCTGTAATCTCCTTAAATGATCTTTATAAATATCAAGAGATCACTCTATTTTCTAAATCTTAATTTGTTCAATTATACCAAGGCAACAGGTATAATGATAGTCTTTGAAAATGCATGCTCACCCAAAAATAGGCATGTAGTTCAATTTTTTTGCTAGCGTGTAATGCAGAGCTGTGAGTGCTGAGAGATGCTCTAGGGTCTGCTGTACAAGGAACAGACTACTATGAAGTTTTCTTTGAAACTGGAGCAGAGTTATCTTGGCTCCAAGTGAATTTATTTCTCTATACTAATTTTTTTCCTTGGGTCTTAAAATTTGATCTTGGTTTTGGAGTCTCTTTATCAATCTCAAATGAAAATACCTCCCAAACGTTTCTGGTTTTAACCACCTAGTGCCAAGTGATAGGATAAGGATAACGGTGTAGCAAAAACGTTAATATTTAGGTTTGAGTCAGTCAAACATGGGGGTTGCTGCTGGAATATCCATTTGACACTGACACCCTGCATGGTATCTGAGGTTGTCAACACATTTGGTTAATGAATTTGGTAACAGGTGGTGAACAGATCACTGAGGGCTGAACCAGCTTGAGTTGTTTGTGTTGCTGTCCCAGAGAATGTATTAAAAGCACGCAGTACACAATAGACTTTTTTATTTTTTAAAGTCAATAATAATAGAAATGCTCAAAGTTAAAACAGTGCTTAAGTTTGGTGGGGGTGGTTTTTTTTTTGTTTTTTGTTTGTTTGTTTGTGGTTGTTTTTTTTGTTTGTTTTTTTTTTTTTTTGAGGCACTGTCAGACCTTGCAGGTCAACTTTGTTGTGGTGTGGAGATGTCTTAAGGGGGTGGCACATTCATGGGGTGTAGTGGAAGAAGATGCCCAAAGAAGATTTGATGTTTCAGTAGGTTCAGTGTGTGATTAGAGGAGCTGGGCAGGAAGTAGACTTTTCTAATGTAAAATTTCTTATTTGACTTCAGTGGAATTGATGATTGCTCACAGTTTGTGGGACTGCCTCCTCTTGTCCAGTTAATATGTGAAACAGACCTAATAAGTTCTTGGTATCAGA
>WEIT01041720.1:21957-33057 GCA_013389985.1 Dryoscopus gambensis | reverse complement strand
CTGTGCCGCAGCCCGGCCCCTTGCCGTGCCCTCAGCTCCCGTTCGAGCTCTGTTTGCCCTCGCCCCGCAGGCGCTGAAGCCTCGGCCGCGAGCGGGGGCTGAGCGCTGATGTCAGCGCCTGGCACCGGCCGGGCCAGCCCCGCTGCTCCGGGGTGCTGTAACCTCGCTGCGAGCCGCCTCTCCTCCCTCCCGCGGCTCCTCTTTATCCCTGCACGCACCCGAGCGCATCCTCGGCGGCTCCTGCCCCGCTCCCACACACCCCGGCAAGGCAGAGAGGGCTGTAATTAGACCTGAGTCCTTAATTAGCCGTGCGGGAGCTGCGGGGATAAGATGGGGCAAGGCTGAGGCAGTCCTGGGCGCCGACAGCTGCTCCTGCTGTTGTCGTGCTCCGCTCCGGGATGCGGGATCTCCTCCCGGGATCTCCTCCCTGCAAACCCCGGAGGTGATTTCCCCGTTGTTCTGCTCTAATGAGACGTCGGTCACGGGTGTTCCTTTGCCCTCGGGTGGCAAAAAGGGCGAGCAGCGTCTGCCAGCCCCTCCTGGGCTCTTGGGCTCGATCCTGAGGTAGCCAGGAGAGAACAGGAGCAAAGTCTGAGCCCGTGGCCCGGACCGAGGGTGGGCCCGTGATTTGGGCTGTGCACCAGCTGGGCTCCCGCAGGGTTTGTGTCGGGTTTGGAGCTGAGCTCGGGTCTCTCTGAGGGCTTGGTCCCCTTTTTCCAGGTGGAGAATCAAAGTGCAGAGGGGGAAAAGTGACTTCGCTCCCGCTGTGGGGAGCAGAGCTGAGCCCGCAGCCGCTCCTGAGCTGCTCCTGTCCCCCATAAAGCAGCTCTGCTGCAGGTTTTACCTTCCTCAGGAGGATCTCTGGGGCTGTCCCTGGGCTCGCTGTGGCCCCAGAGCCCAGCTCATCTCCCCTGGTGGCAGCTTGGGCGCTGCGATTCCCGCTGCAGGGGTCAGCACCTCCCTGTCGCTGCCCAGGGAATTGCCCGGAGCTCGTGTTTTCCCTCCAGCCCCAGAAATCCCGGCTTGGCAGCATTCCCGGGCAAAACCCCACACTTTGGTGGCTGTGGGTGCCTGTGCCCGTCCTCGGCGGGCAGGAGGAGGCCAGACCTCCTCGAGGATCGCGGAATCGGGGAAGGGTTTGGGTTGGAAGGGACCCCAAATCTCCCTCCCCTGCCGCGGGCAGGGACACTTCCACTGTCCCAGGGTGCTCCGGAGCTGCTCCGGCTCCTGCCAGGGGACGAGCAGGGCACAAACCTGCCCCGTCTGTCGTGGTTGTGGTGGGAAATCCCCAGCTCCGTCCTCCCCATCCCGTCATCCTCGCGGCTCCCGTGGTTCTCATGGCCTCACCCCCACAGACGCTGATACTAGGAGGGAAAACTGCCTTTTTAGCCTTTTTTTCTTTTTTTTCTCCCCAGGCTGGAAAATCAAACAGCTTTCCAGCCTGGACACATCCTGCCACCAGCAATGTCACCTTGGTGGAGCCTGAGCCTGTTTTTTGCAGAGGGATCGGGGCTCGGTGCCCCCCGTGTGCTCTGATAAGAGCTGGGGACACCCAGCAGCAGCCCCCAAACACCTGCAGCCTGCTCTGCCCTCCCAGGCCCGATCAAACTCAGTGTCCGGGCTGGAAAGGGATAAAACAGAGCCAGCTCTGACCTTGGGAGCACCAGGCCCCAGAGAAACCATGGTGAGGGGGAGGAAGGAGGATGAAAACCCCGCGCTCTGAGCGGCACAGAGCCTGGAGAGGAGAGTTCACGCTCGGCAAAGTAATTAAAACTTCCAAGTCAGGCAGGCAGCGGAGGCTTCTGGCCCCTTTCCTCAGGAGATCAAAGCTTGTTTTGGCACAGGCAGTGTTTAAATATATTTATAAAAAGGGCTGCCGGTGTCTGCGGCCTCCCTTTGGTTCGCTTTGATTTCCCGGCGGCCTCGCTGCCGGGGGAGCGTCAGGGCTCCCCGGATCCACGTGAAACGAGTTCCCTCGAGGTCTGCACGCCCGCAGCTTCGGGCCGAGCACCCTGCAAGGTCCTCCGAGCCCCGAGGGCACCTCCAGCCCCTCGGGATTGGGAATCTCTCGGTGACACCTCGGGCTGGGCTGGGCTGGGCTGGCACATCCCCCGCCCCAGAGCCGCCCAAATCCCTCTCCCCTCACCCCTGCAAGCCTTCTGTGAATTTTTACCTGCTTTTCCCATCCCTTTTGGACCCGTTGGAGTGTCCAGGTTGTCAGTTCCCCTCTGATTTTACATCTGATATGACAAAGAGGCCGACTCTGCTCTGCTGGCGCAGGGAGTCAGCGCTGCTGGCTCGCAGCTCTCAGGACAGGCTGCACCTTCTGCCCAGCTTTGGGTTTGTTTCACCTGTGGGAACCAGGACAAATTCACCCCAAATATCATTTCCAGTGGATTAGTGGGGCTGCAATCCGTCAGATCTCAAACGGCCTTTAGTCTCCTTGGATATCATTTACTTGGGAAACGAGGAAGTTAAAAAGGTTTGGTCCGGCTGAGTTAATCCACGTTATTTTCATACCTGTGGTTAATTCAGGGGATGTTTCCTGATTGCTGCTGTAAAAACAGACAGAGGGGAACGGACAGGGAGCAGAGGGAGGATTTGCCTGTGTGCCCAGAACCCCCGGCACGGTTTCGGAGCCGTGGCACGGGCTGAACCCACCCCTGAGCTGCGGGCTGGGCACCCAGGACCCCTGAGCCCTCAGCTCCCGGCTTGCCCGGTGCCCGTGGCACAAGCCCGCGGCCTTTGCCAGGTCACTTGCCTGCCACCTCTCATCCGTCAGCCGAGCAAAGCGCGGCCAGCTCCCAGCCCTGCTCAGCACCCCGTGAAAATCCAGCCCTCCCTCGCCGGTCCTCCGCCGTGAGATCATCCCTGGCTGCACCTCGGGGCACTCCCTGCGGAGTCTCCCTCCTGCGCGGCTCCCCCTTGCTCTGGGGAAGGTCCGCAGGGGATTTTTGAGGATTTTTGAGGATTTGGGGGGATTTTGGAGCGCGGCCGCAAAGCCGGGAGGAGGCACAGAGCGGTGCGGTCGCTGCGGAGGGCGCAGGGTGGTCCGTCCGGCTTGACCCCACGCCTTTTGTCCACCCCGGCATCATCCTCGCTCCCAGCACGCCCAGTTTGGTGCTGCCTCCTTCCGAGCAGCCCCTGGGATCAGCAGCCGTGGATTCCCAGGGGAATCCTCCTCGTTGGGGGCCGGGTGACCCGCGCTGAACTCTTGGTGTTGGCTGCGGGTGCCAGAACGTCCCTGCGGTGCCAGGATGTCCCCGCCGGTAACCACAGAGTGGGGAGCTCCAAGTGCAAACCTCAGATCGGGGACCAGAAGGAGCTGGGTGGTTCATTTTGTCCCGATTCCGTGCTCCTTTCACGGCTCCCTGAGCCCCGCGAGGCTCCACACGTGGGGTCCCAAGGGAGGAGTTGTTTCTCCGAGCTGCTTTGGGGTTCGAGGAGCTCTCGTGCTTCTCTCTGTGCCTGGCCGAGGGCGGCAGGGCGGCTCAGCAGAGCCTGTGCTGGTTTGTTTTGCAGTGAGCGACTTTAATCCCAAACTCCCGTCTCGGTTTGAAAGCCAGGTGTCTCCTGAGGGAGGCAGGAGCCTCGCTTGGAATGGAAAATGCAACCCCCTTTCCCTCCGAGTTATTGTAATTTTGAAATTAAGGGGCTTTCAAGCAAAGATATGAGGAACAGGAGTAACAGTTCTTTACTGATGTATATAAATCCGTACAACACGGCGAACAAACAACACCAACTGTGGCAGTAACAAGAACCAGAGCGCAGTGCGGCCTCTCTGGGCCGCGGGCACCTTCCCCTCGGAGCGGGCTCGGGGTCCCGGGGCCCCCCGAGGCGAGAGGGTCCCTCCTGCAGCGAGGCAGGGCGTTAAACGGGCTCCAGCGACACGGCCGGCGGCGAGCGAGCAGAAGGGAGGCAGCAGGAGCCCGCAGTGCTGCTGTGGGGAACTTTGTGGGGGATTCCGTGGGGAGCTCTCCCCACAGCGACCGCGGCTGCCGGGGGCAGAATTCCTTAGGAGAAAAAAAAAAAATAACCCATACAAACCAAGCCAAAACCAAAATGAGAACTCCTAAAGGCCCAAAAACGCTCACATCCTGGGAGGAAAACACCCGCATCCCTGGCGGCCGTGGCGGTTCCCAGCGCAGGTGAGGCGCCTGTGTGTGTAAACTCCTCGAGGAAGGGCGCTCTTTCTTTTTCTCTTTCTATTTGCTTTCCTGACCCAGCACCGAGGGATCCAGAGCCAGGAACGGGCACCTCGCTGCTCCTCTAGGGCTGTTTTGCCTCAAACACTTGGGAACATAAAGGTGGGAAGGCGGATCCTCGTCCCTGAGGAACCCCGGGGAATGGGGGAAAACCCGGACTGGATTAGGCAAAGGAAAACTTGACCTGGATTTTTCCCAGAGTACGGAATGAACTCGGCAAAAGAGAAAACTTGGCCTGGATTTTTTTCCCAGTGTACGGAATGAACTCAGCAAAAGGGAAAACTTAGACTGGATTTTTACTGGAGTACGGAAAGGACTCGGCAAAAGGGAAAACCCGGATTGGATTTTTCCCAGAGTACAGAATGGACTCGGCAAAAGGGAAAACCCGGACTGGACTTTTCCCGGTTTTTTTCCCATTCCGTAATCTGGGAACCCTCCCGGCTGGATTTTTCCCGGAGCACTGGGATGGGATTTGGGATCTCCGGGTGGGGAGCAGCTCCCCCCGTCACAGACCCTCGTGGCAGGGTGTGCTGTGGGAACGCTGCGGGCGGTGCTGCGCCAGGAACCTGGAGCACAAAGCAGAATTCCCTGGGGGTACAGAGAAGCAGGCAGAGACTGCCGTGTCCTCAGAGCCCCCGCTCCTTGCCACTTCTGCTGCCGCTCCAGCCGCTCACTGTGCTTTCCTTTTCTCCCCAGGCCTGGCTCAGGGGCACCTGCAGCAGGGCAGGGACCCGCTCACTGTGCTTTCCTTTTGTCCCCAGGCCTGGCTCAGGGCCACCTGCAGCAGGGCAGGGACCCGCTCACTCACTGTGCTTTCCTTTTGTCCCCAGGCCTGGCTCAGGGCCACCTGCAGCTGGCGCAGCTGGGCAGGGACCTGGGGGCGGACGGCAGCCCCGTGTCCCCGCCGGAGGGGCAGGGCCAGTCCCCGGTGGCGGCCGTGCGCTACCGCAACCACGGCCAGCGCCGCTTCTCCATGGAGGCAAGTGCTGCGGGCACCCGGGCACCTCTGGCTGTCACCTCCCCGCTGGCCCGAGGGGCCGGGGTGCGCTTTGGGGCGTCACGAGCCTTGTCCTCTGTCCCCTCCCTGCAGGACGTCAGCAAGCGCCTCTCGCTGCCCATGGACATCCGCCTGCCCCCCGAGTTCCTGCAGAAGCTGCAGATGGAGAGCCCGGAGTTCCCCAAGCCCCTGAGCAGGATGTCCCGACGGGCCTCCCTCGTGAGTGGCTCCGAGCCGAAGGGGCAGCGCCGGGCACGGCGCCTCCCTCACGGCCACGTGTCCCTGGCGCCAGCTGAGGGGCGTCGCTCCGTGCCAGCTCCCCGCGGTGTCCCTGAGGTCCCCTCACGTCCCTGCCCATTCCCAGCCCTTCCTGCACACCCCCAGCAGCACCGGGAGGAGCTGAGGGAGCTGGGGAAGGGGCTCAGCCTGGAGAAAAGGGGGATCAGGGGGAAGTTCTGGCTCTGCACAACTCCCTGACGGGAGGGGGCACCCGGGGCGGTTTGGGATCTTATCCCAGGGAACAGGGACAGGAGGAGAGGGAGCGGCCTCAGGCTGGGCCAGGGGAGGCTCAGGCTGGACATCAGCAGGAATTTCCTCATGGAAAGGGTTGGCAAGGGCTGCCCAGGGAGGTTTGGAGTGCCCATCCCTGGAGGCGTCACCTGGACGTGGCACTGAGTGCTCAGCGTGGGGATTGGGCACAGCTCAGACTCGATGATCCTGGAGGGATTTTCCAACCTCAGTGACCCTGGGATTCTGAGATCCGCGTCCCTTCCCCATCTGCACCAGCTGTGCCGTTCCCACCTCCCCTGAGCACCCCTGGCTGCCCTCTCGGCCTGGCTCCTTCCCAAAGGGAGGAGAAGGAAAACCCTCCTGCGGTTCAGCCGGAGCCTCTTGCCCGTGGAAATGCAAATGTGGATAAATAATGAATCAGCCTTTGCTTCAGTGGTGGCATTTCGGTTCCTTTGCTGCAGAGCAGCAGCAGAAATTGCCAAGAACTCCGTGTACAGCAGAGCAGGAGCAAAAAACTCCGTGTGCACTCCAGGTGTGCTCAGAGCAGCCCAGGTACCGCAGCCAGGCCTCAGGAGGCATCTCGGGATCCCAGGTGCCCGTTCAGGAGGAGGAGGAGGGAAGGGGAGCTGGAATTTACCTGCTGGGGCTGTCTGATGGGTAGAACAGACTCTGCCAGGGCCACGTGTCATTAATATTCATGTGTGTCATTAATATTTGTGTCCCCTCGTGAGCACGGAACGTGGCTCGGGGGGTTGTGCAGCGCCTCGGGTTCCAGCACCTTCGTTCCCCTGCTCAGGACACGGCTTTTCCCAGGATACCCGGAGGGTTTGGGCAGTAAATGGAGTAAAAATCCCGAACGTCACTGCCCGGTGTCCCTGGAAACCCCGGGAGGTGAAGCCATCCCGGGGTGAGGTTCTCCCCTCCCCAGTGATGTTCTCCTGTCTCTCTCACAGTCAGACATCGGCTTTGGGAAGCTGGAAACCTACGTTAAACTGGACAAGCTGGGAGAGGTGAGTGGTTTGTGACACCCCTGTGAGGAATTAAGTGAAATTCAGAGGGCAGCTCCAAGTGCAAAGGGCAAAACCCCCAATATCCAGAAATCTTCTGGACCGAGTCTTTCTTGTGGAGCTCAGACCCGGTGCTGTCACTTCAAGGGGTCCTTGCCCCAAATGTTCTGGGGCCAGCAGTGCCGTGCCACGCTGGCAGATGGCCCGTGTCCCCTGTCCCCTGCCAGGGCACCTACGNCGCTCACTGTGCTTTCCTTTTGTCCCCAGGCCTGGCTCAGGGCCACCTGCAGCAGGGCAGGGACCCGCTCACTGTGCTTTCCTTTTGTCCCCAGGCCTGGCTCAGGGCCACCTGCAGCTGGCGCAGCTGGGCAGGGACCTGGGGGCGGACAGCAGCCCCGTGTCCCCGCCGGAGGGGCAGGGCCAGTCCCCGGTGGCGGCCGTGCGCTACCGCAACCACGGCCAGCGCCGCTTCTCCATGGAGGCAAGTGCTGCGGGCACCCGGGCACCTCTGGCTGTCACCTCCCCGCTGGCCCGAGGGGCCGGGGTGCGCTTTGGGGCGTCACGAGCCTTGTCCTCTGTCCCCTCCCTGCAGGACGTCAGCAAGCGCCTCTCGCTGCCCATGGACATCCGCCTGCCCCCCGAGTTCCTGCAGAAGCTGCAGATGGAGAGCCCGGAGTTCCCCAAGCCCCTGAGCAGGATGTCCCGACGGGCCTCCCTCGTGAGTGGCTCCGAGCCGAAGGGGCAGCGCCGGGCACGGTGCCTCCCTCACGGCCGCGTGTCCCTGGTGCCAGCTGAGGGGCGTCGCGCCGTGCCAGCTCCCTCCATGCCAGGTCCCCTCACATCCCTGCCCAGTCCCAGCCCTTCCTGCACACCCCCAGCAGCACCGGGAGGAGCTGAGGGAGCTGGGGAAGGGGCTCAGCCTGGAGAAAAGGGGGATCAGGGGGAATTTCTGGCTCTGCACAACTCCCTGACGGGAGGGGGCACCCGGGGCGGTTTGGGATCTTATCCCAGGGAACAGGGACAGGAGGAGAGGGAACGGCCTCAGGCTGGGCCAGGGGAGGCTCAGGCTGGACATCAGCAGGAATTTCCTCATGGAAAGGGTTGGAAAGGGCTGCCCAGGGAGGTTTGGAGTGCCCAGCAGGAATTTCCTCATGGAAAGGGCTGCCCAGGGAGGTTTGGAGCCCCCATCCCTGGAGGCGTCACCTGGACGTGGCACTGAGTGCTCAGCATGGGGATCCGGCACAGCTCAGACTCGATGATCCTGGAGGGATTTTCCAACCTCAGTGACCCTGGGATTCTGAGATCTGCATCCCTTCCCCATCTGCACCAGCTGTGCCATTCCCACCTCCGCTGAGCACCCCTGGCTGCCCTCTCGGCCTGGCTCCTTCCCAAAGGGAGGAGAAGGAAAACCCTCCTGCGGTTCAGCCAGAGCCTCTTGCCCATGGAAATGCAAATGTGGATAAATAATGAATCAGCCTTTGCTTCAGTGGTGGCATTTCGGTTCCTTTGCTGCAGAGCAGCAGCAGAAATTGCCAAGAACTCCGTGTACAGCAGAGCAGGAGCAAAAAACCCCATGTGCACTCCAGGTGTGCTCAGAGCAGCCCAGGTACCGCAGCCAGGCCTCAGGAGGCATCTCGGGATCCCAGGTGCCCGTTCAGGAGGAGGAGGAGGGAAGGGGAGCTGGAATTTACCTGCTGGGGCTGTCTGATGGGTAGAACAGACTCTGCCAGGGCCACGTGTCATTAATATTCATGTGTGTCATTAATATTTGTGTCCCCTCGTGAGCACGGAACGTGGCTCGGGGGGTTGTGCAGCGCCTCGGGTTCCAGCACCTTCGTTCCCCTGCTCAGGACACGGCTTTTCCCAGGATACCCGGAGGGTTTGGGCAGTAAATGGAGTAAAAATCCCGAACGTCACTGCCCGGTGTCCCTGGAAACCCCGGGAGGTGAAGCCATCCCGGGGTGAGGTTCTCCCCTCCCCAGTGATGTTCTCCTGTCTCTCTCACAGTCAGACATCGGCTTTGGGAAGCTGGAAACCTACGTTAAACTGGACAAGCTGGGAGAGGTGAGTGGTTTGTGACACCCCTGTGAGGAATTAAGTGAAATTCAGAGGGCAGCTCCAAGTGCAAAGGGCAAAACCCCCAATATCCAGAAATCTTCTGGACCGAGTCTTTCTTGTGGAGCTCAGACCCGGTGCTGTCACTTCAAGGGGTCCTTGCCCCAAATGTTCTGGGGCCAGCAGTGCCGTGCCACGCTGGCAGATGGCCCGTGTCCCCTGTCCCCTGCCAGGGCACCTACGCCACGGTGTTCAAGGGCCGCAGCAAACTGACGGAGAACCTGGTGGCGCTGAAGGAAATCCGCCTGGAGCACGAGGAGGGGGCTCCTTGCACGGCCATCCGGGAAGGTGAGGCCGGGAGGGGCTCTCCCCAGGGCCCCGGGAGGATTTGGGATGGCTGTGCCCGAGCTCGGCCCCCGTTCCTGCTGCCCCAACCCCGCTGTCCCCGCAGTGTCGCTGCTGAAGAACCTCAAGCACGCCAACATCGTCACCCTGCACGACATCATCCACACTGAGCGCTCCCTCACCCTCGTCTTCGAGTACCTGGTGGGTCTGGGGGCTTCTCTGGGGGCTGGGGGGGACAAGGGAAGGACAGACTGACGCGTCTGTCCCGCTGCAGGACAACGACCTCAAGCAGTACCTGGAGAACTGCGGGAACCTGATGAGCGTGCACAACGTGAAGGTGAGGGGGGAGCCCGGGAGCCCCTGCCCCATCCCTCATCCTGGGTGGGGGTTTTTTGGGGCTGGGGGAGCCTGGAGATCCCTTCCCCCCTCGGTTGTTGCTCTCTCTGCCCTGTTCCAGCCTGTCCCGAGGCTCCCGCGGCGTTTCTCCCTAAATAAAATCACCGCGCATGGAGAGCGCTCGTCCCCTCTTGTGACGCCTCCCCGCAGCGTCCTCCACCCCAGCACAGCTCCGAGGGGTCTTTCCTGCCCGTGACATCGAGGTTCCTGCAGGCAGGTTGATTTTTAGTGCCCACATCCCCGTCCTAAACGCAGCCCCCTCCTCCTCCCCGCAGATCTTCATGTTCCAGCTGCTCCGCGGCCTGGCCTATTGCCACGGCAGGAAAATCCTGCACCGAGACCTCAAACCCCAGAACCTGCTCATCAACGAGCGAGGCGAGCTCAAGCTGGCTGATTTTGGTGGGTGAAGCCCTGCAGGGACGACGCAGGATTGGGGAAGAAGGGGGCAGCTCCTTGACTGTGCGTCCAATCCTCCCCCAGGGTTAGCCAGGGCCAAGTCAGTCCCGACAAAAACCTATTCCAACGAGGTGGTGACGCTCTGGTACCGGCCCCCCGACGTCCTGCTGGGCTCCACCGAGTATTCCACGCCCATCGACATGTGGTGAGGCACGGAGCTTCCCGGGAGCTCCCCGGGCTCTCCGGGACGGGCTCGGGCGTTTCCACGCTCATCCCCACGGCGCTGGGCTCAGCAGAGGGTGGGGGGCTCTCTGTTTTCCCTTTCCCCTGGGGCTGGTGGCACCAGAGGTTTGGGGACTTTTCCAAATCTGTTTTCCCTGTCCCTTGGGCTTTCCCAGAGCTGTTTTTTCCCTTTCCCCTCGGGCTGGTGGCACCAGAGGTTTGGGGACTTTTCCAAATTTGTTTTCCCCATCCCCTGGGGCTCCCCAGTGCAGTTTTCCATGGGTTTTTTTACACCAGAGATCTGGAGGCTTTTCCTCCTGTTTTCCCTGTCCCCAGGACTCTCCCAGTGCCATTTTCCATGTCCCCTAGGTCTGTTAACACCAGAGGGTTTGGGGCTCTCCCAGAGCCGATTTCCCTGACCCCAGAGCTCTCCCAGAGCTATTTTCCCTGCCCTCAGGGGCTCTCCCAGAGCTGTTTTTCCCGACCCCAGAGCTCTCCCAGAGCTGTTTTCCCTGCCCTCAGGGGCTCTCCCAGACCTGTTTTCCCCGACCCCAGAGCTCTCCCAGACCCGTTTTCCCTGCCCCCAGGGGCTCTCCCAGACCCGTTTTCCCCGTGCCCTGCGGCTCAGCGGGTCGGGACCGTGCCGTCCCGCTCGGGGTGGATGCTGAGCAGGAGGGATCCATCTCCCGGAGCTGATCCCCACCTCCACCAGCCCCGTCCGCGGCCGAGGCGCCGCGGGGGCCCCGCGGGGTTTGTCCCCCCCCGCTAATCCCGGGGTGTCCCCCGCGCTTTAGGGGCGTGGGGTGCATCCACTACGAGATGGTGACGGGCCGGCCGATGTTCCCCGGCTCCACGGTGAAGGAGGAGCTGCACCTCATCTTCCGCCTGCTGGGTGAGCGCTGCGCTGCGCCCGCGTCCCCGCGCGAGGGCGGTGGCTGCCCGCGGGACAGCCGGGTGCGCTGGGACC
>WEIT01041720.1:0-11331 GCA_013389985.1 Dryoscopus gambensis | reverse complement strand
GCCTGAACTTCCCGCGAGGGCGGTTTTTTTTGGTTTTTTTCCCTCTTAACCTCGGTTGTTTATCGCCAAAAAGTATTTTTCGACGCGTGTTTTAATAACCTCGGCGTCGGGAACCGCGCTGGCAGTGCCGCGGTTTCCAGGAGTTCGGGCAAGCACGTGGAGGGATGCGAGTGGTCCTCGTGGTCTGGCCGAGGGGGGGTGGGGGACACCGGGCAGGGGCTCGGCGGGGCAGCAGGGACCTTGAGGAGAGCCCCGGGCGGGGATTCGCACCGAGCCTCCTGTCCAGGATGTGTCGAACATAAATAACCCACGCCGGCTCAAGGCTGAGGATTGCAAGGGAGGCGTTTGATTTGAGGCTGGGTGACAGCTCCGGGGATCAGCTGATTATTTACATTGCCGCCGATCCTCGGCGCGGTGATGTAACGTGGCAGCTCCGCGTGTGTGAGATCCACGCACCGCGAGCGTGCCTGAGCTGGAGACGGGAGACTCCCCCACGAATCCTTTAAAAACCTCCTTTAAAACCGCCTGGCGTTGAGTGTTGGCGAACCGAGGGGAGCCCTGGCTGATGGAGAAGGTGTCGGAGCGCCTGGGGATGGCCGTGGTGGGACGGGGAGCTGGCCTGGTGTCCCCCGAGGCTCCCCGGGGCCGCTCCGCGGGGCTCTGCGGGCCGAGGGGGGACAGGAGGGGAGCGGGGACAGAGCGCGGGGACCTCGCTGCGGCTCCGGCAGTGTTGGGTCAGCGGCAGAGCCTCTGCCAGCCCCCGGCTGCCTCGCATATGTTTGGAGGAGCAGGGGAGGAAAAGGCAGAATTGGTTCCTGCTGTCAGCTCCTTCCCAAAGCTCCGGCCCCGTGCGTGCACAAAACCCATTCGGGTTTTAACTTTTAACTCTGCAGCTGCGCTTTTGGGGGGAAAGAGCGTGTTTGGGGCTGGTTGTGAAGCAGGGTGTGTTCGGGATCTTGGAGCGGGAGGGATTTGTGAGGTGCCTGCGTGCCCCGCTGAGGACTGACAGCCCTGCCAGGCAGGCAGGAGGGAATATTTGGGATATTTGGAGCTGGTGAGCGTTGTGGGGGGGGTTACTCAGAGCCTCGCAGCCTCCAGACGTGTGGGAAAAAGAATTGTTCAGGCTCCAGGAGCTCCGGTACAATCCCTTCTTCAGGGACGGATGGATTGAGCTGTCCTGCCAAGGGCTCATAAATCAAATTACGCCGGCCCTGGGGCCTTGGTGCCAGGCAGGGAGGAGCACTGGCCAGGTCATCTTTTCCAGCTGGGAGACGGAAAGCTGCTGCGGAGCATCCCGGGAGTCTGGCTGCGAGCTGGGTGTGATTCCTGGTGCCCGAGGGACGCAGACTCTGCTGCTCGCTTGGGGTTCAATCGGTCTGGGTCACGGACCCGTGAGGGACAGCAGCGCCGGGGCCTGGGGCAGGAATGGGTGCTGGGACCTAAATCCAGCTCCCTGTGCCCAGAGGAGCTGCTGGGAGCTGCTCCCTGCTGCTGGAGCCCTGGGAGGAGGGGTTGCAGCGCTGGCACCCGTCCCTCCGGCACCGCCGGCTCCAGAATTCCCTCTCGTGCGAGGTTTCAGGGAAACACAAAGTTTGGCACTGCCTGGGTTCCCCGGGGGATGGAGGAACGACGCTGCTGCTCCATCCTGGAGCCCTGGGATTGCTGCTGCTCCCTCCCCTGAGCCCCCGCGGGGTGCAGAGCCAGGGCTGGGGGAGCAGCCCCCCACGAAATGTGCTTTGAGCTCTGGCTCAGGCTCGCTCCAGGCTGCTGCTCCCCGGTGCCGCCTCCCCGGGCTTTGCTGGGATGTGTGACAGACTCTGCCCCAGGAAATGCAGCTTTTCCCAGGGGTTTGGCATCCCTGGGGTCGGGGTCTGAGCCCCCCTCGATCCCTGCTGGGGGCTGCAGGATCACAGAGAGGCCTGGCAGGAGCTGAGCCCCCGGAGGGAGCCCTGAGCTCCTCTGTCGGAGCACCCTGAGGACTCCCCTTGCCTGGAATTACCTGGACAAGATTCCCAGGAGCCCCTGATGGGGTGTGGGGCTGCAGGAGCAGCCCCAGCGGTGGGGTGGGGGTGCTGGGAGGACCTGCCTGGGCTCAGACACACGAGGGGGAGGTGAAATTTTGGGGAAATCCACCCCTGGCACTGGCAGCTCCAGGGCGGGGGCTCTGTGCACCTGCATTTCCCTTTCCTTCCCCATTTTATTGGATTTCAGGCTCGAATTGTGAAGTTAAAATCCTGCACACACTGGTGATGGAAGCACCAGAGTGCCCCAGATTGGTGTGGGTTTGTTTTTTTTTATCCACAATCTGCATTTTTGTGTCTTGTTGAGAATTGGCTTTTGCTCCCAGGGTTTGGGCCAGCCCCGGGCTGATCCCACTGATCCTGGGCTGATCCCGCCGGTGTGGGCAGGGCTGAGGAGGGCACTGGGGAGTCTGGAGCTGTGCTGGACCCTGGGCAGGCTCCTCTCAGCGGGATCCGCCCCATTCCTGCAGGGCTGAGGAGATGGGACCCTTTTATTCTCCTTGCACAGCGCCTGTGCGTGTCCCCAGCTCACAGGGATCGCCCCGACCCCTCCCTGCCCTGCAGATTCCCATCTCCTGCAGGTTTCTGCAGCTCCCGGGACCCTTCGCTTGTCACTGCCACCTTTTGTTGCTGAGAGAGCAGCGCAGGATGAGCTCCTCGGGGACACAGAACCCCCCGAGCCTGGCCCTGCTTCGTGCAGGGGAGACAGGGGGCCCTGGAGGCTGCTGCGGGAGCATCCTCACCTCCTCCCACGTCCTCACCTCGTCCCCTCGGGCCTTTGGGTTTTTAATGATCAGTTTTGCAAGTCTGAGCCGGCCTGATTATCATTTTTCTTCTTGATGTGAGGGATTTGGAAAACGCTCCCTGAGGTGGGGAAAAAAAACCAAACCTGTGCTTGGAGCTGAAGGGATCCTTCTGCAGCGGGAACACCGGGGCGGGGGATCCTGAATCCGTGTGGGAGGGAGAGGGGAAGCTCTGCCGGCTGGGACTGCAGGGCTGAGCGTGGAATTGCCCGTCCTGATCCTCCGGAGGTCAGCCCAAACCTCTCACGGGCAGCTGCAGCCTTGTGAGGGAGCCAGGACCTGCCCTGGGTGCCACTGAAATGAAATTTGGGACATTTCCACGACTCGTTTCACACGCTGCTGGAGCGGAGCCTGCCCTGGGCTGGGCCAGAGCTGCGATGGGGACACGGAGACCAGGCTGTGACATCAGGGCTGCTTTCCCAGCCCTCTGGAGGGGTTTGGCATCATCAGGGCACGCTGAAATCGCGGGGCGCCTCATTTCGGGTGCTCCCCGAGGGGTTTTTGTGTCTCAGGAAATCCTTCAGTGCCCCCCTGGGTGCTGAGCTGTGCCCCCAATTCCCCCTGGGGGCCTGGCACGGGCAGCAGCAGTTCCTTGGTCCCCGCTCAGGCAGCAGGGCTGGGTGCCACCCCGGGCTGGTGGCACTGGCAGGGGTACGAGCGTGGTTTTAACCCGCGGCTGGGGGCAGGAGTTTCTCCCCCACTGGGGCAAACCGGGGTGGCATTTTTAGCGCTTATTAAGGACACAACATCCCCCCCAATTAGCGCTTTGCTCTGGTGACGGAGCCAGGCAGGGCGGGTTCTGCAGGGGAGGCGTTTTGGGAATGGTTTGTGAGGCTTTCCCGTCGCTCCCGGCCTCGGATGCACCAGCTGCTGGTGCCGCTGCCTCTCTCCGCTCCCCGGAGGGAGCTGCCTCGGCTCTCCAGGCCGGGAGCTGCTCCTCTCTCATTTGCCAGGCGCTTTTCCTGCCGTGACTGCGCACATCTCGCCCGGCTCCCTCCCTCCCTCCTTCCCTCCCCCAGAAATCCCACGGCTCTGCTGCCGGAGGACCATCCGTGGTCACAGCTTTGCGAAATAATTGTCTGCTCCTGCCCGGCCTGGGCTGGGCTGGGCGCTGGGAGGCCCTGGCACGGCCGGGTTGGTGCCGTTTGGGCAGCAGGAGAAAGGAGGGGTGCAGGAGAGGTGCCCTGGGCCCTTTTGCTCCAGGCCGGGTCCCCGTGGGGCTGCAGATGAATGAGGGCAGTGACAGGGCCGGGCAGCGACAAGGACATGGCCGGGCTCTCCTGGCAGGGCAGGAGGGTTGGCAGCTGGGCCTCCTCCACCCTCCTCCTCCTCCTCCTCCTCCTCCTCCTCCTCTGCACCCTCTCCAGCGTGGCTGCGGGGTGTGCAGCACGGATGGGGGGGGTTTTCCTCGCTGGGGATGTCCCTGAGCGCTGCTCAGACTCACATCCCCCAATTAATGCTAATTACCAGCCGCCATCGCACCGGGCTCCTCCAGGGCTGGGACAGGGACCTGCCTGTGCCTTCCCAGCCCCATCTCTCTGCTCGTTCCAGCGCTTCGCTGTCTGCTCCCTGCTTCCCTCCCTCCCTCCCTCCTTCCTTCCTTCCTGCCTTCCCTCTTGGCAGCCCCGGGGCCGCGCGGTGCCAGCCCGGGTGCTGTTCCCTGGCTCGGCTGCTGCCAGAGCCGGGAGGGGACGCATCCCAGCCCCCGGGAGGGGACGCATCCCAGCCCCCGGGAGGGGACACAGCCAGGGCTGGCGAGCGGCTGGGAGTGGCAGCGGTGCCGCATCCCTCCGTGTCCCGCTGGGAGCGGGGATGGCGCTGCCAGAGCGGGGCACGGAGAGGGCGGTGCAGCCGCTTCTCTGAGAGCAGGGCAGCACCTCCGGGCAGCTCTGGGATCGCCACCAGCTCTGCTGTGAGCCAGCCCTGCAGGAGGAACGGCCTGGAGCTGCTCCACGGTCAGGATGGGGCCTCACCTGCACAGCCCCGCATCCCTCTCCATGCCCGGGTGGAAAGGACGGGTTGTTATCCTGCCCTGATTTTGCTCTTCTCTTCAAAAGCTGGGTGGAAAATCTGCCCCTCGGAGGCGTCACCCTCCAGGCAGGAGGTGGCAGCGCCCCGGGCTGGCTGCAGGGGTGACCCTGGGCTGTGTGGAGCATCTCCCTTCTCTCAGCAGCAAAACTAGAGCTGCTGGAGCTGCAATTCCCGGGGGGGGCTGGGAACGGGGGCCGGGAACACTGATCCTGTCCCGTCTGTCCCCGCCCCAGGCTGGCCCAGTCCCTGCTCGCCCTCTTCGCCTCGTCCCTGGCCATCTCGCTGGTGTTCGCCATCATCCCGCTGTGCCACAACGTGGTGGTGCTGGCCGTGGTCATGGCCGTGGCCGGGCTGGCCATGGGCTGCATCGACACCATCTCCAACATGCAGCTGGTCAAGATCTACCAGAAGGACTCTGCCATCTTCCTGCAGGTGAGAGCGGCGCCCTCGCCCCGCCGGGCGGGTTTAGGATGGACATCAGGGGGAATTGCTTCCCAGAGAGGGTGGCTGGGCGTTGGAAAGGCAGAGGCAGCACCCCGGAGGTGTCTGGGGAAAGCCGGGCTGTGGCTCTCGGTGCCGCGGTCTGGTCACAGGGCGATGTCAGGTCCCAGGTTGGACTCGATGACTTCAAAGGTCTTTTCCAACTTATTTAACTCTGGGATTCCGAGGAGGAGGAGCTGGGGGCTCTGCCGCCCGCCTGCTGCACTGCCTCCCCTCTCGCAGGCGCTGCACTTCTTCGTGGGCTTCGGGGCCCTGCTGAGCCCCCTGATCGCCGACCCCTTCCTGTCGGACACCAACTGCATCCTGGCCAACGGCACGGCCAACGCCTCCAGCAACCTCCCGCACATCCGCAAGTCCCTGGTGCCGCACCACCCGGGCAACCTGTCCCACTACGACCTGCCCATGAAGGGCATGGTGGTGACCCGGGTGTCCTACGCCTTCTGGATCATGGCCCTCATCAACGTGAGTGCTGCGGCCGCGAGGATCCAGCTGGGAGCGCCCCTGCTCCGTGGATTTGCAGGGGTTTGTGGGGTTGGGGGGTCCTGGCAGCGGGAGGAGGCACGGGGAGGGCTGTGCTGGTCCACGGGAAGGGCGCGTTTGTTGCCAAATCTGGTTTCCAGCAGGGCGCTTCACCGCTGGATGTGGTGGGATCGATACCGGGATTGGTCCGAGCTCTTTGGTGTCTCCAGATGGGATGATATCTCCAGATAGGAGCTCTCTGGTGTCTCCAGCACCCCTCGGGCAGGAGCTGGACCAGCAAACTCCGCTCCGATCCAGAGCTTTTCCTTCAAGCTCAGCCAGGGAGGAGCTGGTGGCGCGGGGATGGCCTGGCAGGAAGGGATTTGCCAGGATATTCCCAGGAAAGCGTCCGTCAGTGACGGCTGATGGGACAGGAGGGATCAGGGCATTTCTCTGTTCATTATTTTTCCTGGAGGTCCCAGCAGGTGGAAAATTCTTCCTTTGAGAGGGAGATGAGGGACCTGGGGTCCCTTTTGGTCACCTGGGGGGCTCCTGCAGTGAAACGGGTGGTCCTGCCACCAGCAGGCCCTGCCTGGCAGCTGCTCCCCTCTGGAATTCAGCTGTCGGAGCCTGAGGAGGTGCGGATTGCCCTTCTCCTGGCCCTGGCCACCGAGCAGCCCTTGGTTGCCACCCCTCCGTCAGCAGCGGGCAAAGGAGCCGCAGGTGCTTTCCTTGGGCTCTCCCCATTTATTAAATTCCTAAAACATCCCTGTTTCCCCCCATCCCGGGGTTTTCAGGCCCTCCCAGCTCCCCGTGGGAGGAGCTCAGGCAGGGGAAGCAGCTGGGCAGGTGCTGGGATGAGTTTCTGAGCAGAGTTACCCAAAAAAGGCCCAGCCTGGGAGGAGAGGCAGCTTTAATTACCTCCAGCTCCGCCTGTGCCACGGGAAATGAGCTTTTAATTACTCCAGAGCCAGCGGATCCTGAGAGAACCGATTTAGTTTGCAAGCAGAGTTTAACACCTGCTCCGACCCCAGCCCCGTGTCCGATTTCGGGAGCACTGATGGGAATCCCCAGCCCCTCTCTGGGCCCGGCAGCGCCCTGTGGGTGCTTTTGGGGCCGAATGGCACCGCAGGCTGTGGGCTCGAGCTGGGTTTGTGCCTCGGGCCGCGCTCCGGTGCTGCGTGCACGGGCGGGTGGGTGGATACAGAACCCCCAGGATTCCCACAGGCTGTGCGGGAGCACCAGGAGCAGGGAGGCTGGGAGAGCCACGGGTTTGGGGATAAGGGTTGAACAACAAACACAGAGCGGGGAGTTGGATGAGCTCGGCTCCCGAGCTGAGCTGCGATCGCCTTTCCCAAATCCTCGTGGAGGGAACTGGTTTTATTCCACGTTTATTCCATCCCAACCCACTGGAGATGCTGGGAGCAGCTCAGCTCCAAACTGCTGACCCTTTTCCAGCAGAGGAAGATGATGGGAAGGGGTTTTTAAACCTCCAGGGACGTGGATGGAAAGAGTTAAGGACAGAAATGGAAACCAGGAGCGGCAGCTCGGTTATAAAATGGCCAAATCCCACATTTCCATCCCGGTTTTTGTCTGGATTCTGACAAGGCACGAGCTGAAATGATTCATTTCGAGCTCTTGCTTTTGTTTAGAGTGGAAATGTCTCAATCTGACTCTGGCACAAGTGCTCCACACAGAGCTGACAGCGGAGTTGTGCCGATGTTATTGAAGCAAAATGGGTTTGCTTTGGGAAAATGAAGCAGCTCAGCATAATCAAAACAAAGCGCCTGGACTGCTCCCAGCCGAAATCTTTCATTCGACGAGAAGAATTTTTTTTTTCCCTTTTCATCCCGATTTTGGAACAAAACCCCCACATTTTAAAATTCGGTTCTCCCACAGAACGGAAATTTCATCACCCAGCCCGCTCCAAGGGGCTGGAAACCAGGAAAATGTTCCTCGGAGGGGGATGTGTTTGTCCGGAAGGTGCTTTCCCAGGGGAAGTGTGGGACACTCCATTGTGCTCAGGCTGCTCCGAAGGAGCCTGGGATACAATGGCAGGGAATAATCCTGGATTCCTGGGGGGACAGACCGAAATAGCAGCGGGAGGGAGGGAAGGAGCTGGAATATCCCCACGCTGAGCTGGGGGATGCAGCGACTTGTTGAGTTTATGGATGGATGAGTTGAGTTTATGAGGATGGATAAAAGCTGCCAGGGGAGGGAGGGAACAGCCCTGGGAATTTGGGAAGTGGGGCTGGAGCCTTGGGTGCAGGGAATTGGGGTCTCTGCTTGGCCCTTGGCTCCCAGTGGGGGGTGCTCAGTTGCCCCTTTTCCCCTTGGGAAAAGAAAATCTTCCTGCCAAAAAAATAAAACCCCAAAAAAACCCCAGAAAAGCAGCAAAAATATCCTGGGAAGGAATTTGGTCGTGACACCCCAATGTGGCTGGTCAGGGATGGGATGGGGGGGTCCCAGCTCAGTGACCACAGCCAGGAGTGGGACCCCCTAAAAATGTCCCAGCCTGGTTAAAGCCAGGAGGACCTGCTGGATTTAAAGGTGGGGGGGTGGAGGGCAGGGATCCCCCCAGAGCTGGACTGGGAATGGGGGAATCCCAAACTGGGGCCTTGTCCTGCGCGGGCTCCTCGAGGCTGGGAGTGCCCAGGGCCGTTATCTGCACGGCCAGGCCCTCTGGGGAAGGGGGGAGGAATATTTTTTGCTAAATCTGCAGTTCAGAAGAATAAAATCTGATCCTGACCTCCGGAAGGATCAGAACTATCAAGCAAATGCGTTTTTCTTCCATGGGACCGAACTCACTGTTCCTATTCCCATTGTTCCCAGAACAATGCAGGCCTCATAAATGAATTCAGGCGCGAGGGGCGGGCTGTGAGGGAAGGGGGGAGTTCTCCATACATTTAAATCATGCCACGAGCCAACAAAAGGCAGGAAATTTGGAGCTGGAGCTCACACTTGCTCCCAGACATGTAGAAAACAAGGGAATGAGCTGTCACTTAGGATTTCCTGGCTTTCTCCCCCAGTTGGTTGCAGTGTAAACACCGCTGGGCTGCGCTGGGAGGAGACGGGAGGGCTTCGTTCGCTTCCCTCTGTTTCCTCACCAGGGAGGAAAAAAAAAAATAGAGCGATTCCCTGTGGCTTTGGAGGCACCACGGAGTTGTGGGTGTGCGCGGGGAGCGGGCTCATCCCGTGGGATCACCGTGGATGCAGCGGGGATGCGGGGTGGCGGGAATCGGGGTGGGATTGGCGGAGAGCTGGAGCATCCCTGGGCGCACAGAGGACCCCGGAGCCGCGGCCGGACCCGCTCGGCTCCGCTCAGGCTGTGCCCAGGGCCTGCCGGAGGTCACTGGGCTGCGGCAGAGCCGCCCCTGTTGGCCTGGGAACCACGGGCTCCTCTCTCAGGAGGTGCTGAGCAACCCCTGCTAATGGTGGGGCCGGGGCTGGGAGCAGCTGCCCCTTCCCTCCCGGAGAATTCCGAGCGCTCCGCTCCCCACGGGCAGCAGCGGCTTTGTGGTTTCATTCTCCGGGCAGGAATGGAAGGGTTGGGCACCGGAACGTTTGGGGTTTGAAGGGCTGGGGTGGCCCTTTGGGAGTTTTGTCCTGGGGTCCCCATGCCCAGTTCTGGGTGACTGCTGGACCCTGGGACTGGCTGGGGGCACCCCAGCAGAGCAGGAGACTTTTCTCCCAATTTTCCTCCTTTTTTCCCCCCTCTCTCTCTCTCCCACCCAGCCTCCATCCCTCCCTCAGCGTCTCCTTCTCCCACCACCACCTCCCCTCGCTCTCGGGACTCACCTCGGGCGCCTCCCCTGCGGAAGCCGAGCACAGCCCCCCAAAACGCTGCTGCTGGGGGAGCTGGGCTGTGGCTTTGGGAGGTTCAGGTGCTCACCCACCCCTCTGTGGCCTCCCCAGCTGCCGGTGCCCATCGCTGTGTTCTTCCTGCTCTACAAGGAGCGCATGGTCCCTTGCTTCAACGGCAGCAGCCACCCGCTGCTGTCAGCTGACGAGCTGGCCCTGGAGACACGGCCTGGGGACAAGGACGAGCTCTCCACGGCTGGGCAGAGACCCCCCACGGCTGCAGGTGAGCTGGAGAAGCCCCTTTTATGGATTTTGGGGAGGAAAAGCCATATTTGAGCGCGTCTGGTTGTAACGAGAGATCCAGCGCTGCTGTCTGAGCAGGGAACGTTGCAAAGTGTGCCCAGGGATCCAGTCCAGGAGTATCCAAACAATCCATTTGGTGCCCAATTGCCCTCAAATTAGATGGAATCTTGAACAGAGATTGATATCCTGATCCTAATGAGGTCTCCAGGCCGTGTTTCTCCATTCCACATTGCTCCATGCCATCCTAAAGCCAACCCCGGGCCCCCCAACCCTTTTAGGGACACTTGGCATTGTGCCCCTTCATTCCCTCCTGGTTTTGGGTCACGTTTCTCACTGATTATTCAGTTTAAAAGTGGTCACTGTGCTGCAGATGCTGATTTTTATAGGATTTTTTGTTTTATTCCCCCCTCGTCTGAGGGGAAAAGTGAAATCCAGCAACAGTTTGCTCTTGAGCTCATGGCTGCAGCCTGTCCTGGGGACAATGGTGGCATTGTTCCTTGCTGCCCAGGAGGGACGTGTCAGAGTCAATTCTTTGGGTAAACAGTGAATCTTGGAAGTAAATATTGTTTAGGGCTATGGGGAGTGTTCCGTGTTATTCCTGGAGAGATGGTTTTTCCCCTGGGCAAGAAAAAGGGAATTTGGGGGAATTCTGGAAGGTGAGGGGGAGTTGGGATGTGGTGAGGGGGAGTTGGGATGTAGTGAGGTGCTGGCCAGAAGGCTCAGGGTGATGCCAAGCTCTGTGTTTATCCCCCTTTCCCAAAGGTGGCTTGTTGGGTTCAATATCCATTATCTGAGGAATGGGAGCTCTCCTGGGCAGGGCTCTACCCTCCACGGGTGAGGGGATTTGGGCCATGAGTGCCGTGATCGAGGTTTTATTGCTTGGAAGAGCGGGGCCAGAAGTGGGGAACCCCGAGATGGGAAGAGGAGCATGAGGAGCTGCAGTAAGAGAGGAGGCAGGAGAGCCCAGGATCCCGGGGTGTGGGCAGCAGGTATCCCAAAGAACTGGGATCCTGGGGCGTGGGGAGCCCAGGATCCCGGGCTGTGGAGATTCAGGGTCCCGGGGTGTGGAGATCCAGGATCCCGGGCTGTGGGGAGCCCAGGATCCCAGGCTGTGGAGATTCAGGGTCCCAGGCTGTGGAGATCCAGGATCCCAGGGTGTGGGGAGCCCAGGCTGTGGAGATCCAGAATCCCAGGGTGTGGGGAGCCCAGGGTGTGGAGATCCAGGATCCCGGGCTGTGGGGAAGCCCAGGCTGTGGAGATCCAGGATCCCAGGCTGTGGGGAAGCCCAGGCTGTGGAGATCCAGGATCCCGGGGTGTGGGGAGCCCAGGCTGTGGAGATCCAGAATCCCAGGGTGAGGGGAGCCCAGGCTGCGGAGATCCAGGATCCCGGGCTGCGGGCAGATCCCATCCCC
>WEIT01041719.1:5585-29315 GCA_013389985.1 Dryoscopus gambensis | reverse complement strand
TGGAATTATCAGAAAGATCATGATAAAAATATTTGCCAGACACTTTTCTGAAACTCAGGGAGAAATGGAAAGTAGCATAGCCCTTAGTTACACATTTTCTTTCTCTCTGTGTGTCACTTTTTCATGGAACATTAGTTTTGTTATCTGGGTTTTTATTTAGACTTCCCACCTGGCAATGCAGGAATATATGCTTTTAGCTGAATGTCACACTAACACTACACTAACCAGGCTTTAGTGTTTTATGCTTTAGCATTTTTTCACACACTCTAATGCTAATATTTCAAATGTTGCCATGTTCTGTTCCATAATTCTTAGTCTTTGTGTGTGCATTTGTGTCTGTGAGAAACAAGCACCTTGCCTCAGTAACTGACCTTTTCATTTTGCTTTTCATTCTGGCAACACTGAGGTGCATGAAACCTTGAGCTTACATGAGGACTTTATCCAGAACTGTCTATCATCCTCAAAGGAAGATGAAAGTAAATTTTACCTAGATGAATTCTTTTAAAATCTACCATAGATTGTAAGGCTACTTTATTTTTTTTTCTCCCCAGTGTTCACTAGTTCTTTCCTATCATTAGCATATTAAGGTGATAATACTTCTGGGCTGATTGGAACTCAGTACTTGTACTCCTGTATGCGGCTGGTTTTGTTTTGATATTCAAAGCTACAAATTATGTTAATTTCTTCAGTAACTTATCCCACTCAAATGCATTTTACTGTTCCATGTTGTGAACAGCAGGAGTGTGATCCCTCAGCTAGCAGAGGCCAGGGAACAATAGTGTTATTTGAGTGCAAATGGTAATTCCTTTTTTTCTCTTTTGTTTTGTTTCATTTCATTTGGTTTGGATTTGTGGCTAAAGGCAAACAACATTCTGTTTCATTTACCAAGAAACCAGCTGATATATTGAAATAATCATTTTTGAAAATATTTAGTGTCCTTTGTTTGCTGTAAACAAAACAGGACATTGACACTAAGGATGCTGTAGATACTTACATTGCATCCCCATCAGAACTGGGCATATTGTAACCATGAAAACACCCAAAGAATTTAATTACGATCATGCCATTAGAATTAGCACTACATAATTCATAATGTCAGAATATTTTTTATTGCTAAGTGTCCCAGAATTATCAATAAATTTGCTATTCACTGTGTTAACAGTGATCATTACTAATTCATTCAGAACTGTTATGAAAATGTCCACCAAAATCTCACCATAATTCCCATTTCATAATTCCTATTTATGAAAACATTTAAGGCCTATCCTTACATAATGCTGTCTGATGTTATTAATGAATTGGAGTTCAACAGTTTGGCTACAAAGTGTCACTTCTGCTGTGATCTCTGAAAATATGTTATCACAGACACCAAAAAATTCAGACTATAACCATGAAATAATAGAAGTGTGATTTTTCTGCAGTCTTGCAGAATTTTCATACTTTAACACACAGAAGGATAGTTTTTTATCTTTTGATTATAATAATGTAATTATTTTGTGATCTTATAGGAGACAAAGAGAGACAGGTATATTTACAACAACACTGGCAATGATAATTTTCAAGTTTCTTTGTATTACACTTATGTAAAAATAAGCTGAAATTGGTAAATTGAAAATGTATGGAGTTGCGGTGAAGCTTTTTTTACCACATTTCCTGATTCCTGCTGTTGGCAGGAAGGATTATATTATTCACTTAAACCTTGGATTTGGATTGTATTATTATTTTATTCAGTAGGGTCTTATTTTGCAAATAGCTACACTGGCTACACTGCTGGCCTTAAACAGATCCAAAATAACATCACAGAATGTGAAACCACATTTCAGATTAAAAAAATTGAGCCTTTATGGGTTGTGGTTTATCCGCAGCTGGCAAGTAAGCACCACAGAGCTCCTTGCTCACTGACCCTGGTGGGATGGGAAAGAGAATTGGAAGGGTAAAAGTGAGAAAACCCATGGGTTGAGATAAAGACAGTTTAATTGGTAAAACAAAAGCTGCACACAAAAGCAAAGCAAAACAAGGAATTCATTCTTCACTTCTCATGGTCAGGCAAGTGTTCAGCCATCCCAAGGAGTGCTCCATGATGTGCAATGGTTACTTGGGAAGACAGATGCCATCACTCTGAACATTGCCCCCTTTCTTCTTCCCCCTATTTTAAAGACAGCATGACACCATACATTATTGTGTGCCCCTTTGGTCAGTTGGGGTCAGCTGTCCCAGTTGTGTCCCCTCCCAACTTTTGTTGAGCACCACCTGCTCCCTGGTGAGGTGCTGTGAGAGGCAAAAAAGATCTCAACTCTGTAGAAGCAGTGCTCAGCAATAATGAAACTGTCTCTGTATTATCAACTCTGCTTCTAGCACAAATCCAAAACACAGCCCCATAGCAGCTCCTATGAAGGAATTTAACTCTTTTCCAGCCCAAAACAGCACAGTAAGTAAGTTAATTGCTAAGCTGTACAATAATGCTTCTTTTCTATGGTCATTTATGGGCCAAATAGATTTAAATTACTTTGCATTGGTTCAAGATATGTGGGCTATGCTATCACTGAAAATAACTTGCACATTAGTGAAAGATGCATGTTTGAATCTGTTGAGAGATAAAAGATACTTGAACCTGTGAATTACACATCTTGGGCAAGGCTCCAGGGTATGCAGGTATGAATAAAAGTGAGCTTAACACTTCCAAGAATGTAAAAACTCGAGCAGCTATTCTGGAAATTTTTTGGTTTCCAGTACCGCATTTTTTGCTAGCCTAAAGCATCTCAAAAGACACCAGATATTAAATGAAAACAACTAAATTTTACTCTTAGAGTGGTATTTATTTGCATAGAGACAGGTATCTAATGTAATTTCAGTTTCTGTAAGATGTTCCTTCTGGCCTCTAGCAGTAGTAAAAGATGACAGTGGGTCATCTAATATATTCTGTGCCATTCCCATAGCCTGGTGTGCTTGTCTCAGATACTCTGTGGCATCTGCCTCTGTTTAAGTAACTTTGTAGAACTCTAGATTTCCACTGACAAAAATGAAGTTGTGAAGGCGAATTTGAACAACTTGCTCTCATTAAATGCTCACTTATATGTTCCTGTATTTAGATACCTACAACCTGGAGCTGAACTGTGCCACTGAGTGTGCATTTAAAATTATTCCATTCTGATTTTTTTCATTGATTTGAGCTGTCTTTTGAAAAATGTAATGTAACACTACTTCTGAGTCTAGGGCTGAATAATTTAGAACGTATTCAGTGGCACCCTGCTGTTCTAAAAGCAGCTCTTTATGATTTTGGACTCCCTTTTGGCAAGCTAGGTGCGTATGTGAAATAATCAAGTAGGATAAAAGCTCTAATATTGGTATTCCTTAAATAAACTCCAGTAATCCAAAGCCACCATGTGTTAATCTGTGTCACCGTAACAGAAGACACATACCTGACACTGTGGTTCTGTGACAACTCATGGTTCCAAAATGCTCTCCAAACCTTTTGTGGCAGTGCCACTTGACATCAAATCCAAAAGCAATCAGCTGTGAGACCATGTAAGTATATTTGCATTTTGAAAGGAGCAAAGGGATGAAGGTACAGATCTCTTGATTCCAAAGTAATCACTGGACATGTTGTAACCTTTGGAATCCCTTTGGTTCAGTGTATTGACAGGTCCTTTCTCTGTCACATGAGGACCAGTTTGAGTAAGCAAGCCAGACCTTGCTATCCCAGCTGACTTTCATCTCACCAAATCCATTCTCATAGGAGTTACTGGTATAGTATTTTTTAATTTCATTAATCATTTTTAGTTCATGTAATTTAATTTTTCTCCTCCCCAGGGCCATCACTGTCTGTGTACGAGTGTATATGCTCCACAGTTTCTTTGAAGAGGAAATTGTCTTTCAGCTCCTTAGTCTTGATAGGAGATCACATTTCTTTTCTTTGTAGAGTCTAGGGGCATATACTAAGGCAAAGTGAATCCAATTACTTCCTCAACCTGCTAACTATTTTCTTCCATACATGCTTCTCCAAAACATTGTGCATATATTTCAGACATTTCATGTTGTAGACAGGTTTCTACAGTTTTCCTGGGGACAGCTGGCCCATAGAAGAAATCAGGGAAGGCTCATTTTTGTAGATGTTTCAGGAGATCTTTCTTTCCAGCCACATGGCTAGGAGCCAGCACACAGACTAAGGAATTGTCACCGAACCCAGAGTTCTCCAGGTCGGGGGAACATTTTGGGACCAACTGGAACATAGAACTTGGGTACATGTGACCAGGGAGCAGGGGCAGGGACAGGGGAGACTCCGTGCTGAGCCCTCCTGCCATCCCAGAGCCCCCTCCCCCCAGGGGAACGGGGCAGGGGAGACCTCAACAATTTCTAATTTATTAGAATTGCACTATTATTTGCGGTACCAGTCTGAACTTGTCCTTGAATTTGTTACAGGAGGGCAGATGTAAAGAGTAAATGGGTTCTTACAATGTATTAGATGTAGTTTTTGCCTTCACTGATGGACTCCTTTGCCCTTAGAACCTAGTTTAAAACAGCTACAGTATTCTTCACCAAAAAAAAAGTTATTAGGAATACAAGTAATTTCTATGTTAGAACACCAGAAAGTAGGTTTGGAAACAAATATCTAATTCTTTCTTGCATCACACATATTAATCAAAGCTCATTTTAATGATCTCTAGTTATGAAAATGCTGTAACCTTGATATTTAATTCATTTGACACTTTGAGATCCTTACTTAAAAAAATTAACCAGAAGTCTGTTAATATTCTTTTTTTATATATATTTAAAATTTCTTTATAGTAGGAATCAAAACATTCTCTCTTCCCTGCTCTTCAGGAAATTTTTTTGTGTTTTTGACATTTTTCAGTTAGATTATCATGCCCTCTCCACAATTCCTTTTTATTAAAGTCACTTTGTTCTTCCAATTTACTTAGTATACAAGTTTTTTCCATGTCAACTGTTATTAATAACAAGACCAGCTCTAATTTCAGTACCAAATTTCTAGATGCTTGTCATTTTTTGGAAGCAGTTTCTTTTTCCTTGATGAACCTCCAATATTTGCTCTAAGAGTAATGTTTCCAGTATTTTGAGTAAAATCAATATTGTTGTTTTTATCACATGTATTTATTATATACGTATAGGATTCATAATAAATATATAGAGAAATAGACGCTTGAAGAGTCAGCATGTATCTAGCTATGATGGTTGAAAATATGCTTTGGCATTTTTTTCCTAACATATCTTTTGTATAGTTTAAGGCAAAAGTCCCTAAAAATGTCATTTTAGTTATCTAAATATCATTATATCTAAAGAAAACATGTCCAAAAATTTCCTTCTTTTTAAATACTTTAAACTATATCAATTTTGAATGTAGTAGGAAGATGATTTATAACCAAAATATGTGTTGTCTGAATATAATTTAGTATTGAAAGAATATTTCTTCTTTCTTATTGAATATTGTAAAATTTTCAACCTGAGAATGAACATATGATCACATTAAAAAATAACAAAAAACAAATTCAACCAAACAAAATTAAAAAAAATATATTTGGAAATATTCCAAAAAACTTTATTTTGGAGCATCCTTTCTGACACAAAGAGTGATGTAAGTGTTGCATGTGAACACAATGGTTAAATGACTGAAAAATCAAGAGAACGTTTCAATCACACATGTTTGTTTCTAGTGGGAATTAAGTTGAAAAGAAATTTTTTCCTAATTAATCACATTAAGACATGGTGGCATTCATTCTTATTTACAATTAGGTGTCAAAAGAAACCAGTGATTCACATAAACATGATTGTATTATGGAAAACACTTTTTATTAAGTAAGGAGCTTAAACTGCCATCCTAGATTTTTTTTAATTTAATGGGTTTCTAGAGAATATGTGAGGTACTATTTTGTTATCACCCATGTAGAGAAAATTAGCAAAGTTCTGATAAAGTTTAGCCTTCAATGAATTATGTAACACAAGTCCTTCAGGGAAACAAACGTAGAGCTACCTGCCTGCTTCAAGAGTGAATATTTTTTCAATATTCTAAGCTAGGTACATAAGCAAAGAAATCCTAAAAACAAAACAAAACATGATAAGTAGGGGAAAATTTTCCAGTTTTAGAAAATTCAATCTTATTTACAGGCAAAAATTTACAGGAAAATTACCATTATATTTCAAGTCAGCTTTTATTGGGCATATTTTGACTTGGATGTTCAACCTCAAGGCTGCTAAACATTTCAGATTTTTTTTCTTTTAATAACAATCCAAAAGTAGACCAACACAAATTTTTGGCTATAGTAAGAAGTGTATTCTTTACAAGAACTATCTTGTAGTTAAATTTGCTGTTTCACAGTTGTCTATTTTTATGTTTTATCAACATAGGAAGAAAATGTTTCTTAGTGCAGACACTGTAAACTACTAACCAGCAAGTAATCTTAACAGTTCCAGACAATAATTTCTTGTTTCTTGAGAGATGATCTAATTTGCTCAGCAGAATACGAGATTACAATGTGTGACACTGCAGCCCTTTTTTTGGTTTTATAATTGTCTTAACAGATAAAGCCCTTCAGAAAGGAAAATATTGAAAACTGTAACAGATTAGGGTAGATTGAAATGGATTTGTATGTTAATGAAGCTGATCTCAAAAGATAGCTATTTTTTTCCCATTTGTTAATATCAAAATAATACATGGTCTTTCACTATCTGACAATCAGGGATTCAGCTGCTTTGACACTTGAAGTTTTGTATTATGTGATGAAGTATCTACCGTGTATTGAACTTGGTTGGCTGCCAAATGCCCACCAAGCAGCTTTATAACTCCCTTTTCATCAACAGGATAAGGGGAAAAATACAAGAAAAGGCTTACAGGTTGCCATAAGGAAGGGAGTGCCTGTAGTGACAGTACAAGGAGTGATGGGTACAAATTAAAGGAGGGGAAATTTTTCAGAATAATAGGAAGAAAATCTTCATTGTGAGGGTGTTGAGATATTCAAACAGGTTGCCCAGGGAGGCTGAGGATGTCCCAACCCTGGCAGTGTTCAAGGCTAGGTTGGACAAGGCCTTGAGCAACCTGCTTTAGTGGAGGGTGTCCCTGTCACTAGACAAAAAAAGCTATTCACCTCAGAAACATGGATCTCTTGTAGAATCTCAAAGAAGAAACAGCATTTGTAAAATCTGGCAGATGGAACTTAGTCTTAATTAAGAAATAAATTTTAAAATAAATTACTACATTTTCTTCTTTCTCGGCACTTTATAACTTTAAATACTTGTTTTCTTATATATTTATGCTGTGAGATAATTTTTTCTAATGATGCAGACATTAATCATGCATTTGATATAACAGTCTTGTTACAAAGCAGAAACTGCAAATCACAACAAAACCATTAATGCAACAACTGGATCAAGTGGCGACAATAAATCATTTTCAAAAGCATTTTTGTCACTTTTGTTCTTCAGTTTTCATTAAGGCTATTGAAATTTTAAATACAATCTTTTGCAAGTGAAATTTTTCTTTTGCCAGGTTGTAACTTTTGAAGGTGATCAGACTTCCTTGAAATGTTAAACTGTGCTGTAGCTGAATTGACTGGTTTTTGAAGATGAATGGAAGTCACAGACTTTATGCACTGATTAGATTCTCTTTTTCTTAGATATGGAGTAGGACTGAAAATTTTAATTTGCTCAGTTTCTTTACTTTATCATTAGATAAGAATGTAAAATGTAATCTTTTGAGTTTTCCATGGTAAGACCTAAAGGGTGTTATAAAGTGATGAATGTACTGCACTTTTTCATGAACAAATTGCTTATCACAGAATCACAGATTCAGAGAAGGCTTTGGGTTGGAAGACACTTTAAAGATCATCCAGTTCCAATGCCTTTGCCATGGGCGGGGACACTTCCACTAGATCAAATTACACAAAGCCCCATCCAGCCTGGTGTTGAACACCTCCAGGGGTGGGGCATCCACAACGTCTCTGGGCAACCTGTTCCAGTGCCTCCCCGCCTCACAGTAATGAATTTCTTCCTTATCTCTAATCTAAACCTACCCTCTTTCAGTTTAAGGCCATTCTCCCTTGCTGTTTCACTACATGCTCTTGTTAAAAGTCCCTCTCCAGCCTTCTTTTAAGTCTCTTTTAGGTACTGGAAGGTGGCTCCTCCTTTCCAGCCTGAACGACCCCAGATCTCTCAGACTTTCTCCATAGCAGAGGTGCTTCCAACCTGTGTTCAAATTCGTGGCCCTCTTCTGGACTCATTCCACCAGGTCAGTGCCTTGTTTGTGTTGAGGGCTCAAGAGCTATATGCAGCACTCCATAATGTAATTCCTATTTTGAAGAAGTTTAAGCAATATCTTGTAGCACAAGACATTTAGTGTATGGTGGCTCTCACTATGAACCAATCGCATATGAAGGGAATACCCATAATGTAACTATGGCAATTGAATAATTGTTCTGAACATAATTGGATTTTCAGTCAGTGCATTGCTTTCAGCTGGCAGAAGAACTGAAAAGTGCAGTGATAGTGACACATCGCTTGTAAGACTAAACAAGGAAGAAGTGTGATGAAAGGGAACTTAGTGCCTGTTTGAGGTTTTTTCTTGAGTTCATGAAAATTAGAGACAAAATCAAATAAAACCCCTTTTAGAACATTTTGTATAGTATATTTAAATTCACTGGAAGAAAATCTCTGACATAATTCGTACAGGCAGAGAATGATTATTTTGAACATATGGATCACATCTTTTTCCCAATGTACTAGTTTCTCAGACTTGGTCTAGATGAAGGTTAAGTCCAGATGTGTTAAAAACTGATTCATTAATATTTTAACGGTTTTTGTTATTTTTGGATTGTTCTAATATTATTTCATGAGAAACACTTGCTGAGCCTATACACATATTTTCCTTATTCATTCATTGTAGAGAGTGGGATGACTAAAAACAAATGCGGAAGGAATGAAAAAAAGGTAACAAAAATCTTACGTAATTTGTTGAGGAAAAAAGGAAAAAAAAAAGGAAAACAAAAAAAATAGAAGCCTTGTCATTAAACACTTGATTGCAGTTTTAACTTTCCAGTAACATACAGGGAATATTCTCAATTATACACATAAATTTTTATCTAGTAATATCACTAAGATATTTGCAAAGAACAAGTTCTATTCTGTTGCAGAAATTGTGATTGAAACACTGAAATTCAGGAATCCGTACTGTTTAAGAAACTGGAAAAATTTTAAAAGAGAAGAATGTCTTTTTGCTATTTCCTACTCTGAGAAATTAAGTCATAGTTATATTCATGTTGAAGAAGACTTGAAAAACTCTTCATGGTAACTTCCTGCGTTTTCAAGACACATTTCATTTTTCAGTTACTTTGCAAATATCTGGATGGCTAGGATAAATGTCTAGTTCTAAGATGTTAAAAATTAAAATACATTATTTTTCTCTGATGGTAATGTGCTGCTAGTTTGCCATAGCTACATAAATTTTGAGAACCAAACACTTAAAATGGGAAAGTAACTTACATCTTTCCTGCATAGATATATATTATTCAATTATGTTTTCATTCATCAAGTATTTGTCAAAATTTTTGTTGTTAATAGCTAACATATTTTCTTAACCTATGTGGTAAGCAGTCATTGCAACCCAAAAACTCAGTAAATTCTCCATTTACTCAGAGACTGATGAGTGTCATCAAAGAGACGACGTGTTCTAGAATTTAATAAATACCACCCTTTCTATAATTTTTAGGGACCTATAGAATATTCTGAAAGAAACTGGTCCTCCCCTATATTCCAAAGGAGAGAAAATAATACCTAAATAAATGACATAATTTTCCATTACTGTCTGAGACTGCAGAAAATTGAGTAAGTGAAATAATGCATAATAACAGGTCAAAAGCTATATGACATCCAAGGTCTCTAACTGCCTCAGACAATTCCATTTCATTTTCAGGTTTCAACCCAGTTTTTTTGTGTATGTGATTTTAGAGGAATAGCAGTATCCCTGTAGTTAGGTTTTTCTTGGATGATACTTTAAAGCACTCTCATTCTAAAAAACGACAGGAAAAGTGGAATCAAAGATTAGATGTCAAATTTTTCTTACTGGCTACATAAAATATAGTCTTACTCCAGTTCTATTTAAATCAATCAATAATAGATCATGTATCAGCAAATATAAAGATATGTATTTTTCATTTTTGTTTTCCTATATGCAAATCAAACATTTGGC
Organism: Dryoscopus gambensis; assembly: GCA_013389985.1. Classification (NCBI taxonomy): domain Eukaryota; kingdom Metazoa; phylum Chordata; class Aves; order Passeriformes; family Malaconotidae; genus Dryoscopus; species Dryoscopus gambensis. The sequence goes on along the minus strand of WEIT01041719.1, from coordinate 19,123 downwards.
CCAAAAAGCCAGTGTTGCTTTCTAGCCTTCTTCATTTCAAATGGCTTTTACTCATATTTTACTCATATTACCACCCTTAAAATATTCTAAACTCCTGATTTAAATAGTTGACTTGCTGCACCCTTTATGTCAGTTATTGAATGTGGGTTTCCATGTAACCAGAAATGGAAGATTCATAAACTCAAATGAACAGACAAAGGTCTGGATTCATTTCAAGTCACACCCTATTACAGAGGAATTGGCTGCTGCTCCCATCATACTGAATCCATTGACATCAGTGCTCAGCACAATCTATGAGTCTAAAGTGGAGTTTTGGTCAGTCTCTCAAAGGAAGATAAGTGCTTTTTGTCTTCAGAATGGCGCATCTGGGAATGCTTGGACACCCAGAGTATGATGCTTTGTAAGACTTAAAGGTCAAATTGGAGGTAACTAGAAAATGTAACTGACTTTTACTGTAGGCAGTGTTTGAATTGCTGCTTGAGACTGAGGTGAATTTTGGGTTGATTAGCAACCATTTCAGCAGACAAGACTTGGCTAATTGTTAGCACTTCACTTTCAAATCCAAGACACTAGCACACTAATCGAGTCCATGGGGCCTTCTGCTCTGCACTGGAGAGGTCACACCTGGACTCAGAGATGATTAAGTGAAGGCTTAGGGTGTTGGTACTGTTCAACCTAGAGAAGAGAAGGCTTGGAGGAGGGAGTTCTCACTGATGTATAGAAATACCTGAATTATCTTTATTAAGGGTCCAGACAATGACTCTCAGCAAGTTTGCAGATGACACTAAACTGTGATGAGTGGCTGCATATGATTTCTGAAAAAGATGAATCAAAAATTTATGATATATTTGCTTTCACGTATCTTCAGGAACTTTGCTGGTAAGATTGATGCCTTAATAGTCACACGGACCATAGGTGATACAGGAATCACAGCAAAGACTACTGTTCACTGAGAATAAGTTCACATGGCTTAGACAATGCTGTTGGTGAAGGATTTGTTTATCTGTTAAGGAGTAATCTTTACTGCAAAGCTGGTATTGTGCCAACACTAATTGTCTTTTCAGCTTAAACAACATGTGCGTGTCCAAGATGAAATTGAAAAGTATCTCAGAAATAGAAAATAAACAGTTCAGAGTAGAAAACAAGAGCCATTAATAGCACAACAGTTCATATATTAATGACTGGCTATTTGCAAAGCTGGAATAGGAAATCACTTTCAAATAAACAAAACTCCTGATAGTGCTATAAACTCTGGGTTTATGTTTAATAAACACCTATAATCAAGATAAGAGAGGGATATGAGTTATGATGCGAGACATTCAGAACATAGGAAACTCCCCAAACCATATTTGTTCAACCCTAGCCACTAGTGTCTAACAGAACATTAAAAATTTGAAAGCGAAAACTATCGAAATCCCAGGAATGATATCTACAGCTGAGACTATGTTAGGATGCATTTATAATTATTTACCTTGTAATCTTTTGTTTCACACTGTTAGGTAATTGCTGACCTTCCCTCTGGTTAAATTACCCTTCTTACTTTTTCATTAAGACTGTCTAGCTGTCTAGACAACAAGATGCATCTAGATGAAACTAATATAGAGAACCATTGACTCCCATCTATGATCAAAGTCAAGTCCTGTTTTTGAGGAATATTAAATGACACATCTCAGGATGAATTTAGAAAAACCCAGGTCTGGAATCTATTTCTTGCCAAGGTGAAAAGATGGTGAACACACATCTCCTTTTTCTAAGGAACATCCCTGATTTCTGAGGGAACCAATTTGTCAGCCTTTTTTGGAGTAGCATAATTTGATTAATGAATTTTGCAGTAGTATAGTAAAACTTGATTACATATTTTTTGAGTAAAGAATTCAAATTGATGAAACCAGTTTTCTAATGAAAAAGCTAACTATAATTCCCCAAAATCAAAGAGTCAAACAAAAAAAGTGGCTTTTTTTGCTCTTGTTCCTCATGTCATCCATGCTTTCAACACACATCCAATAGCAAAAGATAATTAAAAAAGGTTGTCAAATACTAAGATGATCAGAGCTCAGGATGTGGTACTCTAAACTATTTTTGACATTAGAACTTCAAAATCATCATTAAAACTCCCCAAAATAAATTGCTTAGTTTAACATAGTAGGCAAAAATAGAAAAAAAAATACCCCCATCTACTCACCCTCTGTACCTCAGCACTGAGCTACCCTTCAGTGCGCCATAAATATGTACTTGTAAATCAATGTCAGTTAGTTGCACCATTAGCAGATATTTTTAATCTGGCTCACTGAGCTGGGTTACTGAAGCATACTACTAGAAATATTTTCATGAGATTTACTCCCATATGCCACTGATTTCTTCAGTCTACAAGCATGTCACATAGCTTCTGGGTATGCTGATTTATCCATCTTTGTTAAGATTTTATCCATGTGTCTAGTGGCATTACACACAAAAGTGAAAATGTTTCTTCTAGAAACGTTCATCCTGGCTTAATGTACAACAAAAACATACTAAATTATCATACCACTAGCACTTCATGAATGTTATGAAAACTAATTAATTATAGTTCATAGAGTATTTTTATTTCTTAAAAGTGATTATTATTCATATCTTCTTCTAGTTAAGGACTCTCTCACAAAATTCTAGGTAAAATCTCACTTGAAATTATAATAATTTGTGCATTTTAATTATTAAATACCAATATAATTTGTATAGAATATAAGAGTTAGGAAAGCAACCAAACTGCAAAGGAAAGGGTTTAGTCTCCACAATATTTCTATATTAGTATGCTAAGACTTTAAAAATAATATACCCGTGTCTTACACTAATTTAACAACATAAAATATTTACACAAGGCAAATGAATAAATATTTACTTATCTGTGGTTCCGATACAATAAAGGAGCAGAACAATTAGTGAACTGCTTTGCTTAATAATACAGTTCATTTTTCAGAGGAAGGGGAATCACATTGTCACAGTGAAAGCCCTCTAGTTTGTCTTCACACAAATAGATATATAAATGGGGTGAACACATTTAGAATTGAAACAAGCAAGTTTCTAGCAATTTCTGCAGTGATATTCAAGAATAATCTTTAAATTTGATAGTGACAAGCACCAGCCTTCAGTAAACCTATGACAAGGATTGTTAATATGATAGAGCAGAGGACAGGGACTCTCTGAGTTCTGTGCTTATATGGATGATGCTCCTGTTTCAAACAGATTTTCTGAAGAACCTTTGAGAATTGTCTAAGTATCACGTGTCTCAAATTTTCAATAATAAAAAAAGACAATTATGTTCCCATGAATAAATTAACCTTTTTTATCTTTATTACTTTTAGAGCTAGTGCAAAGATGAGAAGAAGACGAATCAATGTAATGTTAGAATGTCTTAGAGTTTTAATTACAATTTAAAAAAAAAATAGTTGAAAGCTTGTTAAGGAATAGCATTAGCTTCTGACTTCACCTCTCAATGTAAGTCTAGCAAACTGAGGAAAGAAGGAGGACACACTCTTAGATGAGGTTTGTTCTTCCAAACACACATGAACTTTTCCAAGGGAAAAGAACTGATATTTCAGATACAGTTCCTTTGACTAAGCATGCATTTGGGGAGGGTGGGGAACAGAAACAAACAAATAAATAAATAGGATCTTTTTTCTCATGTGTGATCCATTGAATCAAATTCCTGAACAAATGCCATCCATTCCCGTTACGACCTTTCTAAGTTTGTTTGCTTGAAGAGTAGCAAAAGAAGTATTCTCTTCACATTAGCAGTAGTCAATTGATTAAGCCATTTTTCTAGATTTAGGAGATATGAGTAAATTTTTGTTAATAAGAATCTATCTAGATAAGAATCCAGAAACTTTGGTTAGAATTTTTTGTAATATGAATAGCTGCTACCATCTCTCTGGTAGTACCTCTGCATTTGGCTGTTTATCCATGATAATCTGATTTATGATAATCTAATTTATCTTAATACCTTGAGTGAGAGAAAAGCTATCACTTCCATAACAGTTTCTGAGAATATATTAAAAAGTAATTAGTAGGAATGTAGATAAAGTGACATTCCACCTGTCATGTGGTACTAGTAAAACCTTTATTATATTTTGGTGAGAAAGAGAGGAAATAATAGTCTCACCTGTGCTGTAATTCCTTAGGATGGTGGGATCCCTTGTTTCAACATAAACAGAATCCTCATCTCTAAAAGGCAGAAATGCAGTACTGCCTCTCAAATACTAGATATTAAGGCATTATTTAAAACATTCTTGATAATATGGTATGGTTTTACACTCAGTTGTGTTTTAAGGTATGCCATTGACAGAACTTTAACTTGGAGTATTAAGGAAATACGTTCTGTACAGCACTTCTATTGCAAACTCAGATCTATGAATATGAGTTGCTTGATGTCAAATTTTAGGTTTTAATATGTTTCTCTCTTTTTCTCTGTTAAACCAAATCATACTTTTGGTGGGTTTGTTCATTTATGAAAGAAAAAAGTGGTAACAGAAAAAGGAAAGTAAATGAACAGATTTTTAAGCTGTTGTATGGTTTAGATTTATTTTTCTTCTGATTCCAACACATGGACAAACTGCTGTCAGCAAGTGCCAAGCTGCCTGATCATGGGTCTGACTAGCTGTTACATTTTTCGTCTGACATGGTAGGCATCTTCTTGCATCAACTTCAGATGTCAGCAGCAATGAGGGCCCTTGCTTTTTCTGGAATTATAAAGTTGGAAAAGACCATCTGCTCAGCCTTCTGTTATCTGAATTCTTCCCTAGAAATAGTTTTCAAGAGTATATTAAGAACTGCAAAGAAAGAAATAAAGTGTGAGATGTTGGTAAGATAATTTTAACCCTTTCCTTTAACTTCATGAGATATATATTGTGCTAGAGATGCTGCACCAATGAAAACCAAAAGGAAATTTGTGCAGCTCACAGCAATTTCGTTTATGACATTTAATTATTTAGCACTGGAATTTTTACCTTATAATTAAAGGTTTTCTGTACTATTTTAAATGCTATTGTGACATATCCAATATTTAAGATTCTTTTGATGTTCTGTTCACATACAAAGTTTGGAAAGTGTGTACGCAGCAGTAATCTGTGCCAGAAGAAGAACACTCCCAAAATATCAACGGATGAAATATAGCCCATGTAGAGTTTTGTTTGGAATAAGGAATGAGTATGGATTTCATGAAAATTACTCTGTATAAAGCATTTTCTTTTCTTTCCTAAAAAAGATCCACTCCAAAGCTGCTTAAAGCTAAGCTCATATACACTTTTTTTTTAATTCACACTTTGTAGTCTGTATGCCCTGTTACCAAATTCAGGAATGACAGCACAATACAGAAGTTATCTATATGATGACAAAAACGAAGTTAACTTTGAAAGCCAGCAAATAAGGCTTCTACTTTATGAGAGCTGCAATGAGTATAAAAGCACCTTTATTTTAATTTTCAGTATTTAAACAGAAAAAAATCTGATAGACGTCTTATTTAAATGTTTCACATCAAACAAAAATGAAGCCTGTGGGAACATTCCCATTGTCTTGAATGAACTGTGGATCAGGATTTTCCTTCATTAGCCACTCACTGCTTGGGAAGCATGAAATACCATAGGTTGTAGAGCTATTGGGTTTTTCAATCTGGTCTTACTGAATGGTTTCTAACACTGAAATTTTTTTCCTCTTTTCTTTCTTATGAAAGCTACTATTATTTGGAAAAGGAGAAAAAAGTGTAATTACATTTCCCATAGAACAGAATTAGTTTGAAATGCACTGTCACAACAATTCATCTTGTAAACATTATGCTCATGTGATGGAAGCTTTTAAAAAATTATACAACAGCTCAGTGTTATATGGAGTATCTATTGTTCTCATTTGTTTTCCAAACTCAAACAAGACAGCTGGAAAGGTTTCCATGGTTTGTTTCATTAAGAAGACATGTGGTTGTTAGTGTGCCAGCACAGTTTTAGTCTCAGTTGATGTATTAGAAGCTTTAATCAAGAAAAAAACCATACAGTATTCAGTGCCTGGCTTTTTTATATTATTTTAATACAACTTTGCAAAGCAAACCTTGTAAACTTTACTGAAAAATTAAACAATTGTTGGTATTGTAATTTGAAAGTAATCCCTCCTTAATTTCCAAACTAATGAACTAGTTTAGTGACTTGAAAAATGGACACTTTTGAGTAATTTTAATTCTAGCATTAACATCTTCCTGAAAAAAATTACCCGCAGAAAGCCCTCAATTATCTTCAGTGTTGGAATTAACATGAAACTAGGCTTTAATTGAGAAAAGAGCAAATATTAATTTAAAAACTACACTTTAGCTATAATTATCAAAATAGTATATAATAATAAACCCCATTATTATTCTTATTGTTATTTATTATTTTATTAAAAGTTGCTCAGAACACAAGAGTCTTCTTTCCAATTCTCTAGTCCCAGACTGAACAAATGCAACCCAAACAAAATTTTCCCAGAATCTTTTGAAACCCAAACACTTGGACACCTCCCTTCAGTACAGCAAAGTAAGGATGGAAGTCAGATTCTTAACTATGCAACCTCTGGGCTATGCAGGATGAGGGATAACCATTTAATATTTCTTAAGAGTTTCTTTATTCTTTGTGAAAGGTCAAGCTCACCATGATCTGATTGGAAGCAAAGCCTCTATGTGGCCCTTGGAGTTTGATTCTATATTCTGGTACTTCATTGCACGCTTGAGAATCTGCAGTCTTACTGACAGTCATGGGAGAAAATGTCTGTCTCTGCTGACCTGTCTGGACCATTACGCCACTGATCCCACATACGAGCAATATGGATATAGTAAGGCTAATAAAAAGCACCTTATTTTCCTTTTCATCTGACGCTGTAGAGCTAGCCACAAATGAAGAGGGCGCAGCATCCTTCCTGCAGACAGTGGGAAATTGCAGGGCAGCTGCTGTTGGTGCTGCAGCAACGCTGGCTCTTTATAATGGCAGCTAAGGAGCTAAGGCCGCAGATGGTCGGTGTGCATCTCCCCGAGGCAAAGGAACGCGAGTCTTCTGTATGGGTTCCAATCAGGTTCACTGGCTTCAGGGTCCAGGGACAAAAGACAAGAGAAAGGAAGGGTCCAGGGTTCTTATACTGAGGGAAAATGGGGCAGAGGAAAAGGAAACAACCAGTGGGATACAGCAGATGGGGTGGAACTGTAAGAACAACAACCAATGGGGATGACATGGATGTGGGAGCTAGAACAGAGAACCAATGGGATGTCTAACTGGGGAGAACTTTCTAGAGCGAGGCGGTGACCTTAGACTTCAGTTCTGCCCTTGGACCCGCCTTCAGGGCTATCTTCTATCTCTTGGTGTTCCCACCATTGCATGGCAAGGGCCTGATGGGCGTTTGGGAGGCACAGCCCATTCAAGGGCTGGGTCACCGCAACATTCATCTGCATAAATTTTTCTACTTCTCTTAGGCCGGAATTCTCAGTTTTTATAGACCATATCCTTCTCCAAAGCTTAGCACAATTGATCTGTCCCATGCTGACATCCCCCTTTTTTTTCCTTCTCTGTTTGGGGGAAAAAAATTAGATCTTTTCAATGAAGAAGTTGTATTTCTAGTGCTGTGTAAAAGTCTAGGCTGTTATGCTGGGAAGCAGCCTTTTTTTTGCTATCTGATGTACTATATTTCTCTTCAAGGAGCTATGAAATTCTCTTTCCTCTCTGCAGTGTTTGTTAGGTACTCTTCAGTGAGGAATGAATAATTTCCTGAATTTTACTTTTTACTTCAGGCTACACACTAAAATATGCAAAAAATTAAACAGCTGTTATATGCACAGAGATTTTTTTCTTTTTGTGACTGTAGACAGTCCAGATATAAGAGAAATCAAACACTTTTAAGTAAGTATAATAGCTTTAACATGAAAAATTCTCAACATGTTTTTCTCAAATAAACTTAAGGGATGTTCATAGTATATATACCTCATTTCAGATACAGCTATTGCCTACTTAATTTTGTAAAAATTGTCAAATAAGATCTATGATCAAAATAAGTGGAATACACTGTGAATTTTGAGTCACTAGAATGCATTTTCTAGGATAAATCTTCTTAATTTTAATCTTTTCTTTATACAATAACATTTGAAATGGGTTTTGTTACTAACTACTTCAAATACTCAGAAATATAATACAAGTTATGGTGGCTGTAAGTATGGATTTTGAAAGAGCAATAAGGTCTAAACAGGTCCATTTTTGGGGGGGAAGGCATCAAGTACGTCTAATGTTGGGGGAGCAAAGGTCTCTGTTATTCAAGCAGAATGATTTCAGAGACCATACTTCTGGTTATCCTGTTCCTTTTCTGGCATTTGGTTAAAGATGTAGAAATGAAAGTTAATCAAATCAAACCATTCTTCCTTGTTTGATTATGTTGTACCATAATCTTGTTATACCATCATCTTTATCCATTTGATGCACATATCACTCTCAGATCCTCATAGCCTGCAGTCTTCTGTCACATGCTAAGGAAAGATTTCAAAACTGTTTTCAAAGTTGTGAAGAAAAGTAACGTGCAATTTCAGCATGTGAAGGAGAAAATAATCTATCTCTTGGAGGAACTGGCTATCTCTACACATTTAGTAAACTTTTAATTAAAGAGTAAGAATTATTATCTTCTCAAACAAAACAATGACTGCAGTGGGGTGTAACCATCATCTTATCAGTTTTAATTATCCCAGTGCCTCACACTTATCTTTTCCTGGCACTGACGTATCGTTCTTGAACTGTACAGATCAACAAAAATGTTATGCTTTTTATACTGGTCTGTTACTCTCAGCCACAGCTGCTGTTTCTGCTTCCTCAGTGATATGTATCTTTATATTTAAAAATAAATGAAACATTTATAAATTTTCCTCCTGGTCACTAGGATATTTGAAATTAAAAACTCTTGTTTAATTTTCAGTGAAATGCATTATTCTGGTGTCACAAATTACATAAAAAATATGGAGGTACCAACATTTTCTTTCTAAAAGTGTGTTCATAATTTTTCTTTAAATTCAAAATCCCAATTAACTGTCCCCAAATGCTGTAAAATTTGTTGCATGAAGTTGGTCCTAGACTTTATTTTGACTTAAATGAGATTAAATTGTTAAACAATTTTCTGTTTCACTGGAATAGTTTGAACTTACAAAGTAAATATTTTGAGTCATGAAAACCCACTGCATTCCATTGCAGGCACACAAATAAAGCTAAACTAAATCAAACTTCAGCAATGTGAAGTCTGGCCTGTCCGGCCTCCATCTCCAGAGACCTTCATTTTTTTTTCTCCTTGGGGACATCACATTTGATAGAATGAACATAAATAAGGAATTTAATTATCATCTTGAACAGGGTGTAAAACAATTTTCTGTATTTGTGAGTTTTTATGAGAAGGTAGCTTGCTCTCCCCAAAATGTGTAATAATGAGAGAAAGAAATTGCCTAGTTTATGTATCTGTAGTTGTAAAATACTAGGTTTTTCTGTTCAGAGATGGTTGTACTGTGCTGGCAGTTAGCCCAGGACATGGTGGCTAATTTATCAGGGAACTGGAAAGCCAGCTGGGGAGTGTTCAAATTAGCAGCAAATGAAAAATATAGAAATTCAACGCTTTTTAGAAGAGAAACATGATATGAACAGAAGACAGTAAAAAAGGGAACTTTTGTTTTAGGCAAGAACTGTGTGCTTCTCCAATCTTCTCTTCCATTTTGTTGTTTTATGTTAGTAAATGAAAAAAAAATAAAACACATAAACTCTACTCTTTCTGGAAAAACAGATATTAATTATATAAGCCCACCTGACAGGTAAACCCAAATGATTTATTACTTTAAATGTCAAGACTCAGATCAGGAAATTTCAAGGTAAAGAGGGAATAGAAATCTGTAAGATGTTGCACAGGAAAAATGACATCAGCAGTGTGTTTTCTGCATTCTGAATACAAACTTGCCATATATTCTACAATGTCAAATGGGCAAAAGTTTGGTTATGAGGATTATAACTTTCTCCAGATATTACTAGCATACTGTTCCTGATGGATAATCCTTCAGATGTCTTTAATTTATCAGTGTCAGAAATGTGACTTAATTCTTCTGTTTCCACTACTGATATTATGCCTGATATGTCACTGAGCCAGTGCTTGTAGTGATATCTCATGCAGAAACATCAGACAGAACAACATAATCAATACCACTCCAGGTGAGCATTCATCCATAGACCCAAGAGTATTGGCTATTTACTTTGTGTTCAGTCTTCAGTTGTTTATTGACTTGCTTTAAGGTTTAGTAGGAAGTCAATGACTTAGGGGATACATAAAAAACCCAGCTGTGATGGTCCACTTTTCCTATTCCTGTGGAAAGACTGAAAAAGAAACGTGAGTATATGCAAGCTTTTAATTACTTTTAAGAAGTTATATACCAGAATGAGACATGCTGTGAAAAACGTCACATGAAGATTGTTACATTTATGAAACAAACCTAATTACTATTACATATTGAAACCAAGTTCAGACAATTTAGCTACAATCTGATATTCATAATTGCATGGCTTTTAATAAGCCCAGGATGTCTGAGATCAGAAAGAGTTTGAGAAGTCCTTGGCAAATCTGAAATAAACCCAGAATGTTACAGGGCACTTATTGAACTGTTTCATGTCTGGATTAAAAAGTTGTAGTTATTATGGAATAACAAACAACCTATGTGTAAAATTATGGCCAAGTATTTGATGCTTTTAAATTATATGATACTGTTTTTAGTAGTGTGCTATACAGTTTAGGAGACTATTTCCTCGACCTTCCTCTTTAGAAAGAGAACATGTAATAAGAATGGTGCAAAAGCATTCAAGAGGTATACACTCAGAGTTTTTTCATTTTGGTGTCTTTAAGTTAATGTCAGACTTCAGTCACAAACCATAATCTCTCATTATTCCCTGAAAATTTAGGAAAATAAATATAAAGTAAAAAGAGAAGGTCAGAAATCTAAGTTGCCACTTGCAGTGGTAGTGCAAAAGGTGGGGTTTTTTTTTAATCTGTTCTGTGCCAGTAGATTCTGTTTAGATACTCCCAAGTTTTATGTAGTGTCAATATAGGAATGGCAATTTTTTTAATTATAGTCATCAGTGTCCTATGTCTAGTAGTCACATTTTTCTAGTTATGTCAGAGCACCATAGAAAATGACATGCTATTTTCTATGAAAAAATAATTTGGGGTACATCATAGAGCATTTTTTAAACACTACATGTTTCTACTATATTAGATGTCCTCCTTCTCTTCCTTCAAATATCATTGAAATAACCTTCTGTACTGTTTTCCTTTTGAGTACTGTCTTATGGTTACAACTTGAACAGTTCATTCTCTGATTTGGCAGGGCCTGCTGAGTTTTATGACTCCAGAAACAGTTTTGGGTATTCATTATCCAAGTGATTGTTTCCATTCACTTCAACCTCGATTGTCCAACCATAACTGATATGAATCCAGCACATAAAGTTCTTTCCACTTTAAACTAAGCATCTGAAGGTAAGCATCACTTGCAGAAACCTTCTTCCTAAAATCCTGTTTGTGTTCCCCTGTGTGCTTTCAGTAAGTCATGAACAACTAGTAAGGTTGATAAATTGGTCTAGCTATTTGTAACTAGTCTTTCCATCAAAACCTTCTGCTTGGTCTTTTTAACATTAAGACATCAACAGGCCTACTATAGTTTATTTATAGTTATTCAATTCTCCTATATCTCTCAAATTCCAAAGGAAAACATTTCCCTCTTCAGCAGTAAGATAATGCATGTCTTGCAGAGTTATAGTTTGGGACTGAATGCTGGTTCTGCTGCCTAGAGTATGAGATTTTTCTGCTGTCTCCTCGATGTACAGATATAGTGGGATAGCTTTTAAAAAAATTATAAAAGGATGAGAGATTTCCATATTTTTTCCATTAAAAATTTTTCAATAGCTAGATAATGAACTATTTGTACACGGTTTTTCAAAGTTCACCACATACAAAAGTCCATGGATTCATGGGTTAAGCAGAATTCTCATGTAAGTGTATTTAATGCTCATAGTAATAATAGCAGCATGCATACTGGTACAAATAAAATGCCAGCTTTCAGCTGTCTCATAGGTAGGGTATACTTCAGAGATTAAAATGAGAAGGTATAAAATTCATTAAAATGCCATAAAAAGTCATCACAACCACTGCTAATCCATTTAAGTAAGCATTTTGAGTTAGCAAACTTAAAAAAATTCAGGGAGACCCTTCAGAGAAACCTCAACAAATTATATGACTGGGAAATCACCAGTCATATGAAATTCACTAAGGGAAAATGCCAGATTCTGCAACTGGGATGGGGCGACTCTGGAGGGTTGAGATGCACACTGGGGGATGAGATGCTGGGAAGCAGCACTGTGGAAAAGGACCTGGGCATCCTGGTCATTGATGAGTTGAATGTGAGTCAGCAGTGCCCTGGCAGCCAGGCACCCTGTCCTGGGGTGCATCAGGCACAGCATCGCCAGCTGGGCAAGGGGATGGTCCCGCTCTGCTCTGCACCGGGACAGCCTCACCTTGAGTGCTGGGGGCGGGCTTGGGTGCCACAATATAAGAGAGTTACAAAGATAGAAAGCATCCAAAGCGGGGCAGCAAAGATGGCAATGAGCCTTGAGGGGAAAGCTGTATGAGGAGCAGCTGAGGTAAATTGGTCTGTTCAGCCTGGAGGAGACACGGGAGTCCTCATCACAGTCTACAACTTCTTCATGAGAGGAAGAGGTGGACACTGATCTCGCTGGTTCTCAGTGTGCAGGGCGAGGAGTTGAACTTGATGATGCTGTGTGTTCCTTTCCAACTCACCATATTCTATGATTCTGTGGTTCTGTGAAATACAAGCAACAGGACAAATGCAAAGAAAGCTGCTCTGTGATGTTCAAATTTATTTAATTTTTCACCATGGAAAGTTCATCTTGAAAAAGGCCACTCATGTAGAATTATTACAATATCAAAAAAAAAAGAACACTCTTAAACACTGTACAAGCCTACCAGTTTTCTCTGTTGTAAGATGGTATCAATTTCATTTCATTTAGGTTGCAGATTGAAAAGTATCAGTTTGAAACCATAGAATTGATCCTGCATTCCTCCTTGTTGTTCAAATCATAAATGTTTAAGATGTAATACCATTTATCTTGGAATAGAGACAGCATTTAAATAAAAATATCCTTTGCAAGAGATGGGACAACAGCACACACATTTCAACATAAGGCAAAAGCCATTATTTCTATAGCGTAAGAAGAACAGGGCATATACAATACTTGACATCTCAGATCCCTACGTATTTCCTTTTTCCACTTGTCAAGGAGTCAGTGAGAACCAATTAAGGCCAGTATTTCTTCAGGGTAAAAAAATAATTCTCTCCTGAATTACTCAAAAGTGATACAGCTCCCATTTTCACTTTTCTTTCTGCTATTCCTGTTTTATATTTCAAATTTCCTGGTAACTTTGTCTCCCTTTTACCTGATTTTTTTTTTTTTTGTTTTTTTTTTTATCTAATTTTATATTTA
>WEIT01041717.1:1995-14839 GCA_013389985.1 Dryoscopus gambensis | reverse complement strand
CTAGGTATCAATGTGGGGCTGCCGACAGTGTAGTAGACTTCAACGTCATGAAGGACATCCTTTGTCAAGAATTTGTGCTATTTTGGATACCTCCCCTCAGTAAAATTTCCTTGAATTTTTTAAACAAAATCTTATATTCTTAATAATGGAATTTAAGGAGTTTTTACACTTCTCAGGCTCTCCAAAGTTGTTCGAAAAAACATTGCTAGTCGTGGTTGAATAGCTTTAATTTCTCAAGTGTTTGGTGTATGAATAGTCCAAAGGTGTATGATCTATCATTTTCATTAATTTCTATTTAAATGCATTTATGTTTGTTGTTTTGTGTGTCTAGGTCTCCGGTTTTGAAGCCATTTTTCTTCTATTATCCCAAAAGCAACGTTCAGGTAAGACCTACTGCTTAAAATCTGTGTTCTGTTTTCCTTGAAGCAATTTGAAAAATTCTGCCGATTCTGGCATTTTCTGGTGACTTTGAGTTATAAAACTGCAAAGTAGTCTGGTGACTTTGATTAAAAAATATTTCCTCAGAGACTAATGTTATTCAAACAGAATGTTTTGCAACAGTTGAACTTGCCAACCCTTCATTTTAATTGCTGCTAATTTTGAAATATCTTACATCAAAACTGAACTTCTCTTTTCAGGTTCCTGGAATTGTAGGTTTGAATTATTTTTACTGCATTTGCAAAGAGTACTTAAGAAAATGGTAGACTTTTTTGAAGGTTAATGGAGTCTCCCTGAAGAGTAGGCAGTTGGGTGTTCAGAAAGTGGAACATTAATCTTGGAAACTTGGAGACATCTTCTGAGTTTTTGGGAAGTGATATATTTTGTGTATACTACTTGGCATAAATACTAAGATCAGTGAATTTCCTCTGATTCAACAGGTTTTACCTTAACAGAGAGTTTGGCTTTTTCCTTCTATATACCCTGTCTATAGAAATAGAAGTAGTAATTTCTGGTTTTGCCTGTATTAAAAAACCTGTAAAATTGTGAAAGCCTGTGCAACTATGGTGCCAACTATCATGGCCGAGCCTGTGACTCTGTGGCCCTGTTCAGTTCACAGCAATAGTTTATTTCAGTCCAAGAACTTAGAGTTCAGATGTCTAGGCAGCCCTAGGTGAGAAATTACAGTGTAAGATGACATGTTCATCTATGGCCTACTTCTTCTCTGTGATGCATGTACCCTTGTCTAGTTTGAAGTTTTCAAGATAAACTTGAAGAAGCTGGTTTTGCTGAAACCATAAAATGTTTGGATTTATAAATAATTGGTCTCTGCTCTTCTGAGTGCCATCAGATACTTAATTTATCCTTTGGAGAATGCAGACAAAACTACATGCGTGCCCCTCTTTTTCCAAGGTCTTCAAGTAGTTTGTAACTGTTGCACCCCTCTCATGCCAAGGCATCCTAATACTCAATAAGAGCTTTCTCACTCATCCACCATCAAAAAGGTGGCCAAAGGCTGGATTGTTGGTCTATCTTAGGCCACAGGTATTGTGACAGGCTTCTGCTGTGTGTGGCACAGGGAAGCTCTGGGAGCACAGGCAGCAAGTGAAAAGGTGAGCAAGGGGGGACAAACAAAACAACTTAAAAAGAAAGGGACTGTTTAGTTTTCCTTCTTTAACACTCATACAGTGCTTAGCACAGCCAAGCCCTATTCTTTAAGTAGTATTCTTCATTAATGGAAAATATTTTAATTTCACAACTTTACAGACAAGGTGCCATTTCGTTATTAAATCTAAGTTAATTATAAACTCTGCACAGTGGAAAAAGTATTTTTTAAAACCTACCTTTCTTGTTGTCTAAAGAAGTTGAAGTACTTGCTTTTATCATCCCTTACATTTTGCTTTATACAAATGGCTTGTCTTTGCCAAGTTTAGTGTGAAGTTATTATCTTTATGGAAGTTTATCTTTATGGAAGTTGAACACTGTGGTGTTCATCAAATTCAGTATCAACTTACTAATTAGCACTGTGTTCCAGACTTGTAAAATGCTTTTGAGATTAAACAGTAACCTAATTTAACAAGGAAAGAAAGCAGTCTCTCATTTACACTTTTCAATACAGAAAATCAAAGTCCTTGCTCTGTGTAACTAATCTGATAAGTGCACTGATATGCTGTCAGCAAAATGCAATGTGGCGTATCACTGTTGTCCTGCAGTAATATTGAGGGTAAAATGTGGCGTGATTCAAGTCCTTGATTCAAAATTTTAGCTATGTTTTAAAAACTATTGTCCAGTAAGAGATTACAGAGTAAGTAAGTATGAATTAACTGATTTTCTAAACTAGAAGTTCAGTTACAAAGAGTCTAGTTGCTCTAGGTCAGCATTTGACCTAAAACTAAAAAAATTCCATAAGCAGATTTTGAGTTATGTTAACATTGCCACAGTGGGTTCTTTTGTTTTGTGTTTGATAACACCTTGCTGGGTATCAGTTTGGATTCAGTGACTTGTTTGTTGTTTCCACTGCTTTTATGCAATTGTACGGGTTTTATCATAGATCACCAGTGGTTTTACAGTTCAAATAGTAGCTGTTTTCCATGTGCTCTTTGAAGGTAACCTAAAACTTTTATGTAGGAAGAAATTGCAGCAAACCTACTGAAGGCAAGTCACTATTAGTTATTCTTTAAGGGCAATTATAAGAAAGAGTGCTGAGTAGAGTTGTTTTGCATTTGCTGACAACTGAGCACTGATAACTGCTGCAGCTAAATTGGTTTATATTGTTTTGTTCTGATTGTGTCTGAATCTTTCATACTGGGAGTCCTCCGGTACAGATGTAATGGATGTCACTCACTTCAATCCCACTTCCTCATGTCCTGTCAGTGGTCCCACAGGTAAAACTGAAGGGTACCCTGCTCTGTGTACTTTCTCCATCCTTCCTCTTGATCAAAAGGATGCTTACTGTTAAAAGCTGACATACTGGTCCATATATATATGGGGGAGCAAGACCCTTTTTTTGTTTTTCATCTTGTTGGAGGTGTTGAGCCACTTGATCCATGGCTTTGTCTCTGCAGGTCATTGCTGCCAATCAGTTGGGATACAGTGATGATATGCTGCATACAAATCGCTGCCCTTTGGGTCACGGGAATTGGGCTTCATCTGGATCTGTGGGTAGCTGCACATTAGTCAGATCATAATACATCATTTCTAGCATGGCTAATTCCTTCAAGAACTGGATACCTCCCTGCATTGTGGTCCACTTATCTGGGTAGCATAAAACATTTTCCTTTAAAGGATACCTTTCCTTCAGACTTAACAGGAGTCATGTTCAGAGGCTGAGGACCTAAGCCCCTTTTTCAAATCCAGTTGTCAATGTCCCCTACCCTAGAAAGTGATCATAGCTGCTTGGCTTCCCTACCCTCTAATTATGGGCTACTAGCTCCATTATCCCAGCATCGTAGCAGCCAGGTGATTATGTGCTGACCTGGACAACAGGTGAAATACTTTTGCGTATCCCACAGCTGATTCAAAGATACCTATCTTGTGCTGCCTCTTTCTCCTGTTCTTGTGATGGCCCTGCTGCATCCATCTTTACAAGCTGAGTTTTGTGTCCATTTCTTGTGTATGGGAGTGACTGATAATTAGGAGGTCCTCTCATTCCTCTGCAGTGCCTGTCGCCGGGATTGGAGTAGCTGCAGGGCTTTTGTTTTATCATTGACTCCAGAGACCTTCTTTTCCCCTTGAGAAGAATAGTGTCAAACAGGACTTGGTAGGCCTGGGCTGGAACATTGCAGTGATTTGTGTCTCTCTGGAATTGCCAAGGTGGCAGCATCTTTTTCAAAATATTTTACTCGTTTTTCTGGATTCTGCACTTGTTCAAGGGTGAAGTTCCAAAACGTGAGCTGCTCATCGTCCTAGGAGCTTGCCCATACCACCCCATGCACCTTGCCACTCTCAATGATCCAACCTCAGGGCAGATCATACAAACATAAAATGTTAAGGGGTTGGAGTAGACCTTAAAGATCACCTAGTCCCAGCCTTCACTGCCATGGGCAGGGATACCTCCCACTAGACTGGGTTGCTCAAGGCCTTAACCAACCTGGCTTTGAACACCTACAGGGATGGGGCATCCCTGAATGCCCTGGGCAGCTTGTTCCGGTGTCTTACCACCCTCATAGTGAAATATTCCCTCCTAATATCTAACCTAAATTTCCCCTCTTTCAATTTGTACCCATTACCCTTGGCTTATCACTACAGCTCCTGATGAAGAGTCCCTCTCTGGCTTCCATGTAGGCCCCTTCAGATACTGGAAGGTTGCTATGAGGTCGCCACACAACCTTCTCATCTCCAGGCTGAATAGCCCCAACTCCCTCAGGGGAGGGAGTCTCTGTAGGGGAGAGGTGCTCCAGTCCTCCTATGAACTTCATGGTCTCCTCTGGACTTGCTCTAGCAGTTCCATGTCCTTCTTATTTTTGGGACACCAGCACTGTACACAGTGCTCCAGGTGAGGTCTCAGAAGAGTAGAGTAGAGCAGGAGAATCACTTCCTTCAGCTGGCTGGCCACACTCCTTTTGATGCAGCTCAGTATTCGATTGACTTTCTGTGCTGTGAACATACCCTGTTGGGTCATGTTGAGTTTTACATCACCTCCAAGTCTTTCTCTGCAGGGCTGATCTCTGGGTAGTAGTCTTAAATAGTTGTTTAAACTTTAAAACAAGACCTGGAACATAGAAGACATAGAAGACATGAGCCAGCATGTGCCCAGGTGGCCAAGAAGGCCAATGGCATCCTGGCCTGAATCAGCAATAGTATGGCCAGCAGGACCAGGGCAGTGGTCATCTCCCTGTAATCAGCACTGGTGAGGCCACATCTCGAGTCCTGTGTTCAGTCCTGGGCCCCTCAATTTAGGAGGGACTTTGAGGTGCTGGATCACGCCCAGAGAAGGTGACAAAGCTGGTGAAGGGTCTGGAGCACAAGTCTCATGAAGAGCAGGTGAGGGAGCTGGGGTTGTTTAGCCTGGGGAAAAGGAGGTTCAGGGGAGACCTTATCACACACCAGAACTACCTGAGAGGAGGTGGAGTCACCATCCCTGGTGTTTAAGGAAAGACTGGATGTGGCACTTCGGTCTAGTTGACCTAAGTGGCGTTGGATCATAGGTTGGACTCGATGACTTCAGAGGTCTTTCCCAACCTAATTGATTCCGTGAAGACATAATGATAGGAACACACTAGTTTGGGCATCCCAGGATATTAAAAATTCTCAAGATCTATTATAATTAGCTTGGAGGATAAGGGGAAGGTGGAGGGAAGTGTGTCCCCTCCATGGTCTAAGTTTCCAAAGAGAAAAGATAGAAGGTATAATTATCAATAGTTTCTGGTAGATGACTCCCAAGTACAGGGATGACAGCAATGCTGAGTGCAAATACCAGATTAGTTTCACAACCAGCAATTATATTGTATCATTAGCCAGTGTTACAAAGTACAGCTTGATAACCTCAGCCCAGTTTCCATGGGAGATAAACATCCTAACAGGGAACACATACTGCAAGTAAGGTGGTATGTAATTGAACTTGAGGAACAAACACATCAACTTTGGGAATAAATCATTATGACCAGTGGCTATTAAGCTAATACAATGAATGCTTGTAAGAAATTTGTTCTGACATGTTCTAGTAAGATTTGTTGTTGTCTCAACCCATTAAGCCTTGTGTTGGGCATGAAAAAGGCCTGTCACAGTTTATTCCCAACTGGCAACTAAGTGCCGCTCAGCCACTCTCTCACCTCCGCAGTGTAGTAGGGAGAAGTATTCAAAAAAAGGTGAAAAATAAACCCCATGAGTTGAGATAAAAACAGTTTAATAATTGAAACAAAGTAATAGTTGTTGGTATTATTAAAAGGGAGGTAACAAAAAAAAAAAAAAGAGGAGAATAAAACCCAAGAAAGACAAGCAATGCACAGTAGAGTATCTTTCTACCCACTGACTAGTGCCCAGCCTCTCCCCCAGCAGCGATCAGCAGCTCCCAGCCAACTCTCCACTTTCCCCATTTATATACTGGGCATGATGGTCTCTGGTGTGGAATATCCCTCTGGCCAGTTCAGGTCAGGTATTCTGGCCTTGCTCCCTCCCAGCCCCCTGTGCACCTGGTTGCTGGCAGAGCATGGGAAACTGTAAAGTCCTTGACTTAGAGTCTACTCTAAATGTTGCTACTGAGCAACAACCAAGCCCAAAATTCCAGTATTGATATATTTTTTTAGCAGCTTTCACAAAATATATTTGAAGATGAATACAGGATGCAGAGAGAAGTTTGTCTTT
The DNA here is from genome assembly GCA_013389985.1 of Dryoscopus gambensis. Taxonomy (NCBI): domain Eukaryota; kingdom Metazoa; phylum Chordata; class Aves; order Passeriformes; family Malaconotidae; genus Dryoscopus; species Dryoscopus gambensis. The sequence goes on along the minus strand of WEIT01041717.1, from coordinate 8,599 downwards.
AATACAGAGAGCAAGAAGAAAAGGGGGTTGCATCACGGAAAATGCAAACGTTCAAGTTTTGGGATTCAGCTGTCAAGAGCTGTGACACAAAATTCCGTGTAGTGTTGCAGTATATAGAGTGAGGTGGAACGAGATTTGTCTTCCTTTAAAAAATTCTAAACTGGACAGAGCATTTCTTCGGGGTTCTTTATACCTTTTTTCCCCTAAAAAAAAGATTTCTTTGAGGTTTATAATGAATTGTTACTGTATTGTGACCTTTTGAAAGGGAGCAACAGAACCTTATCTGTAAAGCTATTTCTGGAAGTATACTAAACCAATACTTAATTAGGAATATGCTTTATTTATTCACATTGCAATGGATTTCTGGTTTGACTATTTGAAAATCTGTGTTCTTTGTACAGATCAACCTATTTTTAAATGGACAGCATGTTGAGATGTTTGAGGAGGATCTCACGTTTACATCAGATGAGGTGGTTTCATTTGATCTACCCAAGATTAGCAGTGAATTGAAAGGTATGTTCATCTTTGTATTTGTGAATGCATCATTTGCTATCTTTGTCCTGGTATATCATGTTAGATTTTGTCTGTGAAATACGTTTTGCAGCTTTATGTGATACATTTTTATGGCTGTTGCAAAACACTTAAACTGTTTTCTTGGTAGGTGATTAGTGTAATGCAGTGTAACGTGTATTTGAGACGATAACAAATCTGGAAGTAAATTTTTATTAAAAACCCCTAAGTCTTAAACACAACTGAAGACCATGCAAAGCTGGCTTGAAATTGAAACATGGTTTCAAAGTATACTGTAATCTTACTTTTTGTGAATCCTGGAAATAGTTGGGTTTATCTTACATCAAAATAGTGTTCAGAATAGAGGACAGACGTACAGAATTACTTACAGACTTACAGCACTTAGATAATTAAAATTTGCTCCTGTTCAATATGGCAGCCTTCACAGAATTAACAAGAATGGGATCAACTTGGAACTGTTGACTTTAAAAGAAACCATACTAGGTTAATAATCCAGTGTGATAATTCCTGTGTTGCTACTAGACTTTTCTAACCAAATTCTCTGAGAAAGAAAAGAAGAACCCTAAGAAGGGCTAACCAGTGAGCTGAATGGAGCGTGAGCTGAATGGAGCAGGTCAGGATGTCTGCAATGAAAAGGAAGTGTTAAATCAGAGTTGGTCATACAAGCAATTATTGAAAGTGCTGGACACCTGAAAATTTTTGTTATTTCTAATGGCTGAACTACATACTGTATTTCTTAATGTTTAGCACGCTCCATAATTCCCTTTCGGTCTAAACAGTCTTCATTATCTTATTTCTGCTTAGCAGAGAGCTGAGAGAATAAATCTAAGCTGTGGATACGTATTTGAAAATCTAAATCAGGTGACTCTACCTAAAAATTACGAGTTAGAAAAATTTCTAAAAATAATACTGATGTTGAAAGAGTCTGTTGAAGGAGTTGAATTCAGTCTGTGTAAACTTGAAAAATTAATGCTATTAAGGCACTTGCATGATAAGGTTTATTCTAGATTCCAGATAAAGGTGAGTAATGTTTCTCAAAGCTAGTTATAGAGTAGTGTAACAACTAATACGAGTTAATAGGGAATGTTCTGTATAACATAGAGAAATTTTGAAATACATACATGACTGTGTTTATTGCCATTTGAAAGCCACTGAGAGTGGATGCCTGATTGCCATGCGTGTGTTCATTTTCCCCCTCTATTCAAACATCTCTTCAGTACAATGGTTTGTGCTGTGCAGCAACAAGTTAAACTCTTAAGTATGGTTTCAGCTCTTACTTCTGTTGGAAATCTGATGTCCCACCAGCATCTCTTGGATCCCTGGGAGCTCTCAGAAGGAGGCCGGCAGGGTATTTGCACCATCAGACTGGGCAAGTTAAGGAATAGGAAGTCATTGTTCTGCTTAATGAAAGGGTTAGCAAAGGTCCTGAGTTTGGGGTTTTCTTTCAAGGTGACTACAGTGCTAAATATTGGAGAAGCAAAAAGCTATTGGACTCCCTGTTGCCTTTTTATAATTTGAGAAAACTTTCTGAGGTGGCTGACACCAGCATTTAACTGCTGAATTCTTCAGGCTTTTTTTCACCCAAACCCCCACTTTTGAGAGACAGCAGAACTTCTCTGGTTGTTTCCCCTGAGAGGGATCTCTAAACTTTTGCCCTTAGTTGTAAATATAAACGTTTTCTGTATGTGACTAAATAGTTACCTACTTCTGTGGCTTAATGTAGGACAGCATGGATGAGAAAGACAAATGGGTTAGACTATAAAAGGAATAGCTTCTGCTAAAGCATCTTCTGTCAGCATTTAGAAAGGAGGAAAGTATTTTTCTTAGTTTCATGGTTATCTCAAGTGTGAGGGACTGTTAGTTGTTGTTGAATAGATAAGAGAAATATGTGAAAATGGATTTAAAATATGCTGCTAGATGTGGTTCTGGGAGGGTGGAATTTGAATTTACCATTTTCCCTAGCTTTGAAGGGAATTTTTTCGTAGATTTGTTTAAGATGTTTATTAAATGAAAACAATTTCCTGATAAACAGATCATGAAAGATAAATCAATTAGGGTAGTAATAAATGAGAACACCAGAACACTGACTTGAACTAGTTTTGTTTAAAGGGAGATTGTCAGAGACTGACTGTGTAAAATGTCTGATGGAGAAAATATTTCTACAGCTTATGCAATTTAGATATTGTCAAATTTCAGCCTTTGAAGAAGCACTCTATTTTGTCTTGAATTGTATATTGAATTAAATTATTAAAATTAATGTGATTTCTGTAGTGTATGAAGTGCAGTAGTCTTGTCCAAAATGAGCAATGAGCTTTAGCTAGACTTGCAGATCCACTCTCAATGTTTAATCAAAACAATAATCCCCAATTAAATAAATATATCCTTAAATACTCTCTGCCAAATTTCATGGCACATTTCTGCTTGCAAGTGAATGTGGAAAAGACTGTGAGCTTCAAGCTCAAAACAAACCTCCTGTGTTACCTCTTTTACATTGTATGCTTCAAGCTCTTCAAATTTCATGCTACTGTGACTTTCTGCCAGTGAGGAGCCATTGTGCCGGACTAAATTCTAATCACTCTTCCAGCTCATCTTTCACAGTGACTCAATATATATTATAAAACTTTAGGTCTTAATTAAAGCAGTTTAATGCAGATAGGTTATTTTTCAGGTAGATTGTGGGAACATTTTCTGATCCAGCTGTGCCAGTAGAAGAGGTTGCTGTGGTGAGCCCCAAGTTCTTCATTATTGTTTTCCTTGTTATTGCCACTTGCATGTGCCAGTAAAGCTCCTCTTGAAGTGTGGCCTGATCTGCTTCAACCAAATTCAGATACACTGGATAACAAAAATGCCTTGGTACAACGTGACACATAATTTGTATAGCGTATCTCCCACCCCATACCCAAATGGACTTTAGGGATCTGTTCGGCTGCCACTGCCACAGACTTTCAGCTTCCTTTTCTGAAAGGGTCAGTGAGAACTGCAGCCAGTAGGATTTGGACATAGTTTCTCTCTTACCCATGTCAGCCTGGCTCATGTCTGTGTTGGCAATCTTCTGTGGGCAGGAAGGAGTTGAAGGTAACGATGCTTTGGCTAGGGCTGTGTTTACCTGATTACCTGATGCAGTTCACAGAGTACATATCTACTCATGCCTGCACACTAGGTGCACTGTGCTCTAAATGATGCCCCTGGCCAGCATTTGGAGCATAATATCTTTAATACTGGGTCTCCTACTCCCTATAATTTAAAAAAAAAATTTAAAAGGGAAGAAAACCCAAATAGTTTGGTATTCTCAGCAGAAGCTAGAATAGTACAGAAAGGACAGACTGATGTATTTTCAAATTCTATTGTGCCTTGTAACATGAAGTTAGTCTAGCATAATTGATTTACAAGACCCTGTATATTCAGTCCCTTTAAATTTGGGACATTGTGAATTGCTTCTTCTGGCTGCCACCAGCAGCAGTTGCACCAGAAGCTGTCACAAAGCAGGAAGGCTGTCACTTCCCTGCTCTGCATATTCCCCCTACTGGTGTCCAAGGAGCAGAGGGAGGGGGGACAACTGCCACTTGCGTCCAGAAGGATGAGAAAAAGACAGAAAGGGGACAGAGGAGAGAAGGACTGAGGGATGAGAAGTTTACTGTGAGTCAGGAGTGGAGGTCAGTCTGTTATCGATGATGGGATTGAAAAGCCAAGAAGGCCAGGAGAGCTGATACGGCTGTAGGAGAGTTGGATCAGAAGCAAAACTGAAAATTACTTGGTTCTCACTGCCTACAAGCTTGGATATAGACTATACTTCAAGTTTCAGTGTTATGCTGTGATCAATGAAAAACTCAGTAGCAAAGTGAGTGCTTCATCTCTCACTTCAGAGAACAGGAGCTAGATGGTGACAGCCTACGCTCTTGGTAATCGACAATTGCGAGAGGCCTGCGCTGTGTAACTTAACCATCAAACCTCAGGTATATACTGTGTGAATCCCACAATATTGAATTTCTGGATTTGGACAGGATGGGTTTGCTTTTTGATATGTAGATGGATAAAAATATTTCATATGAACTTCGTTCGGTGAAGTGCAACAACCTCCATGTTCCGTGAACATCCAATACTCAGACATCAGCAGGTTAAAAAACTGAGATTGGCTTCCTAGAGAGCATACATTTTCTTAGAGTAACTTGAAAAAAGAAATCTTAGGTTTCCTCTATACAGCTGGATAAGTAATGTTACAACAGTGCAAATGCAAGTGAGAGATGTGTTGTCTTGAAAAGGAATTTTAAATTGTTACTGTCTTCTACAGGCATTAGCAGGTTAGACAGATGTTACAGAATTATCAGGACAGTAGCAACTGCAGGTATTTCCCACCTGCACTGGAAGCAGAGATCTTTGTGTTAAGGGGACAGAAGTTACTGGTTAGGCAAGAAAAGACAAAGAGCTGCTATGGCTCCTTCAGAGATACTGCATTGCTAAGACCAAGATGGATAATCATATTGAAGGGTGATGCAAGAGGGGATGGTACAGCATTTGGCTGTAAAAAAGTAAAAGGGATTTGGGAGATGAAGCAGGAGGGATCAACTTCATCATTTTGGCCCCCAGTCTCACCTGTTTTTCTCTAGGTGCTCCTGTGAGAAGACGGATTGGAAATGTTTTCAGAAGTACTGCAAACAATGCAAAAAGCATGCACTTAAACTGACAGTTACTCCTTCAAAACATGCTATTATTTGTAGCACCATTAAAATGAATTCATTTTTATGTTGTACAGATCTGCCAAGTGGTCCACATACCTACCGCTTAGAAGATCTTGCCTATACCAGAAGTGGGGACAAAGGCAATTCTGCAAACATAGGTACTTTTCTTTCTCTTGCTTTCTGAAGTGATGGAGGATTTTCACGTAAGAGTTACATATCAAATGCTAGTCTCAATTTCTTTAAACATCACTTGATTTTTATTTTTTTAAATTGTGCTGAAACAAAAGCGAGTATGTATTGAACATGGATCTTCCAAATGAAATACCTGTAGTCTACTGATTAGCAGCTGTTGTAATCTGAAGTACTAAGAAAATATACTAGCATATCATACTAAAAAGAAAGATTTTTGTTTAGGGTTGGAAAGTTGAGCTCCCAAAAGTTAAGAACTGCCTTTTTAAGGTTTCTTTTACACATCAGTTGCTACTCCTTCATGTGTAGATGTTATGTAATATAATTTCTTGGTTGTCTGATCATGTATAATATTTTCATACATTAATTTGGTAACATGTCTGTGGCTAAAACATTGACAGTGTTAGGAAATACTAAAGTTGTCCTCGTATTTACAAGACTGTTTTTATTATATTGCTAATGCAAATGGTATCTTTCAGTATGCAGTCTCTTTGCATTGATTGTGCTGCTTCTTGCATTGTTTATTAATTCCTTCTATTCCTTACCTCTGCATGCAACAATTGGCTCTCTTACTTGTTGGAAGATGAGAGCGTGTGGTGTTCAAAGCTCAGTATGAATTAAAGGTGCGTTTGGGATTTGATTTGCTATTAGCTGTCATGCTAAAACTGATTAATTTTGTTCGTTTGTATTTAGGAATATAGTTTTCTTGTCCATATTTGTGAAACAAACAAGGTTGTTTTGGGTTGAAGAATGAAGCAATGTTGGGTTTTTTCCTTTTTTTTCCCCCTTTTTCTTTCTCCATGATTGACCACTGTTGCAATGTAGCATTGCCAAGTCATGAATGATGGATACCTAATAGACTGCTCCAGATATAAAGACACTACTGCTTTATTAAGGAACAACAATAACAACAACAAACTTGACCTCTAATTTAAGTCCACAGATAGAAAGGTCCCTGTGATACAAAGCTGTTTTTCTGATCCTGCTCTGCAACCTCAGCTTCAGCATAAAATTAGCTGAAGCTTATAAAGCGTATTTACAGCTATAAAAATGTAACTGTGATTTGTCACACTTCCCTCAGAATCCCATGCACGAGGTGGGGTAAGGACCAAACCTTCAGTCACTGATCAGGCCTTGTTGTGGTTAATTGTAATGACTTAGATATCTGAGTCTTGCAAACCATTTAAGGGAAGAGAACTGCCCGTGGG
>WEIT01041716.1:31193-54305 GCA_013389985.1 Dryoscopus gambensis | reverse complement strand
TACGAAACTTTTTGCAATATTGTATGACCTGAACTATTCTCCATCTCTTTAAAAGACTAAAACAAACCTGTGAAGTTGTTAAATACTGTTTAAAATGTACTAAAAGAGTGTCCTTAGGGAGACTGCAAGTCTTACATTTCCCATTGAGTAGTTTTGGAACCATTTATAACCAACGACATTCCAAAAAAAAAAAGAAAACCACATGGCTTGTTATGCTCCAGAAACATATTGTAAGATCCACACATTGGTTTTGTATCTCTGTTTTTTCTCAGACAATAAATAGCTGGTAATAACAGAAAAACAATCACAGAAAAAATAAAAATCAGACTAGCATATTTAAAATCACCAAGCATACTGGATATTTTTGATTAAAACTCTTTTAAATAGACCTTTTCTGACCAGTGCATTATGGCTTGTTGTTCTGTTGTTTCAGGCTTTTTTAATTAAGCAGAATAATTAGAGAAAAGTTGACTTTTCTTTACCCAAATGATTACCTTTCATTTCCTCTGGTTCACCCAGCATTAGCCTCCAACGGTCCTTTCATACAATGTTAAATATAGATTGGTGGTCTTCACCAAAGTTGCTTCTCTATGTGAGACAACATTTTTCCCCTCTCCTCCCCTCACTACTAATTTACCTTTCCCCTCCAAACTTTCTTCCCTTTGTTTCCTGAACCTCCCTTTCCACAGCATTTAATTTGAGATACAGTGTTCAGGAGTTCCAAGAGCTACCTAATTATTATGCTGCAATTCCTGTTCCCTAAAGGGTTGCATATAAGCAGAATTTAAATTTAGATAAAAATGCTGGTATTCTCCTTTGGTCTACCAAGAAACAGAGGTCTGCCTAGAGATCAAATAGCCAGCTTCACATTTAAACAGATAAAAGGGTAACACACAGCAAGCAAAAGCAAAAACAGCGCCATCTCTAAGCTGCCAGAAATCCATACTGCTTACATTTACTCATTCAGTTTTCACAATATCCTCTCTCTAGATATGTTGTCCAGTAATGAGTTATATCATTATATTTAATTTGCTAAATCAGTTTTATATTAAAACATCTCACTGAGGTTAACATGAACATTCACACATTCATAATAGAAGAGCGCTTCAGGCTACCTGTAGACTCAAACTTCAGTAAACCAGTCGACATGACTCAAATTTACAGTTAATTCTGCAAACCTTAAGGCTTGGAAAATAAAACTCAAAGCAAGCTCATAATTCATTGCATAAAACTTAATACCTGTAAAAAGAACAACAAAGAAATATATGCTCCTGATGCACCTCTGTGAAGTGATGCACTTTAGTAACTACACCCAGACAATCCAGACCTTTTGCCATGAGAAAAGTAATTCAGTTCCTAAAAGCTAAAATAGAATAATGGTAGAAGTCAAGGCAATGCAATACAAAAAAGCCCTGAAGGAAAGATTTATAAGGGCAAAGTCCTGCAATTTCAGTTATGTAAAATGCCCACAGTCATCCCTCCATGTCTGAAAAGGAATGACACTGATGTGCTTACTACATGGAATTAGGAGAAGATTAAACTCAAATGCTGTTACAATCACAAATATTTACAGTCATGGCACACAGTTGTTTCAGATAAGCCCTACAGGATATGTCCATAAAGATTATGTAGGAAGTCTTTTTAAGATATGCTGGAGTCACAACCCAAGCAGAGAAATAAACAGTTCACAAAAATGTGATTATTTTGCTTCTTGAAATAGCCCTACTAAATACTTGAAGTACATGAAGCAACAAACACAGTATCTTGGGAATGCATGGGAAAGTATGGCAACAGCACTGACAGTAAATGAAAATACAGAGGAGAAAGAAATCAAAAAAAAAGACTTTGAAACACTTCTTTGATAGGGAAATCTTAATTTCCTTCTAATATAAGATGTGAGGGGAAGTTTACTTCCTGCTATCATTTTCACTGGTGTTTGTGTTATTTGCTAAAACATGCATTGTTTAAAGGCAGACTTACCTCCACCAGTGCCACAGTCAGAACAAGGTCCATTTTTGAGTCTGGGAAAAGGGCATCCACTTGTGGAGACATTCCAATCAGTATACAATTAGTAACAACTGATATTACACTCATTGTTTCAAAGGCCAACTGAAATAAAACACAAATATATTTACAGTTATGACCATTACCTCTAACTTAGTAGTCCCTGAATTGCTCTGGACAATATCTCTCTCTTCATTAAAGCCTCAGAAGACCCATTAGTTTAACTTTTTCTTTTCCTTCATCTTTTGAATTCTATGGCATAAGACTTGTTTGGCAAGCAGTCCAGACTTTATCAGCTTGACAAGACCACAACAAGGTTGTAAGCGGAACACATGAAAGAGTAAGCACTCATCTACAGTTGTACTCCTAAACAAATTTATTTCAGGATAAAGGAAAAATTGCAAAATTCCAAGAGGAGCTAATAGTCCTAACCCTGGTTTTGGAGGTTAGGAGGAAAAGGTAAGAATGGTTCAGAATGCCTTTTTTAAATCACAACTACTTGAGATTTGTTTAAAGATTTACATTTAAACACATGCAATAGCACAAGTTTAAGAAGCTCTTGCCTACAGAGCTCCCACAAAATCTCTGAAAATATTAATACAGCTTAACAATTACATTTGCAACATAATGCTTACTTATTCCAAGGTCCTGTCTGGAATGAGAAAGACTGACACAGAATTGTAGCAACTGTCACAATGAATTAGCAGAAATAACTTTCTCCGTGACAAGAAGCTTGTGACTCAGCTCACCTGATAAAATAATTCCAGTATTCCTTTAACAGAAATCTTGCAGTAAATGCTCTAATTTCCCATATGAAATAGACGGCTTGAAAATTTAGTTATTTTTAATTCACGAGGCAAATTAATTTCTGCTATTAGTTAAAAAATAACACCATAAAATTACAGTAATGCTATAATTTTTCAGCCTACTCTCTTGATTGAAACAAACTATTCCAGCGAAACTAAATGCTATTAATATACCTGCAGCTATGCTTGTGACTTATTACCACAGCCTGATCATTCTGATGGTTACACAATTGGTCAGTGCAGCTATGCCATTAAGATGTTGGCAGTATAGATTTGGACTGAGAAAATACATCCCATGTTAAAATGTAATAAGACTATATAATTCACACATTTTAACAATATAATATTAAAATACTTCACCTCTAAGTCCACTTCATTAATATCTATGTATATGTCTAATGAACATGGCTCAGAACACTTAGTTTGTACGTTTTTACTGTATGTTTTACTTGAGGTTTCATGATTTCATTTCCCACCTCTCATTTGCTTCATTTGATAACATTTACAGCCTCTCCAAATTAAATAATCCATTAGTTCATTGTGCCCTTTATCTCCATTACATAACACTAGAAAACCTGTTAAATAAGACTAGAATATGGATCATCCCCTAGAAAGGTCCCCCAACCCTATCACACTTCCCTTACCAAGCCACTGCTATTTTGGAATGCTAAAGTTTCTGGATGCAACTTAGTCACTCCAGAACACTCTGTTCAGGATCAGTTCATTGATGCAGCACACTCAACAGGCCCCAAAATAGTTGGTGGCAGCACAATTGCATGGACAACAACTGAGGACAGAAAATGCTTAACCAAGTACTACTACCATGAAATTGTTTAGCTAGAATACAGTGTCCAGGCTGTGCAGAAAGTTCCATCTCCTGCTCACAGATCCAGGTTACTTTAAAATTAGTCAGCTTGAGTACCAGTAACCACAAGGGCACAGGCCACAAGCCTGGCTTCGGAATCCAACTACTTACCTATTCTTCCATTTCTTTTGAAACGCCTGCTGAGCTCCACACTATCACTTCTAAAATACACTGACTATAAAGAATAATGGCAGTATCCGGAAGCTTTGCTTTGTTGAAGCTGCAACAGGACTACAATACATATACAAGAACTAAAGAAAAGATTTGCTTTCTTTTCCAAGGCAGCTGAAAGACATGTGATCAAAAACCCCACCAAAACCGTCACCGGGATATATATATAGTTGGATAGATGATATTCCAGGGCATTGAAGAGAACAAAGTACCTACTGAACTTTAAAGTGGCTCACAGGACAAACAAAAAGCTTTCATACTGTTGTTGAAACCTCTTTTAAACAAATGAATAGGAAAAAAAAGACACAAAAATTACCTGCCAAACACCAATATTTGCTGTGGGTTCTGCAAATGGACGTTTGTAAACTCTGCACATCTTTAAGGCATCAGAGTATATCTCTGTGATGTTGTTTAACACTGCAAAGACAGCTGCCAGTGGATAAACACATGAGAAAAGACTCACATAGCCAAACTGTAGGAACAACTCCAAGTAATCATCAAAAGTGCCCTAAAAACAGAGCAAATATAAGAACAACTTTAACCCACAAAAAAAGAAGAAACACAGAAGTAATACTACAGTTGTAAACATGTTTCCTCATCCCAAATCTGTTGTTTGGAAATGACTGCTGATAGTAAACAACAAGAATTTTTTTAAAAAACTAATTTATTTGGAATTATTCAATCACTAAAAACTTCTTATAAGGAGAGGCCCAGGGTTTTCCTTTTGCCTAATGAATTTTCTGCAAGTCACACTTCCTATCCTTATTACATGAAGTAACTAACTAAACACATTCAACCTGTCCAGGTTCCTGAGTATCACAGTAACAGAAGGAACAGTGAGGAACAGAAAAATAGCACCATGCATTTAAACTGGGAGAACATTCTCCTGAGAGCATTGTGGCAAACAGAAGTCCGAGCATTTCAGACTGTCCATGAAAGATCTAACCAGAATGGTAGGCAACTCTTCTCTGGTATTTTTGCTTGTTTATTTCAAAATGGGTAGGACAGAGTTAGTGGTCCACTTGAAGGCTGAAATCTACAAGGACTCACTGACATCTGAAAGGAACAATTACTGCAAACAAAAAAACCAAGAACGTGGGTACTTAAGTGCTGATTAACTATTCACATGTAGGTGATCATACATTTGCATATTAGTTTTGTAGTATTAGTAATAGTTTGCTACAACTGCAGCAATTTTTTTAATGAAGAACCAAACTAATCACTTTTAAAGAGAAACTGTTCATAAACAAAGAATGGTTAAATACCACAAAAAAGTTAAACTGGGATCTAGCTACTTTGTATTTACACAGACACATGTATTGTCCTCTCTCTCAAAACTGAAATCATGAAAACTTAACAGTAATTTAAATTATTACAAGAACCACGTAAAAGTGGTTTTGGCTCCAAGTATCAGACACACGGTTATCTACTCTTTTTTGCCCATCACACCTGTTAAACTGACTGCCCTCTCCAACACCTAGGAAACAGAGAGGCAGTAGAACCCTGCAAGCTCAGAAATCAACATGGGGTACTCATTAATTGCATTTTTTCACTTGAGCTTGTTTTAAGGTTGGTTTGTGAGACCCAACTACTGTGCAATCTGCAGGCCAGACAAGGAAGAGCTTTGAAAGCTATTAAGATCTTTTCCTCAGAAACATTTTGTTCAAACTCTAAATTTTACTAAGGTCTTCCTTAGGGACCTTTGCAGAACACTCACTGGAATGGCAGCCACACATCTGTTATTGCTATCGCTTTCTCAGACAATCATTGCAGGCAGAGAGAAAGCTTCCCTTTGTGCTCCTCCTTCTGGCAACTGCACAGTATTCCCACTGCTTCCTCACACTTTTCTTCTCATTTCCTTGCTCAATACCTATTGGCTTTTAGAACAGCAGAGTATAAAGTATTCATTTTTCTCCTACTCAATTTATGAAACTTTATGTAGGAAGACAGGAGTCTAAGACAATGTTAAACAAATTTGTAACTGTGCCATCGGCAGGCACAAGATCAGCTATAGCATCAAGGAAACAAAACCAAGGAAGAAATTCAGGGGAAAATTAACTACAGGAGTGAAGCAGAAATTAAAAAAATAATAATTAAAAACCTATTGCATGATGTTTTTACATCTTAAACAGGGTTAAGGGCTGCATATTTGAAAAGTAAGCAAGAATGAGGACAAAAAGAATAGAGAATTCAATGTTAAAGAATATATGAAAGAAGGAAGGAAAACAAAAGAAAAGAGCCTGAAACACAGAATTCTGTCAAGACTCCTTAGTTACTAAACAGTCAAATGCTTCCCCCTTGTGACAGTTTTAATTTTAGAAATATTCTTGCCTGCTGACAGCTCACTGCTTGCAAATAAATAAGCGGTCTAATATCGTTTATTCACAAGCACAGCAAAACAATAATCTCTAGATTGAATATAAAATTGGGCTTTGAGTACATAGTACTTAAAACCAAAACGGAGGCTAGCAGTGGACACATCCAAAGCAAAGTCCTAACTCTACAACTGACCTCCTGGGTCCCCGTGAAAAACTATTCAGGGCACAACAGTACAACAGGTGCAGATCCATTTGACCCAGCTCTGCACGAGAAGCACTGGGCAATGTGACTCAGAAACCACACTGGCTTTGTATGTGACAGCTGAGAATCAGGAGTCAGCTCAGGTCTAAGAGGCAGAGCTTATTTGGTCAGGCCTGATGCTGACACACAACTCTGGGAGCTGTGCTGGTGCACGTGCAAGTGCCGTGCTGGACTGTGCTGATTTACCAGCTCAGACACTAACGCAGAGACTTCTGCTGTGTTCTGCACTGCCGGACAGACAGGCTGCCTAAATCTATCTCCCTCCAACCTTCACACAGGAACACATTTGTACAGTTTTTAAATTGTAAAGGTGATTGTTCTTTCTCCTTTTCCCACTCCATGGCACTTCATGCAGGACAAGAGGAATCTGATATGCTGTTATTATCAAATTTCAAACTGCTAACGTCTACCTTTTATACGAAAGCTACACTATCTACATGTATTTTTTATTCTGTAGAAGCAAAAATCATGCAGTATTAAGACTCCTGTGACTCTGCTTGCAGCATCTGATCAAGTTGTCAGCCAGTCTGTAAGGCCTTAACATACACATTGATGTCCACTGTGTTAATTCCTTTAGAATTTTAGGTAATGAATTGCACGAAATCTGCTAAATACAATTAAAAATTATACTGGGTAGGAGATGGCCAAGAACAGAACCAAGACAGTGAATACCAAAGCTGTGGTTTCAAGAGGCAAGAGCTTCCAGCAGGAGTATTGTTTTGAAGAGCTGGTTTCCGGTGTCCTCCATTTCTGGCCCCATCCAGACATAAGTGCTCTCTCTCTCAGGCTCTAGTTTAACTGACCATTTAAACTAGAACCACTGCAAAATCAAACCAAAACAGAAAATTTCCATCTTCCCAGTGCCATCCTACTCATCCTGGTAGCCTTTGGGTTACCCTTGGAGATTAAGGGCATATTACACAAATACTTCTTTCCAGTGATATGGGGTTAGGTAGCTCCAAATAGAGCTGTTCATTCCTTCCCCTTCATTCTGGTGTTACTGGGATCCTGCACTGTATCCACTTCTTGATCCAGGATACCATACAGCTGCATAAACAGCTACCAGCAAAGCAGATGAAGTTGGAAATAAGCTGCCAGGCCAGACAGCCAAAAATATTTCTGTTTGCCTTGGCTGATGCCTCTGTCAGCTACAGCCCGAAGAAGTTTTAACTCTTTTACAGTAGCACAACGTACCAAATAGGTTCCCATTTCTTTCTCCATGTTGACCTGTTCAGCTATTGACAGGTCCCTATCAGTTTTCTGGGAACACATGCGTTTCTTCATCCTCCTGTTGTATCTCTTCTGGAGCCAGTAAGGAAGCAAGGATTCTGCAAATTGGTTGAGGATCTGCGAAGTTATCAGCAAAGTGGCCAAGCTCTTAAGTTTAAAAAAAAGAAATAAAAGAACTGTGATGAACCTATGATCATTTGCAATTCCGTGTGCTCTAGTACCACAGTAAGTTACTATACTATGAAAAAAAGGCCAGCCTAACAAACCTAGCAATAGCATATGGAAAGTATAGATGATCCAGTTCTCATCCTTTGCTGTGTGCTGTAAACGACTAATTAGGAGTCAGCAGTCTAAATATTTTGTGCATCTGGACGTATCTTGGAAACGGTACACCAAGCACAATGAAGGATAATGCGTATTTAATGTATATCAATGACAGAGCTAAAGATTGAATTTTCTTCTGTTTTTTATTTCTTGATTTTACCTGAAAGTAGAGGAAATGCCACAAATGTTATGTCTGGTATAGATATGTCAAGTGTTTTGCTAGAGATCACTTCAGAGTAACAGAGGTCTTGAGCTGAAGTTCTTGTTGTACTGCTCATTATGTTTAGAGCAAAAATATTTTCCTTATATCAAATTTTCATGCATTTAAGTATGAAAGTTGATTTAAAATACCAACTACACTTATTTTTGCTTTTACTTTATTCTCAGATCCTCACTGTAGTCATAATCACGACCCTATCCTCAAGAGTCTCTCATTAGGAACACTACAGAGAAGAACATTTTCTAACATAAAGGGAAATAAAGAGGAAATGAAAATTGCCCAGTCTCATCTGTGTGAGAGAATAATGAAATTTATTTGAAAACAGTTCTTCATGTATACAGAGAGAAAGAATTACTCTACTCTGCTATGATTCTGCAATAATGTTAGGGAAACTGAAACACGGAAACTGGATTTCTAAGAAAATACAGGTAAAATATATTAATTGCCAAGTTTATGTTTTAGAATAACTATTAAGTACTAAAGTCTGTTTCAATCAATCTTTTATCTTCCTAGATTCATCAACATTCTTTAGATGTTCTTGGAACTCACCTGCCTCAAAAGCTTCATATCAAACAACACAAAGGCAATGTAGAAGAGAGATGCAAAACAATTTAAGAAGTTGAACTGCAAATAAAAATGTTTGGTTTTAGTACTCAAGCAAAAGTTCAGATGCAGAATATCATCTATCAGCCTTGACTAAATGGCTTCCATGAAGATCTAAACTGTCCATTAAAGTTTTCTTCACCATTTTCAAACCTTAGGTTAGAAAAAACACACTTTCAATATTGGTCTTACTCAGTTTTTCACTTAACAAGCTTAATGCTTTCCTAAAGCAAAGTGTACAAAGAACTACAACAGAATTATGAAATGTGGATATTAAAAACACATCACCTTCTACTTAATTTTCATTTTTTTGGCAATTTCTCCAGAGATAACACTATTGATCTTAATTTAGAGTAATGATTTTTTAAATAAATATTTTATCAACATATTTATTATAATATACAATATTTTATGTATTATTATAATAATACAATATATAGAATATTATTATATTTTCAAAAGTATTCATTTATATAGATTAGTTGTGCTTTATGCTTAACCACTTCAAAAGGTTTTATGGCTAAGAGAAATATTCCCTACTTCTAAAATGAGACATAATCACAGTATTGCACTTGAAAAATCATAATCAAACTCTGAAGTTTCCTACTTGCTAACGGTGCTGCANNCTAACGGTGCTGCAGCTCCTGTTTTGGAGCTCATGGACAACACAGATAATATTGGGAGTGCTGAGAGCCACTCACAGACTGAGAATGAAAACTGACATTTCATAATTTTTTAAATCATTTTGTATAAATAGCCTATGGGGAAAAGTAAATGGTTCTAAATTTTTTGGGAAAGGCAGAGACACAGCTATAAGTGATATCTACAAGAGTTTTAGCTCTAGAGGTCACCCATAACAGATGGATAACACATAGGTTTAACATAAAAAAACCCCAAACCAACCAAACAAAACAAACCCCAAATAAACACACACAAAAAACATGGCGAAAGAAGCAAATTCAGAATTCCAAGGAAATAGAGGAAATAAAAAAAAAAAGAAACGTAAATGATCTTTTTGAAAGGAAACAAAAAGATTAGGTAAGCTAAATAGATCAGTATATGCTATGAACTGCACAGGAGCAGACTGATGGACAGGTATTTCCAGGTTCCTCTGACTGATTGTCTGAATATTAGTATAGGCTGAAGTTAATACATGAACTTTTAAAAATATGGTTTACCATAAAATCGTGCAAAAATTGAATGGAATAGTTCTCAGCTGAAGACAGGACCACACCAATTAACAGAAACTTACATATACAGCATCCTAATGAAAGAACACATCAATACAAATAAAAAGCCAATTCTCCACTATGAAAGAGGCATCTAAAATAGTCTAGCAGCTACTGCAACCACAATAGAAATCTTGTTTACTCTGATATTTGTGCTACTATTTGGCCTTGAGCACAACTGTTGGTCAGCGAGGTAATGTTACGAAAGCACTAATAAAACACAGCACAAGCTGTCTTTTTAAATAATCTTAAAAGCTGCTTATATGATATACTTACCACTAAAACCTTCAGAATTAAATGATTCTGATATGAAGATTCCAGCCTGTGATTTTCTAAAATACGAACAAAATTATTAATTAGTAAACAGCAGAAGCTCCTATCATGTACTAGACATTGCTATCCAAAGAGTAAACAGACAGCTCTACTCTGCATGAAAATTACTTATCTAATAGTTTATATTATTCCAAGATTTTATGGTAAAAAGAATTTATACCGTACCAGTACCTCACTTAATCTATGAAGCTAATCTGATGCACAGTATTATCATACATATTTTTAACTACAACTCCAGTATTTTTTCTACTGCAAAAGTTTTTCCTTTTATATATTTCTTACTCTGAAGAGCTATTTTATGGAAGAAAAAACAACCATCACTCTTAAGACTTAACAAAATGTGTCTAGTTATGGATTGCCCTTTGGCTGAAAACTAATGCAAAACTAATGGGAACATATAACGAAAAGTAACAATTCCAAATTTGATTCAAAACCAGTAAATGCTCACAGAAATATTCCCACCTCTCTACACTCTAAAGCAAGATTAGAGTATGTGAAAGTTCAACAGATGCATTACTCATTCCAAATTGAGATTTTCAGTTCATTGGAGATACACTGTCAGAACCTGATGTTTCAGGAAGGCTGATTTACTAGAGGGGAGAAAAGGGAAGTGAATGCGAGAGTTTCGATTTCTTTCTGCTATTTTGTCAGATTGTACCTCTAAAGCCCTGGCTAAGCAGTAACTGAGAAGGCAGCACACTAGCATGTGTTGTGTCAACAAGGCTGAAAGGAGACACCATCACCTACGGCCTTGCTCAGGACAAAACAGCAGAGTTCTACTCTGACAGCAGCATGAAGTTAGGCCTGACTGTGGAAAATATACTCAAGTGACTGAGTGCAATTTTTACATTTAATTTTCACTACACAACCAGCTTTCATGATAAACGGGTGCAAAAGGAGCACTTAAAATACCCCAGACTGTTTCCCATGTTTTGTCATTTTAGCTGTTGAAGTCAGATATTATCTGAAAATATGCCAGGTGGGAAGGAAGGTAGGACAGCCAGATGAGCTTTTCAGCCTATTCAGAGCATGGCAGCGTAAACACATCAGATAGCACAGAAAAGGCACAAGCTGTCAGTGTACCAGGTTACATAAATACTGTCTCTGCTGAATATCAGAATAGCTGAAACATCAGCTCAAAACCAAAAGAAGTCTGGATTAAAAAAACCCTTGAGTTGTTGGCTAAAGACATTTTAGTCTATCTGATCAACATAACTGAGTATTTCACAGAAATGCCTTTTCTTGCAGTATAGTAAAAACAATGAAACAAAACAGCCAACTGAGCCCTAGATACGAATTTAAAAATCATTATTTAAGTAAAAACCTTGAACAGTAATAAAAAAATGAAGAAATTGCTTGCTTTTACTATCATAGCTGTCAGGTTGAATTTGCTGAGCAAATCAGTTTGGCAACCATAACCAAACCCCAAACCACTTCAACACCTCTTTTTATTCTGTCTCCTGCATCAATCTCTCTTTTGCTTTATCTTTCTTCTGTTAGTTTTCTGTGTCTCCAGATTTAGTAATCTGAATTCTGTCCTGCAAAGCAATGCCATATGGAGCTACTCGAAGCAGTTAATTGTCCATTAGCTTAATCTATTAACTTTGTCTGAAAATGACTTCACATGTCTGTAGAAGTGCTAAAATTCAAA
Organism: Dryoscopus gambensis; assembly: GCA_013389985.1. Taxonomy (NCBI): domain Eukaryota; kingdom Metazoa; phylum Chordata; class Aves; order Passeriformes; family Malaconotidae; genus Dryoscopus; species Dryoscopus gambensis. The sequence continues at coordinate 42,289 of WEIT01041716.1, read as the reverse complement.
ATATACACTAGCATTTCACTGTCCTTATGCTAGGTTACAAAACACAACGCCCAATCTGTTAAGCAAATCACGCACACAAGGGAAAAAAAGGTAATCTACTGTAACATTCCACCTCTTCTAAGAGTGCCCAGAGAAACACATTTTGATAGGGATGTGAAATCCCAGTCTTTGTTATACATGTAGCATACATAAACACTCTCATGTGACATTTAGGTCATAGGTTTAGATTTGGTTCCATTATCTCAGAGCCTCTGCACAGATGTACAGTAGACTAAAACATACTCAGCAAAGCCAGGTTGTGGGTGCAACTTGCTAGGACAGTCCTTCCTGCTATCCATACACCTCTGAGCTCTTATCCTCATGCTCTCCCCTCACCCCTTTTGCCAGCACTATGGTAAATACAGCCAGACAAAGAGTTAGATCAGGGAGGGGGAGCTCCTGCACCAAAGCAGAGAGAGGCTGAGCAGGAAGGCAGGATCACCCCTTCTGACCAAATTAAACCAAATATAAAACTGCAATCTCAGAACACTCAAAATGTAAGAAGTTAAAATGGTCATCTTTTTTACCCCACAGCAAGAACCTATTTTGGGAAATTTCTTCAGCATTCTGTTGAACAAGGTCACAGTAATGTATTATACAAAAAAACAAATTCTAAGTATGTGGGATTCTAGCTTGAAGGAAGAAGAATGAACAACTTTCTTACCCCATGATGTTAAGAATTCAGCAGCATATCGATAGATACGGTTCATAATTTCAATCACAACAGCATAGATGATACTGGGCACATACAGCATCAAGCTGCTGAAGTTAGACTCATTCTCTCTGTGATAATCCAAAGCCCACTGCTCCAAGTCAAAGTAAATCATCATCACGTACAGTGAGAAGTAGAGGCAAAGGCACACAAATGGTAAGGACACCAGGTAAATCCGTAACTGTCTCTTAAGACTTGAGTACACTGGCTCCTCCCTGCCAGTGACAGGATTGATACCCAGCACACCATGGAAGCCTGGTCTTGGTTCTTCAAACTGTCGTTTCATCAGCAGCGTCCCCCAGCGGTATGTCAGGATGGCGCAGATCCGCTTCCAAACCTCCAGTATCACAGTGGACCACAGGAGGTTGAATGTGGCAAACATCACGTATTTGTCGTAGTCTTCCCACGCAAATACATAATAAGGAATCCCAATGACAGCCATTGGAATCAAAGCAAATGTGAAGTATTCTAAGAAGCCAAAGTAGAGGGCAATGGTTTCACCAAAGTAGCAGCGTATGTCATCTGCAGAAAGAAATGAATCATTAAGACTACACTTAACAGAGATGTCAGTACAATATCAAACTTGACCTTACATGAACTTACAACTTTCCATTGGTCAGAATTTTTTTTTCTAAGTAACACAATGAGTATCATTGCTTTTTCTTTCTTCCTTCACCCTTATTCCAAAAAGTCAGATGGTTATCCGAATTTTTTTTTATGTTACATATATACACACATAAACATACCATTCAGATGGTAAGGAAGTCAAATATCTCAGTAACTACTATATCAACATCAGATATCCAGAGAAAGGAAAAAAAAAAAAACCCAACCAAACAGAAAACACTGTCATTCTTGAAAACAGAATTGAACAATGAATGGCATGAAAGACATCAGACATAACAAAAACCAAACTTTAGCAGCAACTGACATCCAGCTTCTGAAAATTCCCACTGGCATCTCTACTCCTGGGAAACAAATTTGTTTCAGCTTGCTCAGGGAAAAAAAAAGGCTAGTTGTGCTTTGACAACCTTCAAGGAACTAAAGGAATAGATGGGCAGGTGTATCAAAATCTTAAATCTTAAACATGTCAGATAGAATACTCAGGCTGAGATATTCTCTTCAGCCGACAACTGATACATGAAATACATACTTCCAGGACTCTTAAGTTTGTCTGCTACAGAGACTTGAAAAGTACACCAGTAATGGATATATTTCATGATAGATGTATTACCTCCAAGACGACATCTCACTTACCTTACTAATAACAAAATCAACATAGGATTGTTATTCACATAATCTAGAAGTGATTAGATACAGAAATGCCTATGAAACAGAGTTTGGAATGCCAAAATCTCCTATCTTTGCCTGCTTGGAAGACCAGATTGCTTGCATGCCACTGCTCTCTATTCACCAGCTTACTGAAACAGCCACAGAAGCATGACCTCTGAATTGACACTGTAAATACACTACCACAGTGTATTACCTCTGTAATACACTACCACAACAAAACCTGACACGCAATACCAGAATATTCTTACGGCTTACAAAACACTACAGCAGAAGTTCACAATTGTCAACGAGATAAAAGTCTCTGAAAGCAAGAAGGAAAGGTAAACAGACAGAAGGATCAGCACTCAACATCTCTGTCAATCAAAAATTTATTAACAAATACATTCAAGTGCAGGTCATTAGCATCATTTCACACTCCAAGCATCCAACATGAAAGACATTCCTAAATTAGTACATACTTAACAGGTTCCTGGGATTTACTTCAAAATTTTGTATGGATTCAGCATCAGTCCAAAAAACCACCCTTTCTCACATAAGCAAAAGACCAGCACACAATAAGGCTCCTAACACGATACTCTGTGGCAGGCATATCAAGCCAGATCTTTAACTTCCTGCGGCTCAGGAAAGAACCTCAAGCAACTGCAAGACCCCGAGATTTATAGTTAGGCAAGCTCCCAAATGCCTACTTTCTTATTTTTAAATAAAGTTTACAGGTTTAGAGTTTAGAACTTAACTTTCCACATGGCCAGACTAAAAATTATATTAATTTTAAGATTATTCAGTGTCTAAAATATACTCAAGTGACACTGGCATGCAACAACATACAGTTTTCTTTCAGACAATGAATTTAAAACAAACAGTTGTAAAAACACTTTTGACACACCTAAACACAAAAAAGCTTTGGCAATTCCAGACACGTGGGAGCTTGTCACGAGTCAGTTTGAAAAAACAGTCTTGGCTTGGACCATTCCTGCTTTACTGATGGGTGGGGAGACTTTGTGATGTGCAGACTGCTGTTACATGGAAGCTCACAGACACTGAATCTGCAGACTCTGGAACCACTAATTTTGCAAGTGTGGAACCATTTCAGGAGGTTGTTGAGTTTCCCTCCCCCCATTCCCCTGGGGGGAGGGGGGGGAGACTTGGGTGGATTTGAGATCTGGGACGGGGTCTCCCTGCCCTTGAATCTGCCCTGGTCACATGTACCCTGCCGGTGCATTTGGTTGGTGGCTTTGTGTCCCCCTGCGAGGGGAACTTGGGAATTGTCTCATGACTTGGTCAGTGTGTGTGCTGATTCCCCACGAGGCGGACGCCATTAAAGATCTGCTGAAACATCCACAAGATGAGTCTTTCCTGATTCTTTCCGCGGACTAAGCTGTCCCCAGGAAGGGTGCAGATATCGCACCGCAACAGAGGTCATATATGAAACATCAGAAGAGGAAAAACTTGTCCAAATGGTGAAAGAGCAGTGGGCTAATTTCACGACTCCACTGCACAACCACAGTGCAAATGCTGCTCACATACCTAACGGTTGATAACCAACTTTCACTCGGCCATACCAGCTGTGACGAAGCTTTTTCAACTCTTCTCTATCATGCAGAGGGAAAATCTGAACAAGAATACCACTGGTCAATAATCTTCTCACTAGAAGAGAAAAGAAAAAATATATACCTAGCACTTCTTCAAAGGACAGTGAAGTCGACATAAGCAAACAGGTTACCTTGTGTACTTAGCAAGCCTAAAGCTCCTTTGAAATAGATCTAGTACTCAAACCCTTAATAAATTGTCTCATGTTAGCTAAAAATTATAAAGAGCAGTTATACCTATTCCTGCAAATACTGTGCTGTCCACTGGAAGAGAAGGACCAACCTTTTTACATCTAGTAGCTACTCCATAGCTTTGCAATATAACCAGATGCAGCTTCAATTGCAAGAAGTGCTACAGGTCAGGACTGAAGTGCCACGTGTAGCTTTGTGGGTATAGCCACAAAGCCATCATTTTATTAATTATAGGAAAGATACAAAAAACCCTTTGAATTATCAGTTTACACTAATTCATCAATTACATCACATGTTCATTACAAACAAACTACATATTCCACAATTTGTATTTAACTTTGTTATGGAAAGCAATACTGTGTGTTGGACAAACAGTTAAACTGCTCTGAAGTTACAACCATGGAAAAAAGAAAACAAAATTAAAAACAGGGGGGCACTGGAAGCCTGACAGTATTTTACTATTTCCCATCATCATCTGCTTGACATAACTAGAAAAATACCTTGACGATATAAAAAAATTACCAATGTAAACTCATCTGACATCTACATTTATTTACATTTTTTGAACCACTAATATGCACAGATCTCCTTCTTTGATGACCAACACTGATGAATAAAGATACTGATAATAAAAGGACTTACAATTATTAAGATACATTCTCCTAAGAGTCTGTAGCATCTCTGCCAACAAACTAGTTCCAGCTACCAGAAAAATAGCACCAGCTCTCATTGCTTCTTTCTCCCATGAAAAGGAAGAGCTCTTGAAGCAAAGAGGAGGATCAGTGAAACCACATAAATGAAATTAAACTTCCTTCATATTATGAAATTTATAACTCTGGAGCACTGTTACTCATTCCAGTATTTTTATACAGAGACAATCCAAGTATATAATCATGTAATTTGAAAAATAAATATTTTTGGAACTAATTAAAAATAATTCATAACATCAACATGTGCAAAAGCTATCCAGCTGAAGAGAACATAATGCCAGAGCCTCAGCCTCAGAGAACAACTCAGGATGGAAGGCCCTCTGAAAGTAATCTGGTCCAGCTTCCTGCTCAAGGTAGGTGTGGCTTAAATTGGGCTGCTCAGGGCCTTGTCTAGAAAGGATCTAAAAGTCCCCCAGGACAGAGTTACCAACAATCTCTTTAAATCCCGGACCAAATGTTTGATTACCCTGTTGTGAAAAATACTTTCTTGATATCTATTCAGAATTTCTCTTGTTGTATTGAGCATCCATTGCCTTTTGTCCTATTACTAAGCAGTGAAAAAACAAAGTTGGTTAAAAATAGTGGGACTTGAATGTCTGAAGGATTTCTTTTCATTACAGGAAAATTAACTTTTTTCACCATGAACACAATCCTACATCAACACAGTGAGCTGGAGGCAACAAACAACATTGCTTACCAATTGATTTTCCTGGGTACAGCTTTGCCTGAGGATAACCAGGGATCATTTTTTCATTTTTAGCTCTCAAATTTTCAAGTTCATGTTTGATGATGTACTGACATTCTGCCATTGTAAGGAAATTGTGATTGTCATCTAAATAAAAAAGAAGGTTGTATGAAATGGTGCAGCACAGGAATACGACCCTGACAGCAAATAACCACAAAAAATGACCAGAATCAGAAAAAAAAAAATTACAGCAACAAACCTATGTCAACCCCATCAATTTATCATCATGGAAACAAGAGTCTGATTTCCTAGAGATAAAAAACAAATTATTATTTTTTTCCCCTTGGGAGTAAGAAACTATAGGGATTGCCCTAAATACACTAAGTAAGAAGCTAAAATACCAACAAAACTCTAATACAAAGAATTACAACACAGTATTAGTTAAATTGGGCAAACAGAAATACTATCAAGATAACATAGACTGCAGGGTTTCTTTTGTAGGTGACAATTTCTCTGATTGCACCTGGGCAAAACTAAAATTACATTTGTGTTTTTTTAAAGAAAAAATACCAATGGATACAGTCAAAAATATATTTACGGCAGCTGGAATTCCAGCTAATCCTAGAGATTCTGTTAGCAGTGGAATTTGTGTCAGATTTGCATTAATCATGCAGTAAAGGCATGAAAGAAACGCAAGTGGCACTTTTGCAACTGACAATTCTTCTGAAGGCTTCCCAATTTCAGGAAAGCAAGGCCACAAAAGTAAAGACACTGCAACAGTTACTGCACACAGCGGTGGTGTTCAGCAAAACTGGCACTGAACAACAAAACTTCAAAATTGTTTCAGACAGACCCAAGAACCTTTATATTGAAAATGTGGTGAAAGGCATCACTCAAACAGTCACATTAAAAGTATTAGCAACACTAAGCTGGAACTCCAATATTGACCTGCAGAGCAAAAAACTAAGTTCTGCCACTGTAGGGGGGTTAAATACCTTACAAGCAACACATTTAAAAGGAAATGTTCCTGTGTTGGCACCTCCACAAAAAAAAAAAAAAAAAAAGAGGAAAAGGAATGATTCCACTAATCATGCCCAAATTCCACTGAATGCATCTGTGGTGTTAATTATCGTTTGTTTGATGTGTACATTTAACACAGAAAAATGCTTCTATTTTTTCCAGCTAATTATAAGATGATAAGCCTCAAAACTGGCTCAGAGAAATTAAATTGCTACATTAATTCATAACATGGACTTAATCATAAAATCATGTTTACCAACTCTTTTTCTTGTCTTATTTTCCAAGAGAATCTTTCATACAAGTAAGAGACTATCTGGAGCATAGAAAAGCATAAAGGAAAAGACAAGCAAAAAACTAAAGCCATGTGAAAGAAAACAATATTCATTATATGACCTGAATTTCCATAGTTAAAAGCAAGTATTTTTTTCACGGCTTGGTCTTCCTCTTGCTGTTCACAGTTACCATCCCAAGGAATAGAAAGACCGTAGAAGATTTAGCAGCGTAATTGCTTATAATCTTTAGCCTCTACTTTGCAATGACAAAAATTCCTACAATTGCTTACCTGCAAAATCTTTGAAAGTTTTTCTACTGCTGTATGTAAAAGTTCTCATTGAGTTATCACTGCATTCCTTCACCAAACCTACAGCTTCAGCTCCCAGCAACAGCCGTAAGTGGGAAGCTCCAACTAGATAAATATTTTCAACTCCATTTTCCATAACCAGTGGTTTAATCAGTAGTTGTGCACCTTTAAAGTAAAGAGGGGTAAAATAAGCAAGAAAATACATTAAAATTATGTCTAAAAGCCCTAGTGTTTTAGCATCCAATATACTGGCCCTAGCTAATAGGAGTGCTGAAAATGTCTCTTTTTAAGGGCACAAAGAGTCAAAGTTTCAACAGCACTTGACATACGGTGTTCAGAATCTCGCAGGGTCACCCCCTGACTTAGCCCTGTTTCTGTTGAAGCACTCTCAACAATGAACTGGAGCAATGGGGACTGTATGGATCTATTCCCATAAGGTTCAGACCACCAAAGCCAGAAGTGCTTCTGCAAACAGTCCCACTGGTTTTAAGGAGACTGGATTTTTGAAACAGAAATATCCCTAACTTATCTAACAGAGGCCTGAAAGCAAGTTTGTAGTCACAAATCTAACAGCCACAGGAAATATTACTGACCATAAGCCATAAGCTAAAACAGCCATAAATAGTGACTTTTTTTAAAAAAAAAGTTTAAAAAAAGTCCAAGGAACTGCAAATTAATTAGCCTAACTTCAATTCCCAGAAGCATACCAAAATGAATAATGAAATATTGTCTTTGTAAGACCCTACATGCTACTAAAAAATATAAATAAAATCCAGCATGAAGTTACCAAGATTAAATTGCTTTCTGCTAACTTAATTTTGTTCTACAACATGGTACGAAGTCTTAGGACAGGATGTGAAGCATCTTCATTTAGGCAAGGTTTCCCATGTTTCCATAAGCAACAGGAGAAACATGTCTAAACAACTGCTATGAAAACTGACATCAAGACTAAATTGAAAGATAGGTTATCGGGGCTTCAGTGCAAAAAATGGAAGAAATCTACAGTTCAACTGGCATTTGATCTTAGGCCAATGTTTTCATTAGTAACAGCGTTACATAGGTTCAAAAAACGCAAAATGAAATGAGATTGGCAAACAATCATTATACCACAAATTCCCTGAAAACTAATTTTCCATATGTCTTCATATTATGGTCACAGCCAACTTGATTTCAAAGTGTTACAGAAGATCATATGGTACTCACCTCCATTTGCCTTTTTGTCCACAATTCGTTTAGTGAACCATTCTATGGTTTCTTCTTTGGTGCCTTTTGCAAGTTCAATTACTACCAGAGGCCTGAAGTTAGACTCAACAGTATCCAAGAAAGACCAGGTTTCCACCACCTCTTTTATTTTTTCCGCCATCTCTTGAGAGCTTGCTAAGTAGAAAACCAAAACAAAATGCAAATGCTAAAAAATATTTGGTACAAATCCAAAAAACCACAAAACTTTACTGTAGTCAGTTACACAAGTCTGTGCTTAGCAAAGGCATAGGTGTGCACTTTTATGCACTTACTACTATCAGGTTCAGCAACCTCTCCAGCTCTCAAGATGCTACTGATCTCCCATGGCACTTGTGACCTATCCTCTACATAGGAAAACTGTTGTTGCTATGTTTAGCAAAGCACTAACAAGAGGAAAGCAAACAAATAAATTAAAACAAATCAATAAGGTGAAACGATCCTCAAAAACAATAGCTTGCAATTTCCTACAGTATATTTGTCAGCAAATGAAAACATTAACAGAAACTTAGTCAGACAGGTATTTAAAAATCAATAAGCTTCCCATGGTATGAGTATGCAAACACATTATAAGGAAGAACCTTCTCACTTAATCTTGTGAAGCTTTAACCATACCAAGGAAACTTATGCCATCTCGGGTAGGTGAGTAAGCCACCTATCATATCGACAGGCAAATTAAACTCAAAGCACCTCAATGACTTTTTGGAACCTATAAACCAAGTGTTCTGTGACAAAGTCCAGCTGCAAAGCACTGAGCACAGCTTCATGTGTAAATAATCCAAATTATCTAAGCAGGCCTTTATAGACTCACAGACACATTTAGGTTGGAAAAGGCCTTCAGGACTGAGTCCAGCCATTAACACAGCACTTTCAAGTCCACCACTAAACAATAGCCCCAAGAGTCACATCTACAGAGCTTTTAAATACCTCCAGGGATGGTGACTCAACCATCTTCCTGGACAGCCTGTTTCAATGCTTGACAACCCTTTCCATAATGCAATTTTTTACAATATTTTAATGGCACAACTTGAAGCCATTTTCTCTTGTCACTTATTATTTGGCAGACCCCCACCTTGCAACAACCTCCTTTCAGGTAGTTGTCGAGAGTGGTAAGGTCTCCTCTGAGCCTTCTTTTCTTCAGGCTGAACAACCCCAGCCACTTCTCTTTTGTCTTGTTAACAAATTTTATATAAATTACTCTGCAGTAATTACTCTGTTTATAAAGCAACTTACAGATGTTCATAAAAAACAGTAAATCTGGTAACTAACTTATTCCATTAAAAAAAGTTTTAAAAAAAGGCAAAAAAAAAAACACCCCACCAATCACAGATTTAATTTACTAAATTTAAAAGTGAGGGGAAGGTTTGGTGATTTTGGTTTGGTGATTTGGGGGGGTTTTTTTGGTATTAACTTGACTGAAGAAGGAAGTTTACCCACTACCTTTAAGCAGCTCCTCCCCTGCACCCCAAAATGCTGAAAATATTTAATTTCTAAGGAAGTTGCTCTAAGGATGCAGTTCAGCTTTTATGACAGTTATACTTCTGTGATTCATGGACAAATCACTCTCCAGTATTTCATATAAATTATCCTACAAGATACAGTGATAGTATAAACATATCATAATAAACAAGTCTATTCACTTTTGACCAGCAGAAAAAAGCTTTCAAGCCAAATTTCAATGGGGTTTTCGGTTAGTTTCACTTGCCTTTTCACAGGCACACAATTGTGCAACATTCAGATTTACCCAAGTATGCATTGTCTTTAAAAGAGATGTATGAGATTATTAAAGTGTTTAAAAACATTTTAGATGCATAACTGCACAAACAGAATGAACCAGACAGAGGAAAACATAATCAGGGATGAGGCACTGTAACTGAGATTGTCAGTGACTAACTACACTGTCTTGATGAGTCACTGCCCCTTAAAGCATCACTATCCATAATCAGGAGTTTGCTAAAATAATACCTGACACATTGTGTATATTGCCATTTCTAAAGAATTCAAAGAATGAAAGGTACTAGATAATTATTAAATATTACTTACTGGTGAACAATATTGCTTTGCAGAACAGTTATCTCTTGAAAAGAGCCTTTTTATAAAACAGTGTGCTACTCAGTGAACTTGGCTCCTCTCGTTTATTCAGAATCATCGTGCTTGGCATGGTGACTGTGCAAGAATCACAGAATCATCGAATGATTTGGGTTGGAGGTACTTTAAAGATCACCTCGCTCCAATTCCCCTGCCACGGGCAGGAACACCTTCCACTAACCCAGTTTGCTCAGAGCCCCATCCAACCTGGCCTTGAACACTGCCAGGGATGGGGCAGTTTCTCCGAGCAACCTGTTCCAGTGCCTCACCACCTGCACAGTAAATAATTTCTTCCTAATATTTAACCAAAAACTACTCTCAAAATTCCTTTTGATTCGTTATTTTCAGGCTTTCATTAAGACTGTTACTCTCAGGCTTATTACTACTGAAAACTACAACAGAGCTAAAGCTCTCTTCCAAATCGTGCCTGTGATTTCCAAACACGTTTTCCAAACAGGCTGTCCAATGCCCAGCACAGACCCTGCGGGAGCTAGTTTGGCCTCTTCTTTCATACCTGCACATTGTGCAACTTGGGACAGACACAGAAGCACGGGAAACAGCCCCAAAAGGCCCTCAAACCCCTAGGGCTCCGGCTCTCATGTAGTGGCTGGGTGGCGGTCACAATTAATTAGGTTGGAAAAGACCTCTGAGACCACTGAGTCCAACCAACGACCAAGGACCACCTTGCCAGCTCGGGGCAGAGGGAGCCGCGGCCCTTTTCCAGGGCGTGCCGGCGCAGAGCGGGTCAGAGCCAGCTTCACTGCCCTGCCTCCCCCCGCTCGGCGCCCCGGGAGCCGCCACGTCCGGGCCGTGCCCGCCCTAAGGCGGCCCATCGCGGCTCCTTCCCCCTGCCAGGCTGCGCCTCGCTCTCCCTTTTTAGGAACCGAAGTACCGGGAGAAGAGCAGCTCGGCCGGCCCCGCCGCCGGTAACTCACTCCCCGTCCCCGGCCGG
>WEIT01041716.1:11500-31042 GCA_013389985.1 Dryoscopus gambensis | reverse complement strand
CGCTGCCGCTGGCCACGCCCCTCGCCGTGGCCCTGCCCGGCCCAACCGGGCCCCCCCCGCCCCCTGTGCGGGCCTTCAAAATGCTCCGGTGTCAGTGTTTCACCAACGCTCGTATGGACCACCAGCTCTCACTTCATCCTCTTGTTTATTTCCACCTATTGCTCCCTGTGCTGCCTCCTGTCACAGAATTATAGAATCAATTAGGTTGGAAAAGGCTTCTGAGATCATCGAGTCCAACCTACGACTGAACATCACTGTGTCAACCAGACCATGGCACTGAATGCCATATTCAGTCTTTCCTCAAACACCTCTAGGGACGGTGACCCCACCACCTCCTTGGACAGTCCATTTCAATGTTTATTCATCCTTTCTGTGAAGAAATTACACCTGATGTCTAAGCTAAACCTGGCTCAGGTTGAGACTACCTCCTCTTGCACTGGTTGCCTGGGACAAGAAACCAAACCCCATCTGGCTACACCCTCCTTTCAGGTGGTTGCAGAGAGCAGTAAGGTCTCCCCTGAGCCTCCTTTTCTGCAGGCTAAGTAACCCCAGCTCCCTCAGCTGCTCCTCATAGGACTTGTGTTCCACATCCCTCACCAGCTCTGTTGCCCTTCTCTGGACTCACTCCAGCACCTCAATGTCCTTCCTGAATTGAGGGGTCCAGAACTGGACACAACACTCGAGGTGTGGTCTCACCAGTGCTGAGTACAGAAAGACAATCAATTCCCCAGTCCTGCTGGCCACACTATTCCTGATACAGGTTAGGAAGCCATTGGCCTTCTTGGCCACCTGGGCACACTGCTGGTTCATGTCCTTCTCTGGACACAGCCCAAACCTCCTCCTGGAGCTTAAGTTGTAAAAACCCTGCACTTCAGCTGGGTCAGTTATTTTTCCAAATAATGTTTTGTGTCGGTAAACAAAAAACCCAACTCTCAGTCCAGGGCTACAAAGGAGGCTGCTACCACCTAAACCTGCTTCAGTCCTGCTGTTTTCTGGGTAGTGCTGCTCTAGTCTGTCTCTTCTGCGCTGCTTGCATGCTTTCTCGGTAAAGGTCCTCTCCCCTCTGAGTTACCTGCCAGAGGGTCAGCTGGTCTCTGAACCTTAGTGGAAACATTTGGTTCAACACTGCTGTAACTCATCAAGATCAAGACTGCCTACAGCCCATTCTTGTGCTCCTACAATCATGTTCACTATTCTCTATGGGGCTTTTTGTTGACGAGATAGCAAATGTGGTACAAGCATTTTTTACAGTATCAAAATCTTAAATCTAAAGATGGGGCACGCTATCGCCTAAGAGGTTCAAATACATTACTACAGTTTTGCTCAGGAAAAGAGGACATTTTTGCATTTTGATACCAAGACTTTTGTAGAGAATATAGTTCCAAGCATCCGCTTGTAGCTGGGAAGAGAGCAGTATGACTGTAAAGCAGTGGTGGCAGGCAAAGGATCTGGCCAGCAGAGCATGCTCCCCTGCTGGGCTTGGGGAAGGCTTTTCAGCATATTTTGAAATAAATAGAGATATTTGGATGTAAATTTTATGATGAAATTTTGATTTGTGTTTGGTAGAGAGTATAAAATACCAGCTTTTGGTGATGAATTTTTCTAGTATTTATAGCCAGTGAAGCAGTGAGGGTCTAGGGCACCCTGGAAAATGGGCATATATGAATACTTGAAACTACAGACTGCAGTGGAAAGTAGAAGATAGACACCATCTGTATCAGATCATTTGGGCAGAATATCAGACTTCTTAAACTGTGTTTCAGTTTTGTCCAGCTTCCAGTGGCCTCACCATATATTTATTCTATAACTATAACCTCTGAGCATCGCCAACTGTGAAAACTTTCACTTCCTGAAGAAGTGGCATGGCAGTAACAGAGAGGTGGGTTTAACAAAAAGAGATTTCTAAACCTTATTCTTGTGTTTTGCATGTTGGACATCTCCAGTTATGATGCATCTTATGAATATCCACAATGTTTTCATGGGCTTTGGGCCTTTGGCTTTCTTGCCCTGACATCTTCAGTCTTCTAGTAGTTTACAAACAATTCTTACAAAACTATCTCTGACACCTCCTATATTTATGAGTTTTCAGTGGGGACTTGACATTATCCAATTACTCTGGCCTATGCAAAGATTCATTCAAAATCAACCTCTTTCCTGCTATCAAATTAATTTTTCTACTGGACAGGGTCATCTAATGGCAATATTGCTTGATGGGACTGTCACATTTCCTCAATGTCGTGTATCCACTAGGTGTCACATTCTTGCTATGCAATGAATTCTTTACTGTTACACTCTCAGTTTCTCTCTAGAAAGTTCACATGTTGCTAGCCATGCATATCGGTTAGCACATAATGCCATGTTCACAAAAGAAAAATAGGATTCATAAGTATATGGTGGACGTGTCTACAAAGTAATCCACACACACGTACACTGCTGGCACAGTGGAAACAGTCTCACCACTATGGCAAAAAGTAAATTCCTTTGTGCCAATCACAGTGTTGTAGTGACTAGAAATTTTCTCTTAAAAGGATTAGATAATTTAAAGATTAATCAGGTATGCTTATCCTAACCTGAAAACTGCACTAGCACTATAGCCAAATATAAATCGCAAGCTTGTATCTGTTAGTGACTGTAATCCAGTCTTGTGATTCTGCTAGCTGATTATAGCATTTTCATAGTCTGTCTCTGTCAGGCACCATGCAGACTGCAGACACAGTAGAATGGATGGTAAGGCAGGAAGAAAAAAAGGAAAAAACGAGAGACGAGAAGAATCCATGAAAATTTCAAGAGCAGCGGATTTATTTTTATTCTGTGGTTAACTCTCTTCCTCCCTGGACTAATGACTACCACAGTACTTAACTAAATTAACAACCCATTAACCTACCATGAAGTGAAACTGGCTTTTATACCTGGTTGAAATTTCGATCATATTTTGGGTATAGTTCAATGGCTAGCTGAGCCCATCCAGCATCTCACTGCTACTAAAAGGGTGAGATCTCATTCCCAGTCCACCATTATAATTTCCTTCTCCCCGTACCCACACTGCCATATCTAAGGCTCTGCCCCACACTTAAGCCAACTCTGGCATTCACCAGATCCATCTCTGAGTCCATTCAATTTACCAGCTCCAGAGAAAACCACCCACTTTTGGTTTGTTTTGCTTTGTTCTATTTCAGTGATTTAAATAAACTCAGATAAAGGTTAAAGAGCTGGCACAAGGAAAGCACCTTTCCGTACAGCAATGCTCATTAATTCAAATGCATGTAGATGTATGTATGTTATGACAACCATACTTCATATAGTCACATAATTAGATTAATACTGACTCTTATCTGAAGTCCTATATAATAGCAATCATTCTCTTAAAATTTACCTTTACCTAGGTTTTGAGCTGTACTGGAACACTGTGTTATCATAAAAGTAAATAATATATGAATTCATGTAAAGACTTCACAATTAACCACTGGGGTCCAGTTAACATCATTGTGATAGTGTCAGGAGCAAAAAGGCAGAATTTTGCTGCGTTTAGACAAATGGAGCCATGAGGTTACTGAGGTTACAGTGCTTCTGATTAATCTATATGGCCTTCTGTTTCTATTAGCTATCCCTTCATTCCTAAAATAATGTAGTTTACTAGACTTCACCATCCACCTGCTGTGGAATAGCATCCTATATCCTATGACCACTGGTCTATTCAGAAGTAACTCATCACTGGAATTTTCAATACATTCAGTTGGACTGCCTCCATTCAGTGACTTACATACGACACCTTTTTTTTCTCTCTCATCTGAAGACTTCATCAATTGTAAAGGCTGCATTTAGCACATTCTGCAAAAACAGCAGCAACAACAAAAAAAAGCTGTACATTTTGTATATTTAAATTTTAAGTTAATTTTCTTTCTTTGCATATTTAGTATTATAGAGGACGGTGTCTGTCATTCCACCTGGGCAGAACATACTTGGTTTATCTGTTTAGTGCGTGGCTAGAAACAGTACTGCACAGTTAATTGGTTAATTACTATGATTTACCTAGATAGCATAATTTAACACATTATAACAAAATGTGCAGTCTGGATTCATCAGTAGCCATGATGCCATGCCTAGGGCTGTGCCTCACAGAGGCACTCCCTGATTATACTATCTGATGCAGCCTTTCAGCCTTTTGTGTTCTTCAAATACCTGTTTTAATAATATCTCTGCCTGGATTTAGGAACTGAAGGAAGACTATTCTAAAAAGCTGAAAGAGCTTGAACAAGGTTTGGGCAAGTCAAGGTCAGGGATTTTTAATTCAGTAAAAGTCCTTCCAGCCACTACCTTCAAAGTAACGCTCACTGAAGATAACGACATGATAAATCCCCTTACAGTCCTGTGCTGAGGGCTCTGAATTATGAATGGGAATTGCTGTAGGAGGGCTGAAGAAGTTAATGATTCCAGTTGTCTTTCACCTCTTCTGCCTGAATTCAGCTGTTGGACAGCCACAGCATAAGGCTTTAAGGTAAACCAAAATCAGAGAGAAGGAACACCATTAGCCATTCCAAATGACATCAGATATGTACATGGTGGGTTTTATTATGCTTTGTGAACTGTTAAATGTGTTCTTACAGACAACTTCATGAAGTTATCTATATTGATTGCAAATGCCACATGTCTATACAATCCATTTTACTCTAGTTTTTTAGTAACTTGAAGCATAACTTGGGAACTGGTTTTTTATGGAGCTCTTGATAATGAAAAGATTAGTTCCATAGGTTTTTCTAGCTGATTCTTCAGACTGTCATAAACAGATTTCTCTAGGGAAATACATGCACTTACATAGTTAGTCAAGGGCTGTAGCACTGGCATACTGCTGGCAAAGCAATCATAGATTTGACAGCTGTCCAACAGTTTTAAATCTAAAGACTCTGAGATCTTTTTTCCTTTCATGCAGTACACATTGTTGCACTGTAAGATACATTTCCAAGTCTGCATATAATTTCTTTGTTTAACTACTATCCCTTAGTATGAATTGTACACCTGTTTATTTGACTGTTCTCACCATTGCTTGGAAAATTACAAAGCCAGTTAAATCCATTAACTACAGACATCCTATTGCTATTAACTGTTATTTCTAAGAGCCCAAACTTGTCATTATTACTGATGTCAGTCCAGTTTTACATGCTACATCTACATACTCAGACATATATCTTCACCTTCATTTTAAGATGACCCCAGATTGATGCATACAGGCATTTATTCATCAAAGACTTCAAAACAGAAATAAAAATTGCAAGCCTTGAATAAATCACTCTTAATTTTTTATCAAAATGTAAATGCGATCATTTGACTTCATTAAATTATGGACCTTGTTCCCTTAGAAATCAACAACACCAAGAAAAAAAAATCAAACTAATGAAAATAGCACCATTTGAAAGATTCAGTGAAACATTTTAGCGATCACTGAAGTAAGACTAGCTATTAAAGAAAAATGGGATGAGTCAAAAGAGAAAGTCTTTTGCTGTGATCTCTTCCACAGCGTACTGACGAGAAAAGTACTGACAGAACTAGGAAGTGAGCATATGCTATTGTTAAAAGACTGCATGTGCTGATCTAGTTCAGCATGTACTTTTGGTATCCAGCTAGTTCCTTGAATGCAAAGTCAGGTACAGTTTTTCAACATCTGCATTCACGTGGGTCCCAGTGCTGTCATCAAATGTTCAGAGCGTGGGGTAATAAAGATATATGATATCTTCTGGCAGTTCGGGGGAACACAAGGCACTCAAAGTGAATCTGAAAAAATGTTTAGCCTGACCTGTCTGCTATAGTCATACATTCAAAAATACCAGATACAAAATATTTGTAATGTTAAAGATATTTTATAAAAACTCCAAATAATTAGAGACTAGAATATTATCTTTCTTAGTATCAAGTGGTTCACTTAAAATCTGTGAGTACTATGAGTCTGTACAGAAAAATCTTGATTTTATCAAGGTCTTTGAATTTCTCTTTTATTTCTGTAGTCTATAATTCTATAATCTGATTTGAAGCACACTCAGATATAGAAAACCTAATTTTAAGAAGATTTTATTTTAGTAAAAATCATCTCCAATTAGCAATTAGAAATGCAATGTGGTAGAAAACAGAAATTCTATTTCTGTTCTCAGTTTCTTCTGAAGCAGATGTCTAGTGTTTGTCAAGAGGGAATGGCAGAAGAGCGTAGTATTTGCCCTGTTTTAAGCTGCAGAAGGGTGTGCTCCCTTGTGCTGGTACTGCAGTGAAATAAACTAAGAAAAACATTAAATTAAAGAATTCTCCATTTATAATGTGAAATGTCAAGTACAAGTCAAAAAAAGAACAATTAATGTTGCCCTTAAAAATCCTTTGCCTGGGGGATCTGAAGTCATGCACTGAAAACAGAGCATGGAATGCAAGTTCCATTTGGGGTTTCTTCCCTTTTCAGGAAAAATAATGTTTTACTTTGGTATTATGTTATATAACCAGGAGTCTGTGTTCTCTTCAGGTTTAATGAGGGTGTCAGGTGTCTGGGTACAGACGATCTCAGTCAGTCCAGCCTAGGTATGAGTGGGTGTATTTAAAGCTGTATGTGAGTCACAGCGAGTCTCACTAGTATTGCATGTAAGGCCCTAGAACTCATGGGAACATAAAGCTTTGTATGTTACTGCAGTACTGGGGTGCATGGAGGCTCTACACAAAGTCAGCAGATGAAGGCTTCTCTCCTCTGTGGAGGGCCGTGCATTGGAGGGTGCACACCCTGGACATACTGAGCTATGGGGCAAGAACACACTGCCCTAGGTAGGCAGGCCCCCAGGGCAGGAACACACAACAGCATGGACCAGCAGTGCAGGCAGAGACATACCTTTCTTGGCTCACAGAGACAGCCACAGCTTCTTCCCAGGTACCTGGGACTGGTGGCTCTGAGAGAAGCTGCAGTGCTACACTAACAACACCAGTTCCCTGGACTACAGCAGGGAACGAGGTGGTGAAGACCAGTGTGGAGGTGTGGAAGGATTCAACCATTGCTTTATGAAATCCACACCTGCAACAGCATGGTTCTTTCTCACTTCACAGTGAGAGAACTTGACTGCTCTTCTGGACACTCTGGAAATGCTGGGAAATACTGAGTGACTGTCAGCACCCATTTATGTTGTCACTCTGAAGCTGACAGGTTGCTAATAAAAGTAAGAGTAAGAAGCAGGGCTGGTCCTGTCCCCCCGCTGAACCGGCTTGTCTGAACTGAAATCCCACCTCCAGACTAAGGGAGGTGGTTTCAGGTGTCCACAAGCAGTCACCGTGCCAGTGTAAGTGCACAAGTAACACATGCAATCAAGACACCCACTCATGCACTTATAAAGGGCTGGTGATAAGGGTTGAAAAGCTGCCCTTAGTGGTATATAACAATATGTTCAGAGACGGTTTGCCACATCAGATAGGCAGGACCTGCTGAACTGAGGATCTTTGTATGTCTGGAAATATGGATATCTGCAACACCTGGTAGAACAGACTGTTCTGGGCCAGTTCCAGCTTAATACAGTTGTGTACTCTGAAATGGCTGAGAATGTGTGCAGCTGCAGAGCTTTATCAATTCAGAGAAGTTGGAAACTCACACTAACCTAGGTTTGAAACACTCTGATCTAAAACATTCTGGGCATTTAACGTTCTTAAATGCAGGGAGATTGGTAGATGGCAGAATTAAGATGGGCACTGGCAGTATTAGATGGTGTTAGTAACAGTATCCTGCGCTGAAGGCGGTGATCCACTTGGCAGCACTGATCTAGCATGCTGGAATACTATAGATATCAGTGGCACCTAGCCAGAAAAAAGACATATTGTCATTCATCAAAAATCAAAGAATATACTTCAATTTTACATATCCTTTGCTCAGGCACCTGTTAATAAGCAATACTGAGCTTCCAAATACATTGGATTTTTTCCTTAATCATTAGCAAAGTAATCAAACATACATCCCTCTCTGGCTTTTTAAAGTAGGACCTTAAATTCAACAGTGAAAGGTATTTTGCCTTCGATGGACAGTATTTGTGCCCCATTTAGTTAAAAGGTCTTTCAGGAGATCTCAATATTCTCATGGGAGTTTGTTGCATGCCCAAAGTAACGTTGTATGATAAATATGAAGAAAAACAACATGTTTAAGTTTCCCAAAAAATGTTAACATTGATTAAAAAAATACAGAGCTCTTACGGTAAGATGTAATATTATTTGTACAATATAATTTAAATTGTATTTTATGGACATTTTGCAGCTTATTTTATATATTACTATCTTCCTTGATTATGTTATATAAATCTGTAGTTGTTGTTTTGTTAATTTTTTTATTTGTTTGTCATGGAATGATTACATTTAATTATTGATTTATTCACTGTGACATCATTCAGTTTTCTGAGGGATACAGTGGGTAATAAAGGCACTTCACCAATTGGGGGCATTTTAATTTCAAAAGCCATATACATTTATTTGTTATTTGAAATGTACATGTCTGGTATAGGACAAATTCAACATCACTTGAACATATTTGAATAAGGAGGAAATTTGTAAAAAAATTATAGTTCCTTGAAAGACCTGAAGAAACAATACCTTAGCATTTAACTGACCTTTACTAATGCTTCTTCCATACTAGACACCAAAATCAAATAAAAATTGAATCCAAGTAATGTATCCAGTACTGTACTCTATACAGTGTGGAGTCTGCTCTTACGTAACTCATACATACATGTTTCTTTAATGTGATTTATTTGTCTTGACTCCACTAAGTTCAGCCCATGTAGCTGAAGTATAAAGGTTTATCTTTTTGGGGCTGCATATGAGTGCTCTGACACATCTAGGTGAGGAATTGGTTCCCCAGATAGGTTCCTCCACGCTCCTGTTACCTGAAGGAGTGTCAGCCGGAGCTCCCCGGGCGACCTTTCAGCTGCCACTCACAGAGATTATCTGCATGATCTAGTGCCACTTGACACACCCTTGGGTATCAAAGATATCTGCAGAGGCCTGGCAGAGACAGCACAAGACTGAAGACAGACGTGCACCGTTCTGAAGCAACAGTGGGAGTACAGGAGAGATACACCACACAGCAGATACACACAGATAGGTTTAAGCAGCTTATTTAGCTTTTTGCTTCTCTAGTTAGCTGGGCTTTATTTGTCTTCTTGAGAGATGAGTGTTCTGCATCAGCCTCAAAAGCCAACAGTTCTCTACACAAGAAGTCACCCATCAAGGACATGACTGAATACATTTTTCTCATTTTGATTAGCAAACATAAGCATTAATTTTTTCTTTCGCACAGCCTACAGTAACACCATCATACATCCATCTTTCTATTATTTCTCCAGCAGTACAAACCATAATGAAACTTTGGGTGTGCCCACAAAGAAAATACACAGTATTAAATAAACACATCAGTATGATTACTTAGCCACACACCAGTTAGCATATAGAATGTTTTGACAAGAGTAAACTTTAAAAGTTTCCCCTTTCTTCTCGGAATTGCTCTACATGACCAAACACCCTACACAACAAAATCAAGATATGCCTGTAGCATAGGGAGGTCAATGTGTGCTATGTTTAATCCAATTAGCATAGTTACAAGTAGCAGTGTAGATGCAGCAGCATAGGCCAGACAGTACATTTTATAAATCACAATTCAAGCCATACCAGAATCTAGCAACATGCTCTGAACATTCTTGTTGGTTTTTTTTCAGCTTCCAGCAATCAGTGACCAAAGGACTTAGATGGGATTTGTCTCTGGCTGCTATCTTCAATGCCAATTAACAGACACCTCCCATTACCCTGCCTACTCCCATATCTACAGTTCTGTCTCCTCAGTCTTCAGCAGCACCACATTCCACTGTTTTTGTCACATGAAAAAGTACTTCCTGATTATTTGGTTTTATCTATACCATGATTCACAAGTATCTCCTAATTCTTTTATTGGTTTTATGAGGTTTTGTGAATGCTTGCTTCTTGTTTACCTTTCCACACCATCCATTGCTTTAAAGATTTTTCTTGTGCTGCTTTCCATCATCACTCTTGGAGGTCAAGAACTAAAACTAAACTATTTAACTTCTCCACACATGGTAATTATTCTTTACCTCTGAAAGTCTCTGCCACCCTTCCTTCAACTTTTTCTTGTCCTAGCCTACTATACCTTTTTCAAAATGGCATAAGCAAAACTCCATAGAGGAGTAAAAATATTTCAGTCCCAGTTAAAATGCTTGAGTTTATTCCTTCTGTATACTTACTTTCTCTATCCCGTGATTAAAACAAAAAGATTAATTCATGTAAGGTGTTCCAGGAAATAACCTGCAGCTATAGCACTACAAAAAGGAAATTGAATATCTCTCTGTTTATCTCTAAATATTATCCTCATAAGTTACACAGTGATTGGCCTTTACTTGGCATAATTGTGCCATTTTTGTAACTGACTGTAGAGAAATGCAAGAATAGTAAGCTGTTGGATGTTACACAGAGTACACTAAACCTAAAATCACAGATCTGCAATCAAAGACAAAAGTTCTACTGAAATCAAGTTGCCAGGCAAACCAACTACATTTAAAAACCAGAAAAATATTCAATAACAATCCATTTGTGTTGCTCAAAGCACAGAAAAAAAGCAAGATGAAACCAAGTGTCTCACGTAGAAAAGCGTATCCAAGCAACAACACCAAGACTCAAAAGAAATAGGTCATGTGAAGAGAAACACTAAATTTAGTAATCAAATGTATATTCATCAGAAAAGATAAAGAAGCTTTAGTGAAATAACGTAAAGAAAAACAAAAAATTTAAGAGATTTCTGAAGCTGAGAGACACACGAGACAAAAGATGTGCATTTGGTTGCAACAGTGCAACTGAAAAGAAATTCCATCATAGTTAGCTGAGTTAATAACTGAGCTGAGTTAATAATGAAATAACTCAGAGCAGATTTTTGTACAGTATTTTATTTTTGATCAGTTTTACCCCAGAAGCTTGATAAGAGCTTTAGTTCATTGGGTCTCTGCACAAGCAGACTGAAGTCGTGATATGTTAAGTTGGTACAAAAGTACAATGGTAAAACTTTTACTGACATCACAGGGGCTTGCAGGCAGCCACTACGATTTGCTTTTCATCCTAATTAGGTCAGTGACAGAGCTCTCCTACATTACACAGAATCACACACATGATTTAATGAAAAGGTGTGACCACAGCTGCTGTTGGCATCCCATCTGAGCCTAGTCAGTTCAGCTGAAGAACTTGTTCACCAAGGAGCTCACCTGGAGGTGTGACAGCCAGCTGTCTTGAGCCACAGATGTGGTAACACTGAAAGAATCACTCTGTTCCACAACCTGTTACAAAAAAAAAAATGTACTCTCTTCCTCCCTGAAAGATTTTTACTCCATTTCAGAGACTATCTTGTTAAATCCTTGAAGACTCATGGATGGCATTTTTTGTAATAGTGGAGTTTCTGCCACTTCAGACGCACCAGCTCTGCCACTCACAAGAGCCTTTCTTCCACTGTTAAATTACAGGTTTTCTCACCTTTGGACAAGGTCTGAACTCCATAGGCACTCCCTGCCCAACACAAAGGCAGATCATGCAGCTGTGATAGTAGCTGCAGGACAGCTAATTAGGACCTCAGGAAGAACACAGAAACTCACAGCATCCAGGAAAAGAAAGGGCTGACTCTCGAGCAGCAGTCACTTGTCCTTTCCTCCTACTTAGCTCAAGACTCAGCAGAAGCTGTGCTCTGGGGGTGCTTGCTTCCCACAGCAACAGTTCAGCACCATTCTGCTGCTGTGGGAAGCAGCAGTTTCAAAGCCAGTCCTCTCCTGAGGTCCTGTGGGAAATACCAGTGGGAGAAAGAGTACACTTCTCTCAGAAATTATATTAAGAAGGAAAAAACCCCAAGAAACAAATGCAGCATATATGCTGCCATATACTACAGCAATTTGAACACTATTATTACAGAAATACATATTTCTTGTTTTCGTCCCGTAGATTTGCTGTCGCTGGGAGTAGCCATTGACTTTGCTCTGTGGGCACTGCTGAAAATAGTGGGCTGAACAGGGTTATCTAATGATGCTAAATTTGCCTTTATTTATCAGTAACTGACATAGCAAAAAATACTGGCTGAAATCCAGACAAACATGACAAGTCTGGGGTGGGAACTAAGATATGTGGTATAAAGGGTAGCACTGTTTGAATGTGAATGCAAAGGTTGAGTATATTTAGGAAGGACAGTGCATATCCGTCTGTCATCAGCACCCAGTAAACAAACAGAAGAAAAGCCATGGAGAGCAAAGAGAAGCAGCAGTTACATGTCACCAAGAGAAAGTTGAAAGGACAAACTGTAAGCAGACATTATGCTTTGTGTTGTTTGAGTCTCTCTTTTCGGGGAAATGTTTGTGAACATTTCTTGTGAATTAAAACAATGCACCATAGACATAATTGGGTTCTCTGTCACTGCATTCCCTAATTAAAAAAAGAACCTCATAGGGCTGACTCTGGCCAGCAACAGAGACTAAAAAGCAGAGGAGAAAAAACTACTTTAAACTGAGCTTAAGCAGTTATTCATCTTGACATTGCCTTACAAAAGTGATCTTTATGTTGAAAAGCCCAAACTCCAAGGAGAAAAGTATTTTCCACTCTGTTACTAGTTATTATTGCTATTTTCTACCAGCTAGAATCAGAAGAAATAACAACTATTTCATTTTTTGCCTTATTGAGCCCTAATACTTTACTATCAAAACAGAACAATAAAAAAAGGAGAGTTTCTCTCAAAAGAAGAAACAACAATTAAATTATAAGAAAACTGACTATACTGACAATGTTGACTGACTATAAATATTGCTTTCAGTGTTTTCTTCACACACACAAAGCAGAAGATTTTACTAGTAATTATTCTTTAATCATGTTGTATACATAAATAACTGGGACCTAACATGGATAAAAAACAATGAGCTGTTTTTATGAATCCAGTTGAAAACATTTATTGTATTTCAAGTACAGAGGTATTAAAATAATTTTTAACAAAAAAGTCTGCAATAAGAACTTATTTCCCAAGAGAAATGACTGGAAATTCTCAGGTTCAGTGCTTACCAGATACCAAGTACAATACCCGGAGGAGGCTTCCTGTATTTACTCATGGCAGATGCATGGAGATTGTTGACCAGTTAAATATTACAACATATGCTTTAGGGTTAAAAAAAAAAGAGAGATGTGGTTTTACATACAAAGAAAACTCCAAAACATTGCACAAGTTTTTATTTACAACCAACAGGGTGAAGATGAGATCAGAATTACACCAGAGAAGTTGCACTGTGTTTCATAGGTAAATTAATTTAACTAGGAGCAGGATTGTGAGGAGGATTTTTTGGTTTGAAACCTTCAACTAGTATCAAATGGATTGGAATGGGCTCCAGGACATGAGACGAGACAATGGGTATGCCGGTGGACAGGATCCACTTTTTACCAAAGTCTGTAGTGATAGGGAAAAGGGCAACATTTTCAAACTTTAAAATGAAAGATTTAGATTTGATATAAGCACGAACTTTCTTATGATGAGGGTAGTGAGATACTGGAACAGGTTGCCCAGAGAAACTGAGGATGCCCCATCTCTAGGTGTGCTCAAGTTCAGGTTGATAGGACTTTGAGCAACCTGGTCTAGTGAAAGGTGTCCTGGCTCACTGCAGTGGGGTTGGACTAGACAAACTTTAAAGCTCCCTTCCAACCCAAACCCCTCTGTGAGTCTATGATTCTATGACATTAAAAAAAATTAAAACAGAGGGCTGAAGAGTCCTCAGAAAGTCATACTGACAGCTTCGCTTCACCTGCTAAATTTCTGATCATGAAGGAGATGCACATAGCCTGTTCCTAAAGTGACAATGACAGACTATGATCATACCCCTGGAAACCTTTTTCCAGTACTCTGTCCTTGAAAAACATTTTTCCTAATGTTTAACCAAAAATATCCTGGTTGCAATTTCTGCTCCTGGAGGACAGAGAAAAGAAGTTATTCCCATCTCATCAGTAACTTCCCGTATGCTTGCGGACTGTTGTCATTCTCCTAGTCTTAGTCTTCCCTAATTAACCAATATGAAATAATTCACTATTTCCTCTAGGTCCCTTGACATTCTGGTTGCTCTTTGGTCTACATCATTCTTTACGTGCAGCATTCAAAACTAGCTTTACAACTGTTAAGCAAAGCAGAATTCCTTGCCAGGTCTTGCAAACTCTAATCCCATAATACATCCTAGCAGAACGCTTATCTTTTTTTTGCAATAATAAGCCATGGTTGACTCACACCCAGTCTGTGACCACTCAAATCCTGGGTTATTATTGTATAGAATTTCTACCTAATCAGTTTCCCCTACCAGCTGATTATTCCTGCCAAGGGCTGCATCTTTTTTGGCTGAATAACTTCTCATTTTTTCATATTTCTAACTGAAGATAATTTTTTATTTTGTCCCTGCTCTCCAGCATACCTACTCCCTCCCAGCCTGACACATATGTGCATTCAACGAGCATTTTCCCTTTTATAAGCATGCATCCAGGTCACCAGATTCTGAATCTGTGCAATCCAACTTGGTACACATTTCCATTTTGACAGAAAACCACTCTGTAACTCTGGTTTTCCAACAAGCATTGCACGCACCCAGCTGCAGACCAACGTGGAACACACATTTTTAATTTCCATATGGGAAGCACATTAAAAGTTCCCTGAATATCAAGACATACTGAATCTAGAGCTCTTCTCTATCCATAAGATAGATATATTGTGTGGTTGTAAGGGCAGTCAGATTTTTGAGATGTGAGTTCTTGTTGCCAGTTACTCATCCCTATGTTATTTTTCAGGAATGTACAAATATATTTTTCTAGAAAAATTATTTTGCTTAATAATGTCATACCCTTTTTTTCTCCTTTCTCTCTCCACCAGGCTTGTCACTTTACAGCCTCCTTCTATCCTACTTAGCATCCATAACTTCTCAAATACTTTGATTACTGACACTGGGATTCTGTTAGCAAGAGCTTTAAATACTCTAGGACATAGTTAAAGAGAGAATTCAGGTCAATTTGAAAATATGTGGCTTAAACATTCTACCCTTTTCTTAACTGAAAATGCACCTGGCTAGTGCATTAGTTGCCTTATTTTACTACCTTAGTGAAATCTAGAAAGTACTGCATTCCTGACACCTTTTAGTTTTCTCACTTTACAATTAAGAGTGCACTTTCTATTTCACACAATTAATGAGCTTCTGGAGTGATGTGGGGGTTTTATTTTGCTCGCTAGTTGCATTTCATCTCATGGTTGTCTTTCTGATTTTGTTCTCACATGCTTCTGTTGTACTTTTATTCTCAGCCCTAATAACCAGCATAAAAGCTAACTTACTGTCTCATTTCCTATAGGTTTGTTTCTCCAGTTTGACTGATTTAGCTGAGCTGGTTTCCTAACTCCAAGTTCATTGAAAACTGCGTTCCTGACTTCCATGGTGTTCATGTTGATCATACTCCTTGTTCTGGTCCTGCGGATCACTAATCTCTCATCACTCTGCTGTGTCATGTACAGTCCCAACGAATGCTTACCCTGACCTTTTCAGCTACTTGCTTCTTACTGCCTGTAATCAAAACTAGAATAGCCTTATTGCTCTGTGAAGACCTCTCCAGAAAATCTGGAAGGCTCAATTGTCTCCAGCCTTGTGTTCATGTAGGTATTAACATTCACACGTGAGGGAGAGGAAACAAGAAGTTTGTGCCACAGGGACCCTACTTAAATTACATGCCCTGTCTCATGCAGCAAATGTCTCACCATCATGGGTTCTTCACAGAGACCATGTATGACCCAGACAGACACAGTCATAGCACCCTTGGTGAGAGTACCCTGTCACCTGAAAACATGAGACCTTGTCTCTCCCCAGCCACTCCTGTGTCTAGGAGGGAATTTTAAGTTAGTCACGTGTGAGTCATGAACTCTGCAATAGCCAAGCATGACAAGATGGAAGTTCTGCCTAGCAACACAGCCTGTCACAGCCTCAGCTGCTGATTATACTGGTATATTAATACATATGTATCTAGGCACCCCCCTCTTCGCAGTTCACTTGCTCCTTGGAACTCTTAAACTTCTCCTGGCCTCCTTGTAGCTGACTCTTGCACACAGTTACTCAACTTTCTACTGCAATTGCCATGGGCATGGTTTCAAAATGTTGCCTATGGGGCAAATAGGGGCTCTGAATGCAAACCCCCTCTGAGATGGTATGAACAGCAGCTCAGTCAGGACTGCTCTGTTCTCTACTCCCATTACATGATCTTGGTGAAGTAACCAGCAAAACTTTTCTTACAGTTCTCTTCAACTACGCCTCTTTTGTTCAGGTGCCAACATTCACAGAGACTCTGGTTTGCCTCAAACATTCCCTCCAGGACTGTCCCCTTACAGCCGTGGCCACTGTGTCATCAATTTCCCAGGACACAGACAGCCCACTCCCAGAGCGGGATCAGACATGAGTCCTAGAAGGGGCACAAGAAAGCTTGCCCCCCTGCACAGCAAGGATGTGAAAGGACAAGAGGCTGAGACAGACTGCAGGGCAGGCCTTGGGCATAAGGACCATAGACAAACAGTAGCCTTGCTTCAAGGAGGGCCTCCTGCATCACCAACATCCCTCACAGCTTCCAGGAGTTTGGGTATCTGTAGAAATAGCCTCCTTATGCTCACCAAAGGCAGAGACATGTTGGTTGGAAGATGTTGGCAAAGTGAATGTGAAGGAGGATCTCCAAGTATTTGAACAATTCTTGGTCAACCTATACTCGTTTAAAATTCTTCCTATGCCCACATATGTCTAGGAAACAGGATAACATGGAGCAGACACACTAGGAACACAATAAGCATGCTGCCACTGGTCTCAAACTGCCACTCCAGTTTGGAGGAGAGCACTGAGACAGAGTTCACAAAGATCAGAAGCTGAACAAACTGCCCAGGGCTGCCGTGGCCCTGTGGACAACGGGGGTCTGAGAGGGCCCAACAGTATGAATCTCCAGACTCTACCAAAAACTGACAGTTACGAGTTTTTGTTTCCTCAGTGACTTAGCCAAGGCTGAAACATCCAGCTGCCATAGCACTGAGGTCCAGAACCAGGCAGAAGAGGCTCAGTTAATGTCAGGATTCCTCCCACACCTCAGTAACACAAGGAGCCCTCCCCAGAGAAACACAGACAACAGGACTCTGGGCAGAGTTCCTCATTTTCATCTTCAGTCTTCCAGTGCTATTTGGGCTTCCACTCAGGCTTAGCCACAGCTAACTCCAACACGTGCACCTCCAGTCCCTGAGGCAGCTGACAAACAGGCTTCTCTCCTGAAGAAGCACAGCAGAGGAAGTCTAGCCTCCAGTGACAGCAAGGCATGGACAGGTGCTCCCAAGGGCATTCTACGACAGCTCCAAGGTCCTCTTGCCATCACAAACAGGTTCATTTGCAGAAACCAATCAGTTTTATTCTGTTTTCTCCTTGCTATTCCGAGGCCCCATAAAATGTCAAAATAAGATCAGGCATAAAAAGTGACCTTACTTTAATATAAACATGTTTAAACAGTCTTCGTCTGTAATACTTGGCCAGGTCAACCCCTTCTGCAGCTTGTTGCTCAGACTGATTTTAGCAAGCTGCAAACCGGAACTGATGCAGTTTGGAGAAGTACCTTACTCATAGGTAACACACCGCTTATTAAATAGAATGGCACTAAACTAATTCAATAATGAGGGCCAGATACAAGCCCCACTAAAAATCAATGCAGAGAAGTGAGAGATTAAACAGTAGCAGGGACCATTCCCTTTGAGACATTTTCAGTGTCCAGAAATTTTTCTGAAATGCAAAAATGGAAAAATTCATCTGAACTATTTGCCTCTCATTATAACACAGCTGCCCTTCATTCACTGACACTACACTGCAACGTTAGCCAACTGATGCACAACTTTCTTTCTTCTATTAGCATTGTTGCAGTGATTTCTTCATGCACGGAAATACAGCTGATTTATCCACATAATCAAATCAGCTCTGAAGAAACGGAGTCATTCCTCAGTAAGAGAAAGAAGGACTGCTAAGTAGAAGTGGGCTGCTTGTACAATTATATTCTTAAACAAGTGTAACCAATTACTGCTCGGGTGAGCGCCACTGAATTAAAATCACAGAGATAACTGTATCTGAAAACTTGCACATTCTATAAATATGATGTAAATCTCATTTATGAGGTTTTAAACTTACTATTTCATCAAAATTAGGAAGAAATAAAATCATAGCATTCAGAGCTATTGCTTCAGGCTGTTTGCAAATTCTAGTGACCATCATTGCAAACCTTTGCCAGTAATCATATACTTCTACACACACTGATAGTCCCTTTTCTCATAAATAAAACCTTTCAGAGCAATAATAAAAATAAATACACTCTCCTGAGAAAAATATCAGATTGCCAAACCATTGTGACAGAGCCAAACAAACTTTAGCTGAGATTGTGTAATCTCAACAGTCGCTGTTGTTAAATTACGGAATGGTTTTAGCTGAGAATTATTTCAGCTGTTACCAAATTCACCTTATACCTTTTATCAAAGGATTTCAGAAACCAAAAGAAACAGTAATCATCATTCCATCTGTTTATCTAAAAACAGCTTTAGAGCTCAGTGACAAAATTCAGAAGAATCGTAAGACTTAAAATCTTCTCACCACTCCCTCCACTTGCTGCACTTTGCTGCTTTGTTCCAGTTAAGGTTTGCTGGTTGTCCAATACAAATGCAGTTCTTATGCAGCAGAACAATAACACAACCAATATTGTGAGGCCAAGTGCTGTCTAAAACAAGCATTCTCCTCCCCACAGGCACTGCTGCACTTAAGTCTTTCAAAACACTTGAAAATGACAATTGCAATAGGTATTCTACTTGGAATCATCTTAGGCACAGATAATATTTAATTTGCATCCAGAACTCCTAATTTGCTTCTTATACGTAAAACCAAACATTACTAACTGGAACACCTAGCGCTGACTAGCCCTGCTGCCCACTTTGCAGGCCTTGCTGAGTGAGTTGGCCAAAGATCTGTCTGTGGAGCAGCTTACGCTTTAGTTTGGGTTCTGCTACCCTTCCTGCTTTGTTTGTCAGCTGCGTGCTGGCACGGGGGCTTTGCCAGCTCTCCCATGCCACTGCCCGGTGTTGTGTCCCCCCTGTGCCTTACTCGGTGGGGAGGCAGTGGGGAACACAGCCCCTCGGTCGATATGCATGGTATGCACAGCGCGTACACACAATGTCTGCACAGTGCACAGTACAGGATGCACACACATGCACCTTGCGCCCCACGCTCGCGGGACAGAGACACCCCTCTGCCCGCCCAGGAAGCCGCGGCCCTTCTGCACGGGCGTCATCTCTGCCGCCATCCCGGGACCAGAAGGCGGGACACAGGTTCTACCCACGGGAGCCTTGCTCCAGCCATGCCGCTAGCAGGCGGCTGGGGAGCGCCCGCGACCCGCTCCCTTCTTGGGGGACCATGCCCGTTGCCCGCCCGCCGCCCACACACGGCGCCGGGGATCGCCCGC
>WEIT01041715.1:18441-28594 GCA_013389985.1 Dryoscopus gambensis | reverse complement strand
GGTCGCTGTGCGGCTTCGGGACGCTGTGAAGCGGTCTCCCGCGGGGAGCTGCTCTCCCCCGGCGGCAGGGGCTGCCGGCCGCCCGGTGCCGGTGGCCGCTGGGCTCGGCTCCTCGGAAGTGGGGATAACACGAAGCCTGTGATTACGTTGCGGTAATGTGAACCCGCTGGAGAGCGAGTCTTTATTGCGATCGGTTTGTTCAGGGGGGTCTTCCATCCTGGGTGGCCGAGATGAGCTCGAGCTGTCGGGCAGAGGCGCGGTGCTGCTGGAAGGACCAGATGGCCCCGTCCTCGCATGCCGCTGCCGGGGATCCGGTGTGAGTTCCTCGGGAGCTCGCGGTGTCCCCGTCGGCGAGCGGAGGCTCCGCGCACCTGTCACGCCTCTGCAGATCTCGTGTCCGCCAGAGCTGCTTTCCACAGCGCCAGGTGTGCCAGGGTCCGAGGCAATCCCGCCCTGTAAGGCTGCTCCAAGAGCATCCAAACCCTCATCCCAACCCGAGCCCGGGGGGCAGCCGCGGCTCCAGAGGATGGGGCCGGATGGAGGCAGCGCGGCATTCCCCGGGCTGTGCGGGATGTGAGGGCGCAGTGGGAGTCTGCGATAGATCTGGGAGAGGTGTTACTCAGCTCTGCAGTTCCCATTACAGGTGGCTGCCGGGGTGGTACCGCACCAAACCTCACCACCTATGCCCTGCAGGGCTGCTTTCTGTATATATGCCTCATTCCTATTTTAAAATGTAAGTGAAATACTTGAATTCCTTGCCTCTTAAGGGATCTTTTGCAGCTTTTTGGGAGCTAGGGAATGTCGGCTGCTCTGGGTGGGTGTCTGTGTGCTGGAAGTATGTGTACACAAACGGATCAGTTTTGATGGCTGTGTTACGGAGCTGCCTGGAGAGCTCAGTGCCGTTGTGTTGGGTTCAATACACAGTGGAGAATGCCTGCCCTGAAAAGCTTATGATCAAAGTATGAAAAGGAAAAGATAACAGGCAAACATGATAGGCAGGGGAGGTGCAATGAGATCATTGCCAGCAGTGGCTACTTTTAATAACGATGTGTTGAGTTATGTTCCTCACATTTGGTGTCGCACAGGCCAGAAACACAAGAGTTCCTTCAGCAGTGATCTGCTGCAGCACAGGAAAGGAAGAGGGGAAATGGGGTGCCCAGGCCTGGGAATGCAAAATGTTGTGGCTGCTGGTGGAAATCCCAAGTCTTTTGGTCTGTAGGATTGTAACAATGCCTCAGCTTAGCAAGAGCTGTGAGAGATATAAGGGGAGTTTAGATGTGAGTCCTGGTGAGAGTGTACCTTTTGTGTTCCTACGTACATTCCCTTCTCATGTAAATTTTGACACTTAATGCTCCTTTCAGACTAGCTGCAGGAACAGCATCTCTTCTCTTTCTGTCCCACAGGGCCTTGGTCTCCTGGTCAGTAAGGAACTGGCACTGGAAATATTTTCCAGTGAAATGTTTGCATGAAGAGTTGCAGGAAAGATGAAGAACTGCTCTTATCACCACTGAATTGACAAATTCTGTTTGTCAGGAGGAAGGGAAGATGTTTCTTTGAAAGTCAGTGAAATTCTTGCTTTGATTCCTAAGTAACTTTACTGAGTATGTTTTTACACACACCAGGGAGGTGATGGAGTGGTGGGCAGGTTCCTGGAGGATGACTCCCATCGTATTGAGGTGCTGCTGGGGCTGCCAGGCTGCAACATGATCGGTCCTTCTACAGAAACCAGTGGCATCCTGTAGCCTGGCCTGGCTGTGATTGCTGTGGGTGTTTTTGCCCTGGTATCTTCCCTTCCCAGCAGGGTTCGAGTTGCTGGGGTTTCTCTGTTGTGCTTTAGCTTCCCTCTGAGCCTCAGTTGCATCCCTGATAGTCAGGAGGAGTAAGGAGCCCTCTGCCTCTCTGTAGAGCATGTAGGCAGCTGGATCAATACCTCGTAACAGGGCTGGTGTTTCAAGTGAATGCTTCCAGCTTGTTATGATGATAAAGTTCCTACATATCAAATCGAAAGTGGATTTTACATTTGCCTAAGTACATAAACTTGATCATAATTAAAGCAATGACTGCTTGCTTATACCTTGGATCTGGCCCATCTTGCATGACTCTGATAATTACACTTCAGAGCACTTGCTTCTCCTAGTAGCAGCTGCATAAATCTCTCTAATAGGGGAACATCACTCAAGGACTATTTTCCGGGCATCTGTTTATTGCTTTTCTTCCTTTCATACATCTGTCAATTAAAAAAAAGTTTTGGAGTTCCCAGCCACACATCACCATGGAATCAATTCTGAGAACCTTTCCCTACAGATCACACCACTCTGGAGAAACCAAACGAAACAACTTATTTAAAATGTGGATTTTTGTTTTTTTGGACACAAACAGAAAACAATTGTTTCTGGAAGCCCCATTTTACATTATGAGCAGTTGTGGCTGAAGGAGTAAGTAGTGGAAATACTGCTGAGTTGCAACACACCCAGGAGAAGTGTCCCACAGCTTGGTTTTACTGCGTCAGTGGTGCGTGGGCTGGAGGGATGTTGGCACAGCACTCTCCATAGGAGATCTCTGAAGTAGACAGAGACCACACTTCTAATTAAAAAACAAACAAACAAAAGGGCAATTCTGATAAATATGAGGGAAGTGTCATGCTGTTTCATGAGCAGTATCGATGTTCTGCGAGTAATTCTAGCTGCAGGTGTGCACCAGGCAATGAGAAGCTTGGTCTCTTCTGGTCCTGCAGTCTGGGGACCAGGTTTTTGTCACTCTGGAGCATGCTTTGGCCTGCTTAGAGGTGGGGAACAGCATGGTCTAACTTCTGTCAGCTGTGGCTGACTGTTGCCAGGGGTGGGAGGATGTAATTCATGGCAACATCTTGACTCGAACTGGATCAGAGACCTTGGGCTGGAGAGGAGTGAACGCAGGGTGATGGGAGAGTGCTTTTCCTCGGGTTTGATGAAGATGAGACTGAATGCCAGATCCTGAACCAACCTGTAGTTCTGTGCTGGGGTAGTTTCACGTTCAGTAATAACTAAATTCTCTTTTTCCTATGTTGCCTCTCTTGGTTTTCTTCCTCCATTTGGCTTTTCTCTGCATAACTTCTCCATCTATAAACAGCAGCTTGAATTTCCATTTCTCCTGGTCTGTTTTTCTCTCCTCTTTGCCATTTAGGTTTCTCTGTATTGGTGGTGATGCTCCAGGTAATTGGGCTGGTGCATGTGGCTGGAGGGGAAGGGTGAGCTGGTGCCTTGGCAGTATGGGGAGAGGGGATGGATATCTCTGCTCTGGGACAATGGAAAACTGAGGAATATTTATCTTGACAGAAATATCTGCTGGCAGGTCTGTTTTCCTTCTCCCACAACGAAGTGTTATTTACAGCTTTTTGTTCCTTTTCTTTGATGGACACAAATATGGATTCACCCTAAGAAAATAGGAGATGAACCTTTTGGAGTTGAGGTGTAAAGCTTTACAAGTGTCTGGCTGAGCATGTCAAGCTTTCTTTTCTCCTTTTTTTTTTTTTTTGGCAGCTGGCGTCTGCCAACGTACAGTTTAAAAATTAAAAATTCCAACTCTTCCAGTTGGTCTCTATGCGCCTTTGCTCACGAGCTGGTTCCCTTTGTACTCCTGCTCTTTTATTCTGTTTTTCCTGAGTGGGACTAATGATGCTCCTCCCTGTGCAGCCTTTCCATTTAGCTTAGCACAGTGGTTTAAGAGCTCAGTTTACTAGATAATTGAGTTTTCTGTTCTTAATTATTTCAGGCCTGCAAGTTGCTCTCTTGATAGTTAGGAGAGCAGGAGCAGAACCCTAAAATTTAGTAACCTCCCCAGGTAGTGGTTTTATAGTGACATCATTAATCTTATTTTTTTTCCCCAGGGGTTAACTTTAACAACATCCTGAAGGGTGTTCTTCCCAGTCTTTGGAATGGCTGTAGGATGTGTGCATGTGACTGTAATAAATCTGTGTGGGGAGTGGGTGCCCAAAGTTAACTCCACTGATGACAATGCTGATACATTTGTACATTTGTTAGAAGGAAACTTTTGCTCTGTAAAACCTATTTTTCTCTGTAATGTTTTCTTTGAAAAGATGTGTTTTTATAGAGTGTTAGATTTGCATGAGAATCATCTGGCCAACACTCTTAAGACCAGCGGAGGAATCCAGAGTCAGATGGCCTTGTGAAACAACACATGGAATAGAAAATAAAGGATAATTAAGCAGTAATAAATATCCCATGTAGTACCCATACTGTTCCAACTTAAATCACTATTGAAGGAGATTGGTTTATAATTTATATCTCTTTAATTAGAATTTTAAAAGATCAGCATTAAATCTGGGTTCTGGGTTCTAAACAGTTGCATTTCCTTTTCCTCTCCCCTAAATGCTGAGAATTAAAAGGCACTGACAGATGTACAAACCCCTAATCACATAATTTAAAAGGTTTTTAATAAAAAGTATTGAAAAAGCTGGGGGAAAATCCTCTATATTTAAATGCTGAGTCACCGCTTTTATCTATTTAAAGTACGATGCTGGTTTTAAAACAGTTGGAGGAGGAAAATTGCCCCAAAACAGCATCATCCTTGTGGGTAATATTAACAAATTGATGAGTTAAGAGGATGGGAGGAATTCCTCTGACATGTCCAGACCGCAGAAGGCGAAGGTGCCACTGCATGGGGTAGCAGAGCCCCGTTCACTCGGGAGGAGGCTGCAGGAATGTAATGTTAAGCAGGGAGAGATTCTTATTTTGGCAATGCCTGGGGTAAATTTGGGGGGAAATGTTAATCTGATTTAAGATGCCATTGGATCTGGGTGGGAAGGCTTGCGTGCCCCAGTGTGCACAGCTTATCTGCCTGTATCTGATGACAGGGTTGAAGCTATCCTGGGATCCTTACAATCAAAGGAAAATCCTTCAGCCTTATGAAGGAGTCCACAACTCCCCATAGATGATCTTGAAGGCTTTTATTTATGACATTTAAGCCACTGAAATTATTTTCACCTCTGGTGTACTAACCACCTATCTGTGGGAATAACTGTACATCAAAGTCTAATGTAATGGTTTAAATTCACTGCTACCCAGCTGTCAGTAAGAATTCCTTGTCCGGAGGAGGAAGAGGCAGGGTGCTACTGAAATTACTTCAGCTTTAGAGTTTATTTCTGTCAGCTGGAAGCGTATGCGAAATTGCTGAAGCATTTCCACTGCTGTTCCCCAAGATGGCATAAATGGCACAGCTCTGATGGTGCCTGGTGTTCCTGCACCCATGGAAGGGGCTGCAGCCAGTGCCTTCTCATCCATGGGAGTTGGGTGTCAGAGGGTCAGGCTGCTATGCTTGGCATCTCATCATCTCACTAATCTTGCAAAGATTGCTATGTGAGCATCCAAACACAATTTAATAAAACGGTTGCAGTAATTTGAGGGTCACTTTCTTTCTGAAAACGAGTTTGTAGTGATTTATAGCAAAAGGAGAAGGTTGTTTTCAAGGGCTGAGGCTGGCATTACAAGGTGTAATGACTTGAAACTTTAAGAAAAAGGGGTTGTGTAGGTTGGGAGGTAAAAACAGTCTTAACAGTAAGGGCCATTAGGCAGCAGAATGGGCTTTGCTATCTCACAAGCTGGAGGTGTTTGTGTTAGATAAAATGCTGAGAGGGGGTGGATTGGGAGGCAGAAGTATGATTTGATGACTCACAGGACCTTTACCATGCATTTTTTTGGAGCCAGAAACGTGTGGCACCCTAATTCGTTTATTGCTTGTGTCTGGTCCGTGGGCTTGCTGTGTGTTCCCAGATATTCGGGTCTCTGCATCCTTCACGCTTCCAGAGTGCGTGTGGTTTGCACAGCCCCCAGCCCTTGGGGCTCTTGGAGGTGTTGCAGCTTGAGTGCAGAAGAGGCTCCTTCAAGCAATGGCACGAGAAAACCCCAAATACAGTTGCAGGTCAAAAAGCTTTGTCTCTGTTTCATCTGTGTCAGCTAGGGCTGGGGTTAGCGGAGTGGGTTAGTGGCTCCTGGGGGACTGGCATCAAAACATCCCATCCTTACTTCTCCTGGGGGACTTGGAGATGGGAGTGTTTGAGCCAGCTCACCATCTGGGAAAGCCTTACACAGAAAAGAGCTGGCAGATGGGAGTCAGGCCCCCATTCCTCATCCCTCTGTAGCAACACTGTGCCAAGAAGGACCTTGTCCCTGGTACCTTCCAAGAGCCTGCCCTTCTTGTGTTGTCCTGTTGCATTTACTGTGACGTTTCTTACCGTGGTCATCGGTGTTGGCTGTCTCTGTAAAACATTTTAAGCTGAGTTAATTCCCCGGCTTTTTCCTCCTCCTCCATGATTGCTCTGATACAGCATGTGTCTTTTTACTGCACAAAAATAAAAATCCATTTAAGGGGAGAAGTTGGCTTAATTGCTAAAAAGAACGATGGGATGTGAATAGATGACCTTGCTGCTTCCTATCCTTGGCTTTAACTTGCAGAGACCTCTTAATTGCCACCTCTCAGGTTTTCTATATTGGTAATTCCATTAATCATGGAAGGATTTTATTTTATAATTTGAGCTGTGTCCTAATATAATAAATGTAGGAGGAAATAAGCTTTGTATTAAAAAGAAATTTATGGGCTTATTGTAGTGTTAAAGAGACCATGCTGAGCCTTTTTGCGGTGTAAATTGAGTTGGGTTTGACTTTGAAAAACCACTTTAACTTTCTGTTATATAACTGCTTCTCTCATTAATGCAGTATCTTGCTGTTAGGTGTTTTTGTGGTCCCTTTTATTTTTTCAATGCATGAAATACCTGTCACTGTGCTTCTCTGGAGTGGGTGAGTTCATGAGCCACTGAGGCTTGAGCTTTAGACGTTGGTGGTTCTGTGTCTGTGTCAGAGGGCTTGAGGAAGGGACTTGTGTTGGGCATCCTGCTTTGCAGAAGGGGAAACTGAGGCAGCGGGGAGCAATGGAGCCAGGATGGGAGTTTGGACCCCTCTCTCCCCCTTTGCATGAGTTTTTTTTGCAGCCACAGCAGGACCTGCACTGGTTAAATCTCCTTTCCCCACATGCAATGTGTGTTGTAGACGAAGTGTTTCATGTTCCTTTTCCCATGCTGTGCCAGGGGAAGGGGTAGGGCTTGGAGGGAGGAGGATTTCTGCTGTCTCTGCTCCTGAGCCCTGACAGCTGGTTCTCCCTTGGTAATTTGCATGACTGCTCTTCAGGAGGCACACAATTGAACTGACATTAATATTAATCCTGTTCTTCTAGACTACACTTGCAAAAGTGTATTTTGTCACTTTCTAGTAATTAGGGAGACAGTGGATGTGGTAAAAGGCTCTTGTGAAAGAGAGGAGACAGGAACCTGAAAGGATGCATAATCCTTCCAGCGCAAAGATGTAAATTACCAAAGTAGCTTTTATTGAGGACAAAACCCTCTATAACAAGCAGGAAGGAAGAGTGAGGGCTGAGAGATGTGAGAAGCTTTCACTCTGTCAGGGCTGCTGGTCACTGGCCTGGGGACTGCTTCCTAATCCTGGTTCTTGGCAGTGCTGAACCTAGCAGGGTTCTTCATCATGCTTGTGGTTTGGGCACGATGCAGTTTGGGTGGCAGACACTGAAATGTGAGGTTCTGGCTGTTCTTTGACCCTGGACAGCCATTTTTAATGGAGCTGTTTGAGTTTCTAAGAGCAGCATCAGATTAGATGTGTTTTGCATGAGGAGAGCTATTTGCTTTGATATGAGCTTGTTGCTCTGGTTGTGTGTTCAGGGCCTCAGTTTGCTCTTAAAAGTAGAAGATGAGACTTTTTTTTTGCTGCTGCTTCCAGCTCTTCTGTTTCATTTTCTGTTGTCTGAGCCTAGAAAGATTTCTACTTTTTCCCCTAAATTTTACTTATTTTTAGCTAACAACACTTTTCTTAAAGTTGTGTACTTTCTCCATGAATAAATGCTTTGGGAATGTCAGAAAAAGAAGTTTAGCATCACAGAACAGTGCTGGAGATGCAAGACCAAGCAGTGTTCCTCTGGCCTTTGTCCCCTGGCTTTTGTCCCATCTTGGTGAATGAATTAAGGTGCTGCTGAAGAGTGCAGTGCTCAGAGCATCCCTCAGGATCTGTCCCTCTGCAGTGGGATGTTGCAACGGAGGAAGTATGCGGTGGGGACATTGCTGGTACAATTTAAGTCAGCACTAAAAAGCCAAGTAAATCATTATAGTTGTGTCCTTCTACTATTACTGTTACTGGGGATACAAAAGGGTAGAAATTACAGGCAAATAGCGCTGTTATGTTTCAAATTACTTTTAAGTCTTTATGCAAATTAAAATAATATCCTTCTTGATGTACTACATGCATTGCTCTATTCACTGTAAATCCAGAGCCTCAAATCCTGTCTCCATTTTCTACCTCCCCCTCCATCTTTTCTGCCTACCTGTGACTCCTCACTGGTGTGCTGTGGGCACACAGGAGACTGCAGGGCAAGGCTCAGGATCGCTCTGCTTGGCACTGGCACAGCAGTGCATGGAGTGTGTAGGAGCTGAAGCAAGCTCTGTGCTGGCAGGCAAGCAGAGCTCTTGGGGGCCACTGTTCAGCAATCTGGGCTCTGCATTATCAGTACTCTCCTTCAGCCAAGCTGCTTGCTCAGGACAAATTCCAGAAACATCATCAATTTGCTCAAACAGTAATTGTGGCCATAGATGCTTGGAGTTGGTTTCCTCTCCACTCTAGGCAATTCTACCTCCTAATGTAAATTTACTACTCTTCTTGTGCCTCTCCAGGGACTGATCTGCAGGTATGTATCCCAAAGGGCTCCACATGCTGCTCGAGGAAGATGGAGGAGAAGTACCAGGCAACCGCCCACCTGAACATGGAGCGGCTGCTGCAGTCTGCCAGTGTGGACCTGAAATTCCTGATCATCCAGAACACCGCTGTCTTCCAAGGTGAGTGCTGGGGGTGCTGCAGTCAAGTGCAGGAGGAGGAGGCAGCATTTCTGCTCCTCTTCCTCAGCACTGGGCAATTGGAAGTGCAGGTGGCTGGAAGCTTTCTGTTCACTTGTTTTCATATGTTTGTAGATATTATATATGCTTGTTTATGATTAGTAATACACCTGGTTTGCTATATGGTTGCTCTGCAGGGTTTGTCCTTAATATTCCTGCAGCTGTAAGAATGAATGGAAATTTAAAGACTAAACTTCTGGAGGTGCAAATCAAAAAAACCCTAAAAATAAGCCATTGCTCGAAGAATTAAAATCTCTGTGCAAGTAATGACTTGTCTGACTCTGTTAGTCCCAAAATACAGGTTGCAGGGAGATGATCTGGTTGTCACCTCAGTGTAATGCTTGGTAAGATCTGCCTCAACTGTGCTTATTATTATTGTTATCCACTGCACAACAAAGTTGGTTATTCTGTGGGAAAGGTGGCAGAGGCTGCTGGTTCCCAAATGTGGTCCCTGGCGACCCATGGGGTATTTGAGTGCTTGGTGACCTGATGCTCTGCTGTCTGGGGCAGCTCTCTTTGTAATGATAACATGATGGTTTTGTTTGTTTGCTTGTTTTTTATTTGCAAAATGAATCGTGGAATATTTTTCAGTGTGGATACACACTAGTTTGTGCCACTTAAATCTGCAATCATTTTTTTAGGGCCTTTACACAAGCAAAACTTATTCCATCCATAGTTAATATGTGGTGAAATGACTGCTTATTTGTTGAGTGCTGTCCTATTGAGGTTCCATCATTCTGTATTAATGGTGGTTTTGCCTGTATTTAAAAAAGAAGTCATGGGCAATCAAGTGTTTTTTCCTTCTTGATGATATTTTTGCAGAATAATTGATTTATTTTTATTTATGCCTCACTAATAGCAAGACCCAAGGCCTGCTGAAGCCTCTGAGATCAGGGTAGAGCTCTGTTTTGGGCCACAACTGACTGATGAAG
This sequence comes from Dryoscopus gambensis, assembly GCA_013389985.1. Lineage (NCBI taxonomy): Eukaryota > Metazoa > Chordata > Aves > Passeriformes > Malaconotidae > Dryoscopus > Dryoscopus gambensis. Next base: position 18,718 of record WEIT01041715.1, on the reverse strand, counting down.
TCTAATATGTTGCTTTTCTCTATGTAAGATCAGATGAATTGCTGAGGAGATAACAGCACATTTTTCCCCCCCAGTAATTCTTAATGCAGTTACCATTAAGTTCCAATTCTAATAACCAGAATAGAGTAAAACTGCAACATTAGTTTTTATCGGGTATGGGAATGACACCCTGTGGTACTGCAGGTTGTGCACAGCAGTTGGGTGCTCTGGCTCTGAACTTTCTGGCTCTTCTGGAGACAGTTGAATCCCTTGCTTTGATTTTATTACCCACCCCCCC
>WEIT01041715.1:2445-18390 GCA_013389985.1 Dryoscopus gambensis | reverse complement strand
TAAAAAACTGTTATTTCCATCCTGGCCCAGAGACCTGTGCAGGGATTTTAAAGCTGAAGTTATTCTGAGAAGCCCAGGTATGTGGAATTGCCATTCTTGGTGGTGGGGAAGAAAAGCATTTAATTGAACAGTTTCTGACCACTTCTGCTTATAAAAATCTTGTGACTAAAAATCTTTTGCAATCCCATTGCAGAGGAGGAATTCCTAGCTGGAACCATTGAGGAGCGCAGTTTAGTTATCTTGTGTTAAGTGTTTTGGACTTGGAAGGACGATTCATTAGACTCTGAATACCATTTACTTTTGTTATCTTTAAAATTACTCTGAAAGTGTGTAGCAGAACACTTTTTTAAATAGGTTGATCTTTTGATTGCTGCTTGCTTAAGAGTATTTTAATGGCTGCAGTGCTAGAGGCTGTTCCAGCTGTAGAAATTGTGCAGGATGCCCCTGGCAGGGCTGTGCCTGGGGCTGTGCAGGGCATTCAGCTCTTGGGGGGATGCTGGAGTCAGGAAAGAGGAGCCCCTGACCACCATTGGAGCTCCAGTGGCCCCTGAACATCTCCTTCAGGTCCTGGGGACAGATTCCCTGTGGCTTTGGGAATTGGGACTGCAGGAATGGGATAGCTGAAAGCAGTGCCAGCTGTGAGATGTACTCTGGCAGGGAAGAGAGCTCCCAGTCAGACCCCCAGTCTGGGGACCCTGTGCAGAGGATGGATAATTGCACCTCTCTACAGAGAGGGGAAATGTGTTGGTATGGAAACACAGCCCAACCACTAATATTAAAAACACAAATGCGAAATCCTTCACAGTTAATTTTAATATTTTTACCCTGGCATCTAAAGGGACTGCTACTCTGACAATCCAGAATCTCACCCAGATGTTATTATTTTGCACCAAATTTAATTTCTTCCTGCTGAAGCTAGAGCAGCATCTCTGCTGATAAAGATCAAGGGAAATTGTCTGGCATTTACAGGAAATCTCATCCAGGCCTATCTGTTACAATGTTCACTTAGCAAAGTTTATTAGATTATTAGTTTTAGACCCTTGGGCTTTTTCTTTACTGCAATTAAGAAGGATATCCTAACCAAAAAAATCCTCCCTTCACTAAATCTAAATGGTACAATTAGCTCCTGGTCTTATCTTTCAGACTATTTTTAAAATTGTGAAGATGATTCAAGTAGTGATTTAATCTTTTGAAAACTTGCTGCGTTTGACAGTCTTAAAATGGAATGTGGCTGCCTTGACTGCAGTTAAATCTTACTCCAGGATTTTTTTTTTTTTGTGGGCAGTTTTTTTTGCTTTCCTTTGGTGTATCCATGCTGGTACCTGCCCATGTGGGCACCTCCTGGTTAGGGTTCTCAGCTCTGAAGCTGAGATGAACCTCATCTCAGAACTGCTCCTACATCTTTTGTCACGTGACATTTAGTATTGCTAAATGTTCTCATCCAAACTAACCAGTAGTTAGTGCAACTCACCTGCTGGAGGGAATGGTGAGAACCTTGCCTATGGTTTGCTTTCTCCCCTCTTTTTCTTCTGATAGTTCTTTGCTTTTTTCAGTGGGGGAGTGTCTGGCCCTGCCACCATCTAGTCTTTTCCTACTGAAACAATGACAACAAAAAAATCCCACAGTGAATTCTACCAATTTCTTAAATATTAAATCTGAATAGCTCAACTTTGTGAAAGGTAAACTTGAGCAGGAAAATACCAGTGTGGTTCTTTATCTGTCCTTTCCCTCACTAAAGAACTCTGTTCCCTGTGGTTGGCTTTGTGTGCATGTTTATCAGTCCGATTCCTTCTGCTTCCCAAGCTTGGGAGTTTGCTTTTGAATGGTCACTTTATTTCTTGCCCTGCATATTAGTCACATTGCTCTATGGATAACAGAAAGTTAAAGCTTTGGCAACCACTCACTTGCAGCTTTTGTGGTATGTGCCTCCCAGTTCTTTGTTCAAGGGAAAAGGCACTTTAGAAAGTGCAAAGATGGCAACACAATTAAGCACAGAAGGACCTCTGAGAGAAGAGGAGCATCTGCATCCATTCTTTGTGTCAGACTTTCTGGTAATCTCTCCCCTCCATCAAGTTAGAAGAGCAGGAACAGGAGAGCTGACTGTGAGGGGCTGCTTCTTCACACTGAGCTCCTGGGGAGAGCCGCTTTCAGTATTTTAAGTGATTGCTCAAATAAGCGATCAGCAGGATCTCGTGCTGCCTTTCTGCAGCCTCTTCTGTTGATGCCAGTCCCATCCTGGAGGGACTTTGCCATGTGGTGTAAACACGAGACTGTTGGGGTCTGTCTGACTGGCGGCTCTGTCATCTCCTGGTAGTGGCATAAATCATGAGATACACAATGTTGCTGTTTCTGACCCGAAATCGAGCTGCCCCAATACTTGTGTGGGTGTAGAATTTGCTCCCACCCACTTCCCAAATAGCTCCTGTGGAGCTGCATTGCTGCTGGAGCTTTGGGAATGGGGTGGATGGTGGTAATGTAGGAGTGCAGTAACCCAAACTGGAAAATTGACTGGGATGCTGTAGTTGAGGCCCCCTTGGTGAAGGCCTGTAGGTGTAAATAAAGACCTGGTCTCTTCTCTCTCAAAGGCAATGGCATCTTCCTTTCTGCAGATGACAGCTGGAAAATAACAAAAGCTGTATCAGGGAAAACTTGCAAGGGCTACAGATACTTGAGGGGCTTTTGAGATGTGTGTTTCACAGTGGTTTCTAGGAAGCCCATAATAAATCAACACCAACAAACCTGCCTGTACATATTTATTTTCTTATTCATGGCAGAATCCTGTTCCTTGTCTCCTCTGGATGGGGCCCTCGGTGGTTCTGGCAGAGCAGGTGCTGTGGGGAGGATGTCAATTCATCTCCCCTTGTGTGTTGTGGTAGGATAAAGGCAGAGCTGTTACTCTTAGTCCTACCAGGGAGCTCTGAAGGATGTAAATCCTCCATTAGGCATAAATGCAGCCATTTTGGTTATTTATAGTTATTTACACTATCCATTCATATCTGTCAGGAATGAAGGCAGTTTTGACATTGCAAGCTTCTATCAGGTTATCTTTAATCAGTTTAGAGGCACCTAAGCCACAAATATATCAACTAGCCGATCCTAATGTTGGAGTCCTCTAAAGTATGACTGAATTATTTATTTTGTTATGATGAAAATGTCTGGGCTTTATTGGGTTTTCTCTGAAGAACTTGATTCTGCTTGAAGTCTGGAAGATAAAAGATTAGCAATCGTCTCTCCAAGTTTCTTATCCCAAATCATTCAAGACTTTGCATTTTTCATGAGCCGCTGTTACTACTTTAGAGTCAAGGTGAGGGAGCTGAGATTTCTTTCATTCTATTAAAGAGGTTTAAGTATATAAAGAATTTTATCTTTACTAATTACGCCTTGCACAGGTAAATCCAAGATACACATAGCTATTAGATGAGAGGAGACGGGCTGTGTGGTAGGAGCTTTTGCACGTTAACCACCAAGAAGGGTCCATTGATACCAGCACTGCACAGCAGAGCTTGTCTCTTATCATTTGAAATAGTTTAATACTCCAGTATCTTTAAGCCAATTAAGTTTTGATAATTCAGGAAGGTCTTTCAGGTGTTGGCAGTAGGAAGAGCCTTGGGTGGGCTTTAGCAGTGTGTTGTTCTACAGATTGTTGCCCTTAGTGTGGGGAGGGAGGGAGGAGGTGATATGGGGCAAGTGGGAGAAGTCTCTAGCTTGGAAAGTTAATAACAATTTCCAAATGTGGAGGTGAGAGGTGCTGGGACTTGGGAGATCTTGGGAGCTGAACCAGCCCTGCAGAGCGGAGATGTGACTGATGGGTCACAGCTGTGGTGTGTGGATGGGCTTGGTTGTCTAAGCAGTGTGCAGGGTTGCACAGCGTTTCTAAACAGGAGGAAAGTGATTACGATTAACTGAATAAATGTATAAAATAATTCTTAGCAGGACTTGAAAGTGTCCTGAATGGGGTGGTCAGTTTAGTAGCTGCAGGTGAAAAATGCATGTGAAAATGTCAACTCCTGCTTGTGGGCTTGTAAAATATTAAGCTGACATTTTAGAGTAGACTCAAAAAATGAATATATTTTTTCGAAGAGAATATTAAAACTCTTATTAGACTTTACAAGTAAATAAGCTCAAGAAACAGATCTCTGTATCATCTTATCATTCCTCTTCCTAATTAGCCCTCTGCTAACTGGAGTCTTGCTGCATCCTTCTGTGATGCACCTATCTCTACTGTGGCTCTTCTCTCCAAAAACTTTTTAATTTTTTGTTGCTTTAATATTTTCTTTTTTTAATTACTTGTATTTAAAATAGGAATTGTCTCGCTTGGGTCTATTCAGACCGGTGTTCTACCTTTGGTGAGGCATCCTGCCAGATGCTTTGGATGCACTAAGTTTGTAGTGGAAAACTATAGTGATACATTTACCAGGTTGAAAACTATGTTCTAAACCAATGATTACGGGTAGGTGGAAATAATGTCTGCATAATGAGAGATCTCTGGTTGTCAGAACTGGTCTAGGGAGGTAGTGTTTCCTTTCAAATAACCAGAACTTATTGTTCATAAATCACAGTTAATCTGTTTATTACACCAGCATACGAAGCTAGAAGTCTGGAGTGTGCCATAATGCTTAGCTTTAGGAGCAGAGCTGTAATAGTAGCAGCAATTTCAAATGATTTGAAATTGGGGGATCAGCAAAATGCAGGAGTTTGTGGAGGCTCTGGGCATTAAAAATGACTGCTGAGGATTGATGAGTTTCTTTAACAAATTGTAAAATCCATCATGCAGGAGCTAGGGCATGAAACTGCCCTCCTGAGCCACATAAACCATGGCTTTGGAAGTATTGCATGACAGTGCGTGCTACCGGGAAGGGATATTTTGAAAGATGTTTGGTTTTGCTTGCTTCTTCCTCTCATTGCCTAAAGTTTCACTGCCAGCACAGCACTGGCTTGTGGCTTACCACGCTTTAGGGGTGCTGGATGGGGTACCACTCAGTACCAGAGTGGTCCAGTTTCCCAAAATCCTGGTGCTCATAGTTGATGGAGAACTTGGCATCTGTCTCTGAGGTGTCTCCTTGCAGGAGGGACCTTGTTGGCTTTTGCTGCTATTTCCCCGCATCCCCCCTTGAACTCTGCAATACATCCCCACACCAATGGCCTCTCATGCTCCCACCTACATTTCCATGCTTCTGTTGACTGCTGCAGGAAGATTCTGTGTTATGCCCTTTGCAGAGATTTAGCAGCAATCCTCTGGCACGTCCGTGGAGTAAAATGTGTAGAAGGAGATATCCCTGGCCCCCCAGTCCCTGCTTTTGGGGCCTTTACGGCTTGAGGGGTGCAGCAGTGGGTAGTTGTGTGTGGTTGAGATCCCTCCCTGTGTCCTGCCTCTGTTTTCCCCCTGCGATTAAACACTGCTGATGTCCTTCCCCTCATGGGTGAAATGAGACTTGGAGGTTAATAAGGGGCTTTTTGTAACTGCCTATGTACTACTTCAGCAGTTTTTAAGCACCGCACTTGGTGTCTGGGCTTAGGGATCCCCAGTTCAAAGCGTGTGGAGGAATTCCTGGGTGCTTGTGCCTTCTGCTGCTAGGGTGCTGTCCCCTGCCAGCTCTGATGCTGCTTTTCTGCTAAGGAAGGGGCTGATGCTTTCCTGCTTCTGAGACGGAAGGGAGGAATTGACTGTGTGCACCCTGGGCCTGCTCCCTGGAATTAATGTTGCAGCTCCATAGGGAATGTAGACCTTTTGGATGGGGAGGTGTCTGGGCTGGGGGTCTGCAGGAGGATCACAGCCTTGCTGGGGTGCCTGTGGCATTTCCTGCAGCTTCTCCAAGTCGGCGTGGTGGTGCTGCCTCTATCCCATCTGCTCTGAACCACGCTGGCAAAACACGATCCTCTGCCTGCATTCCCTGTCAAAGCGTGAGTTGTGAGACAACCAGGGAGCAAGTGTTGCCGTGACCCCTGCCTAGCTCTCTGCCGGCTAGCAACGGCAGGAGTCAAAGGGGCAACATTCCCTGTGGGTCCGTGGAAGGAAGGGGGGCTGCAGCAGCTTACCGGGGCTTCCAGAGTGTCTCTGGGCTACACCCTCGCAGGCAGCCGGAAGCCGTAAGAGAAACACAGTATCTCTCCTTAGCAGTGAAGTCAGGAGGAGTTTATTTCAGGTCCAGCACCGGCAAGGAGGGGGGAAGGGAGAGGGAAGGGGGAAGGAGGGGGAACGATCCAAGTGGAAAGAGAGAGAGAGTCGTGCCTCGGAGCACTCCCTTTTCACCGTTTCGAAGGTCCCGCGGGCCCCATACTTGAGCCAATGAAAAGCTCACAGGGGAGGGATCAAAGGCCAGGTTACAGCTTAGGAATAGACCATATATTTTGGAAGGGGGAAACAGAACAAACCGTTCAAAGGAAAATAAATAACCACAAGCAAGGGCTCCCTGTTCCTTCATGTCTCCTGCTTCCACAAGTGGGCTGTTTTCTGTAAATATCTTTTGAGCTCCAAGTTATCATCTTTTGATAGTTCAAGTACTAATGTTCTTTAAATGCCTCCCAATGCTATAAAGCAGTCAAATGACATCTCTTTAGCTTGCAGTAAAGTGATATAAATGTCATGTTACCCTTGAATGTGGTATTTATAGAATAATTGGTGCTGTTGAATATTTGTGTTTTATCCTTTGTAGTTCCAGTACAGAAATGGGCACAGCAGCATCTTCTATCACTTGTCCTGAAAGGATATAGAGAGGCATTTTCATCCTGCAAAGTGCTTAAAATGCAAACAAGAGCTAGTTTGTATTTGCTGGGGAGGAAAGAGGGAAGGAAGCCAGCACCCAGCAATAAAGACAGGGGCTGTCTCTGTAACAAAAACATTTTGCTAGATTGTCATCTGCTTCACTTTTAAAGCAGCAATAAGATACAGCGATAAAACGGCCAATGGTGCATTTCATCTGAGGGAAATGAACTCTTGCTGAGCCAATTAAACTGTCAATACACTGTGGTTTCACATTCCCCTGAGCAGACTGGGTCACCTCAGGTGTGTTACTCTGACTTCACCACTGATGTGAAATCAATTTTAGCAATTTATAATCTTTCATTCTACTCTGAAAGTATATTAATCTGTCAAAAACACCACTCAGACAGTGAGGACAGATGATGGTTTTCCTTATGAATGTGTATGGCTGGCAGTGCCTCTTGGATTATCTGGTGCATGGAAGCCTGTGTAACTTTTGGACACTCTGGAGGCACTGACAATCCAGTTTTCAAGCATGGAACTTTATTCTTAAAATGTTCAAAAAATCATAGCAGTGCCTTGGTCAAACTTTTCACTACTCAACTGAAATTGAGTAGTTTGAAATTGGCTTTATTCCCTCAGCTCAGAAGAGGCAGAGCTCTCCACATTGCTTTTGGTATCAAAGAAGTGCTTGTGGCAGACTTGTGGTATTACTGCTCACTAGAAAGTAAGGCAGATACATCTGGCATGGATGGTGGAGAGATGGTGAGGGATATGGGATCTTGTGTTTGTTTCTGTGGCAGCAGTATCTGAATGTTTGAGTTCAGGTTTTTATCCTGCAGCTGTCAAGGGAATGCAGGCTGGACTGTGTCTGGTTAGGACTACCTGGAAAAACCCTGCGCCGGTCCAGTGCCCTCCAGATATCCCGGTCAGTCCCGGCTAGCTCACACCGGGGACCACCGCTGATAGAGGGGAAGCCACGCCTAGACCTAGAGCCAGTGGTCTAGGAGCAGCGAGGGATTGCAGCGATCCTTTCCACTATGACTGCAGTGAGTCCCAACGGTAAAGGGCTAGGAGGAAAGGTCAGCCAGACAAGAGTCCAAGAGAAGAAGTTTATTCCCTAAGACCCAGGTCCAACTGAACCACAAAATGGAGGCCACAACAACCTTTAAAGGGGGGTGGAAACCGGAGGCAGGACAAGGATACAACCAATAGGGGATGACATAGGGGGAGGAGTCAAGGGAGGGAGCACATTTACATACAACCTATTAGCAAACACCGTCTTGATGAACAGGTAAACAAACCAATAGAGCATCGAGGATTACAGAACTTTCTGGTAATAAAGGTAGGACTGTCAATGGATGGACAGTTAACAGGGAAGGGACTGGGTTGAGTGACATAGATTTTGCTGGAAAACAGGGAGGGTCTTGGGGGATTGACAGTGGGCTATGGGAGAGGGATAACTTTATTTGGAGAGGGGCAGAACAATCCAACTGGGGAAAACCATATTACTCACTCAATAGGGGGAGACCTGGGATGCACCATTATCACTCCTTTGATAGTGAAATCCATACCACAACAACTCCCTGGTTTTTGTTTAGTTTAACAAATAAAGGACATTGTTAAAGTGCAGTCTCCATATGTTCATAAATGTCCATGTCTCGAAAACTAGCATTCTCCTGGGAAAGTGAAGCTTCTCTGAATTCTTGTAGGGAGATTGCATCTGGAGTTGGGGGCGTTGGATTAGGTGATGCTGCCACAGGACGGGATGGGTCTGCTCGCAATTTTCGCAAAATAAATCTTTTGCCAAAAACATAGGCAAGGGCAATAATACAAATTATAACACCAAGAATGAGCAAGTCTTTGACCAAAGAGGACCACCACTCTGAAAAACTAAAGGTTTTCTTAAGCCAGCTCCCAGCCACATGCAAGGCACGATGGATTTTTCCTGATAATTCGTGATAGGTATTATTAAGCGCCTCGGCAAACCAGTTTTCTTGCTCCTGTTGTACCTTGTTTATATTGTGGTTTAACTCGTTAATTCGCTGTTGTATTGATTTGCTGGCTGACTCGATGTTGAAGCAGCAAGTTCCGTTTAGCTCCTCGCAGCCATGGCCATGGGCTAATAAAAGGAAGTCTATAGCTGCCCGGTTTTGGAGGGTAGCTAAGTGATTCTTCTGTGTCTCACTGAAGAGGTCGCTCAGTATGCCTTATGTAAGCTTGGCTTGTTTAACTACCCAGCACTCTTAGTGTCCCAATTCAGAGAGTGCTTTAGAGGCTGCAACCCAAGGTAGGAAAATCAAGGCTGCAATTCTTTTAGATCTTGACCAGTGATAAATTTCAGCATTACAGTGTTAGTCAATCGGTTTAGCACCCCGCTTTGAAATTCTTTTGGCAGTCCAATTATGATTTTTTTGAAGTTTGAGTTAAACAAGGTCAGGCGCCCCAGGGTGCATGGGCCTCCGAAATGAGACACAGGAATCCCTGCCCAAGCTCTGTCACCGCAAATGAAGAAAATACTGTGGGGAAGGGCACGAGGATAAGTGTCGGCATAGTAACTTCCGTCATCCGAGGTTGAAGTCTTGAGACTAACGATCGAATTTGAGCACCATTGCTGGGCCATAAACTCAGGATTGAATTGTTTTGTAAGGAATTCATGGGGGACATCCCCCTGGGGGATAGTAAAATGTAAACAATGATATGCCAATTAACTCAAATTCAAATACCGTACCGGGATGACGGGGAAGGGTCTTGATCCATGTACGCCACAGACTAAGAGGATTGACAACGGGGAAGGGTAACTTATAAGTAACATGATCTTTAACATATATATGATGGTGGGCTTTGCCCAAATTAACTTCTTCTGTTAACTTTTCTAGTGACTGAGGAAACTCATTAGGGTGTGACAGAACTCCAACTAAACTACTTGACAAAGGGTTCTTAACATCAGGGTTGTTGATACACACTTGACGTTGGTGCAGAGCTTGGGCGAGGGTGACCCATATATTAGCTTTTGGCTGCGAGACGATCCATGACGTGGTGGCAGGCACAGTGGTCAGAATAAGGAGCAAAACAAACTCAGTTTTCTGCATCATAGCTGGGGGGGTGTAGGGTCCTGAGGGAAAGAAAGGATAAACAGATTATTAATGCAGAACTCCCCTTTAAATTCTTCGCCGATTATTTTTCTTTTCCTCCGCTCAGAGGCCACTGCAGCTGGTTTCTTAGTTACCATGGATGTAACAACTGGCCTTGAATTCGCTGGATGCTTTGATGGCAAATACAGTCTTACTACTCTTTTGGGGAACCACTTCGGCCCGGTGGGAGTGGATACGCAAGCGTATCCGTGTCCCCAGGTGATGAGTCTGAAGGGTCCCTGTATTTCGTTTCTTTCTAAATTCCAGATTAATACTAAAGGTTTTTCGGACAATCGCAACCTAGGATCAGAAAGAAAATGTCTAACGACCGGGGGATCTGACTTTTCAAAAGAACAATTTAAGAAATTAATGGTGAATAAGGCTTTTGCCAACTTAAGGTGGGGAGATATCAAATCAGAATCTTCTTTCTGGCGTGCGATAATTGACTTTAGCGTCTGATTGGCCCTTTCCACCAATGCTTGACCTGTAGGGGAGTATGGGATACCAGTTCAATGTTCAATTCCCCATTTTTGTAAGAAACTGCCAAAGGCCTTGGATACATAGGCCGGCCCTTTATCTGTCTTTAATATCTTAGGGATACCCAACACCGCAAATGCATGCATAAGGTGTTTTTTCGCATCTGCGGCTCTTTCCCCTGTGTGGGCTGAGGTGTACATGGCACCGGAAAAGGTGTCTATACTAATGTGAACAAACTTTAGACAGCCAAATTCTGAAATGTGGGTGACATCTGTTTGCCACACCTCACAGCTGTAAAGGCCTCTGGGATTCACACCCTCTCCGAGAGATGGTACAGTGCTCTTGGCACACTGAGGGCATGTGGCTACAATGGCTCTGGCTTGGTCTCGCCACAGATGAAACTGACGAACCAAAGCCGGCACATTTTGGTGGAAATGTTGATGGCTCGCTTGTGCTTGCTGAAACCAACCTGGCTGACCGAGGTGCTGTACTGGTGCAGCCAAGGCATCCGCCCTGATGTTGCCTTCTGCTATAAATCCAGGTAGGCCAGTGTGCGATCTTACATGCATCACATAGTACGGTTGGTCGTGGTGGGAGAGAAGCTGGATAAGTTTCGCGAGCAACCTAAAGAGTACAGGATTAGAGACCTCCTTTAAAACTGTGTGTTCAGCCCTAGAAACGATTCCAGCCACGTATGCCGAATCTGTAATAAGATTGATGGGTTCTGTAAACCGCTCAAAAACCCTGACGACAGCGGCCAACTCAGCAATCTGTGGAGAGCCTTCCACAATTTCAGTATCTTCCTCCCACTGCTGAGTTTGAGGATCTCTCCAAGTCACAACCGACTTGTGAGATGCTCTGGACGCGTCAGTGAACACTGTCAAGGCTTTGACGGGTGTATTACCGCATCTCTTTCGGATCCAAATTAAAATTTACATTGAAAAGTTTGTGGCTGGGGGCATGAACCACAATTTTTCCCGAGAAGCTATCCAGGGAAAACGGAAGTACTTCATTCTCCCTGTACAGTTGCTCGAGGGTCTCTTTTGTAAAACATCCTGTGGACAGCTGAATTGGCAAGTGAATGCATGCAAAATCCACACCCGCCATCACCCGCAGGCGGAGCCTTGCCTTAGCAATGAGTTGAGCCATCAACTCCTGTGGCCTTGTGATGCTCTTGGACCTTTGGTGGGGCAAGAATACCCACTCTATGATCAAGAGGGGATCCCGCTCACTTTGGTCCCCCAGAAAGATGAGGCCGTGGAGGTGCGGCAATGTTCCCAAGATAATAAATTTAAACGCCAAATCAGGCCGGTACCGATTTGCCTGCTTCTTACCGATAGCCTCTTGCATGCTCTCCAAAACTTGTTTTGCCTCCAGCGTCAGGGGCCTTGGAGCATCTAGATCCTCCCCCCCTTTCAACAATTTGAAAAAAGGTTCTAGCTGCTCCCTAGGAATCCCAACCCAGTTGCGAATCCATTGCAACTGACCACACAGTTGATGGATGTCTCTAAGAGTTTGCGGATTTTCTTTGAATTGTAACGGCTGGGGGGTAATAGTTCGGGCAGAAATTTCCAGACCCAAGTATCTCCAAGGTGGCATTCTTTGGATTTTTTCCTCATTTAACTCAAATCCGTACACAGTCAACGCATCAATGGTAAGGTGAGGAACTCTCGATAGATCATTATCATTGGGACCACAGAGAAGGATGTCATCCATGTAATGCAGGATGACAGCTGCCTTCTCCTTTGCACGGGCAGGTGCCAGGACCTTGGAGACGAGCCACTGACAGATGGTAGGGGAGTTCTTCATGCCCTGGGGAAGAATTCGCCAGTGGAAACGTCTCCAAGGGGCTTCTCGGTTGATGGAAGGAACCGAGAAGGCAAACCGTGAGGCATCATCTGGATGCAGGGGAATTTGGAAGAAACAGTTCTTGATATCAATAACCGCCAATTGCCGATTTTGTGGGAGCATAGTTGGGGAGGGCATACCTGGTTGTAGAGGCCCCATGTCCTCAATGACTTCATTGATTTTTCGGAGGTCGTGGAGGAGGCGCCACTTGTCTTTCCCCGGCTTCCGGATGACAAAAGCCGGGGAATTCCAAGGGCTGTTTGACTCACTGATGTTTCCAAGTTTCAATTGCTCCTCCACGAGTTCCGTGAGCGCCACTAATTTCTTTTTTGAAAGCGGCCACTGCTCCACCCAGATAGGTGAATCAGTTAGCCAATTTAGTTTCTGGATGGGGCGCTCCTCAGTGGCCGCACCTAAAAATCCTGAGGAGTGGTCGGAATCTGTAATTGAACTCCCCATTGGGACAGGATGTCTCGACCCCACAAGGTATACCCTGAATCTACTACAAACGGACGGATTGTTGCCAATCTTCCTTCCGGCCCCTTAATTTGTACTAGCTCCTTTGAAACCTTTGTCAATTTGGTACGCCAAACACCAGAAATTTTGCCAGCCACGGGTTGCAATTCCCTATGGTCTGGCCACTTGTGAGGCAGAATGATGGTGACATCCACCCCTGTGTCCATCATCCCTTGAATGTCAAACTCTTTGTCTCCTTTCCTCACCTGGCACCACTCCAGGGGTCTGTTTTCCCCTAATCTCTCTGCCCAAAATACTTTAAGATCTTCTTCTTCAAGCTTTCCCTTCCGAATGTCATGGGAAGAGGGAATTGGTACTACTCGGGCAATGGACTGGTGCGCAGGGAGGAAAAAAGGAGGATGGAGACACCGCACAAGGATGCTGAAGCGTTCCCGATTGCAATGAATAGTTCGGGATAACACTTCAACCTCCAAAGGTGTGCTATCAACAGTCCCAGTGATAAGATACTTACTAAATTTGGGGTCCAACTGATACACAGTCAAATCCGGAAAAAGCGCAATCCACTCCTGAGAGATGAAATGACAAGGAGAACTCAGGTTAATAAAGGAGTGGCTTACATAGAAGGTCCCGCAAGAGTAATAATCCGTCTCAGCCAGCTTACCCGCGGAGGGAAAAGATATTGCCCTATTTTTGTCCTCACGTGGGGTTATGGCGTGCTCACATTCTAGTTTTTTTGATATTCAGGAAGGGGAGGAGCAGAGGGGGCCATAGCCGCCGTATCCTTAACTGCCTTATTGTTTGGCGGCCTCAAGATGGGACAACGTCGCCACCCATGTCCTTTTTGCCCACAGTTAACACAAGTGACATTGTCAAACCAGTTGGCAGCAGGCGGACATGGCGGATAGTTTTTCTCTGCCGGTGCCGTAGTGACATACTTCTGCCTCTTGGGCTCCCTGACTGGTTTCCCGTCTGGACCCAGCGGCGGATGGTCCATTTTTTCAACATATGCTTTAGTAGTGCATGCCTCAGTAATATCATCTAAGGTGGGTTTTGGATGGAGCGGGAGACTTGAAATGATATGGAGGCACACACGATTTGCATTTGTTTTTGCTACTTCCAATATTAATCTTTCTCTAACTGTCAGATGGTCCACCTGCTGAAAGACACTGTCTGTGAGGCGATCAATAAAGTCAACGAATGGCTCATTCGGTTCTTGGAAAATGTGAAAATATTTAGGAGCAGTTTCCCTGGATGGCATGATATTGAAAGCCTTGATTGCTGCGTCCTGTACCCTTTCAAGCACAGGGCGCGGGATCTCCTGTGCCTGCTTGTTGGATCTAATCCAATCTCCTGTGCCCCGTAGATGATCCATAGTGATTGGATGATTGTTAATATCCACTGAGGTTTCCTGAACTCTGAGGAGCTCAGGGAGTAACTCCTGAAGGAGCCTCTTCCATGCGTTCTCCCAAAGGCGGTACTCCCCCTTCGTGAGAATACACGTAAATAAATCTTTTAGGTCTCCCGGAGTAAACAATTTTGACGTGAATGTGGCTGCTAAAAGCCCTTGAAAGTATTCACTTTTCTGGCCAAATTCCCTCTGAGCTCTACAGAGTTCCCTCTTCTCCAAAAAGGGGACAGGTTCCCAAGTGGGATTATTTCCATTCCTATTGTAAGTTACCAGAGCTACAAAGAGATTGGTCTTCTCGTTCTGGTTCCCTGCACTCTCTGTTCCGGCTTCCGGGTTATGGGAACCGGAAGGCAGGGCGTGGGAACCAGGAGCAGGAAGGGGAGGGGCTACAGGAGGCGTAGGAAACTGAGGAGGGGTGGGGGAGGAAATAGGAGTGTGGGAAACAGATGATGTCATTGGAGGCGTGGAAGCGGGAGGGATTATCGGAGTGGTAAGGGAATGAGTGACACTCGGGGTCTGGGAAAAGGATGATGTCACAGGGGGAGGGGGAGAAGGAGGTGGCAAGGGAAGTGCCGAAGGTGGGGTATAGGAAGGGAGGAGGAAGGGGTTGGGAGGCAGGATGTAAGGAAGGGGAGTGTCCGGGAAGGAGAGGTGCATAGGGTGTGAGGAGAAGAAAACAGGACCTTGGGATTTGGAGTCTCGGTTCAAGGGCATCTTACGACCGCCATTTTGAGACTGAGGCTCCGAACTACCATTTTGGGGAAGGGAGAACCGAACAGTTTTTAAACAGGGCTTAGGGGAGAAACCACTTAACTTGGAGAACTGAGGAGAAGAGGGGGTGGAAGGAGGGTTCGGGGAAGGATCCCTGCTAGCCCGGCCGCGGCTAACAGGGCGAGGGGACTGAGATGGTCGGGATGGCTCTGGGGACTTTTGGGGATTGGGTCCCTTTTCCGAGCACCTGCAGCTTGGGGTAGAAGGAGTGGGGAGAGGGGTAGGGGAAAGGGAAGAACTGGTTTTTCCCTCCCTCTGCCCCCGAGCATATCTCTTCTTAATAACGGAAATAATTTGAACATAAACTGGATATAGCTTCTCTGCCTTTTTATCTTTCTTTAAAATATCTTCATTTAACTTTTTTCCCACTTCATTCCAAAATCGAATTGATTTTATATGCTTGGGGGTCGATCGGGGAAAATAAAAGAAAATTCTACGAATCAAACTTTTCAACTGTCCTGAACTAAAATCAACCTTCCCCCCAGCTAAGGAAGCCCCAACTTGGAAGTAAAATTCCCTCTGCTCAGTGGTCAGCTTGTTACCCATTGTTTGCTGACTCACTGAGCACCCACCCTCTTGCTTGGAAAAGAAAACCAAGAAAGGAAATAAAAAGGGGTCTGCCTTCGCCAGACGGTGTCTGCCCAACACTTTGTGAGGGCAGTGGCTTCTACCGGGGATCCCCCTGTCCCGCAGTCAGGGACCCCACACCGCCCTTTATACTTCTTACCTTTAACACAGAGGGTCCTGCCCGTCGCCGCCTTGGTCACAGGTCTCTGGTCCTCCACAACGTTGGCAGAAATAAATAAGTCCAAGCAAGAGGTCCGTCGAGACCGAGAAGGGTTTGCCTGTGGCAGCAGGCAAGTTTTCCTTCTCTGCCCCGGCAGCTCTAACAACTGCAGGATGGTGAGCAGGCTTGGGGACACTGACGCTCCACGCGAATACAATCCAAATTGCGGTTCTGTAGGGTCCGTGGGTCCGCTGCCCACTTCGATGGGCCTCACATTCGGCGCCAGCTGCGGCGGTCCAGTGTCCTCCAGATATCCTGGTCAGTCCTGGCTAGCTCACACCGGGGACCACCGCTGATAGAGGGGAAGCCACGCCTAAACCTAGAGCCAGTGGTCTAGGAGCAG
>WEIT01041713.1:3778-41990 GCA_013389985.1 Dryoscopus gambensis | reverse complement strand
CTCCTGCACTAGAAAAACCATGATGCAATTGTAAGTAATATATAGATTAGCTAGTTTCCCCTACTTATGTAAATTGGTCCTTGAATACACTTGGTGTAACACAATGGTAATTTATGGAAGTGCTTTTGTTCTAAGGATTAAGAAGGTGCCAGAGTCTCCTTCATCAGCTTATTGCTGCAGGCATGATTCTTTTCTAATTCTCACTGTTTCACACCTATGCAATTCAATTTTCTTAAGTGAAGTTAACTCTTGATTTATACTGGTAAAAATCAGATCCAATATTTCCTTTTGTAGCTGGGACAGATTTATTTTAATAATTAACATGAAAACCCTAAACCCTAGTAGTATCACTGTGAGGATGTGTTTAGAGGCATCAGTCAAGATAGGCCCTTGTTCCACCAGAATTTTCACAAACTTCTACTAAAAAACATTTAGTAGTATGACAGTTTTATAATCTAAATAGATTTGGATTAAAAAAAGACAAATCTGAAACTGAGCCTGAGAGAAAGATGTTTTCTCCAAGGTCAAAAAGCTGATCAGTGGCAGATGAAAAAGTATCTGTCACTAAGTGCTCTAAGCCAACATGTATTCTTTGAAGCCAGTGTGAGGAAAGGAAGGCTCAGGTCAAAAAGGAGCTGCAGCAAGGATAAATATAGCTATAGAATACATTTGTAGCTGAACAAGTATGCATGATTTCCATTTGGAATTTTTCTTTCAAAACCAGTTGAAGCCTCTGGGACAAAACCCCAGATGAATACCGTATTTTAAAAAATAGTAATTGAATTAACCTTGAAGATTACACGTCAATTCATACATCATTTTCTTCCTACTCAATTGTTTATAAAAGGACATCTTGTCAATAGCCTAAAACTTGACTTGATCCTTCACTAACAAGAATTCACCTTTACAACTTTGACAGGTTGTGCCCGTCTTTTTAAGTCCTATTTTAGAGTTATCACAATTAGAGTGCTGCCCTGGCATTACTCTAGTTGTAAATCACAGGCTTTCCTCAAGAATCCTCCTCTGGGTTTGGAGAACCCCAGAGCCTGTTTCCTTCTCCAAAGCTGCCCAATGCTTCTTCTGTAATGGAAATGCTGATTTCCTGCAGTGCAAAGATGGGGTTTGGGAGGCAGAAACAAGAGCCAGGTCCCCTTCTGCTGGTGAACTGTCCTCTGGTAACATCTTGTACTCTTAACTGTGCTATGGAAATGAGAACCACATCCCCATCATGGGAAAGGCACCCAGAGATCATTCCCAGCCTTGTCACCAACTAGTGCGAAACCTCTGTGCTCTCAGACCGCATTCAAAGCTCTTTGCTGTCTGTAGCAGATGAAAATTTTTGCCTTTTCCTTCCACCATCACAGAACTTGCATGTTTGGCAGTTGCACCACACGACCCTCTTTGTTACAAGCAGGCTGGGGTCCTGCTTATGACACGCACATCGTCTGATTTGCTGTAAGCCACCAGAGCAGAGCGCTCTCTGTGGAAGGTGAGTAACATCAGCATCAACTGCAAGACAGCAAACAGTGCTAGGCACAAAATAAGAGAATGGTTCATGATGGAGGGTAAATTTGAGAGGACTGTAACACACAAGTCACATACCTCAGCCTGTTCACAGCACACATATGCATGCATAACCAGAATGCAATACATGGGGCAAAATATCTGATTGTGACCTAAATTCAGCACTCTGCTGAGCCCTTTACTTTCTGCACACTGATTAATCTAACTCTTGGCCTATCATTAATAGCATGTGTTTACACAGCCCACCACTCTCTTGTAATCCTAGCACATTCTGCCTACTTACTAATCTATCACCTGGAAAATAACTAACTTGACCAGTGCTCACCAAATGAGGAATTTTTTCTCAAAATGGCAAACACAACACATGAATCTTACAGATTTGTGTCCAGGATTTTGACTCTGTGTAATTCTAAAACTTGATGTAAATGCATATCTCCATGAAAACAGAGATGTTACATATATTAACTTGAAATAAATAAAGTATTGCTGATAGTCATAGGTGATGTACACGGAGTGGGAAAAGTGAAAGCAGTATGCAGGCTTTGTACAAAATTAGAGATTGATTTTTTTAAAAACGCACTGCGTTCTTCCACAGAAGGTACTCTAATGTCTATTGATTAATAACTATCTTTAAAAAAAAAGTCCCTTTTGATAAAACTGCTTTTAAACAGCTGTTGTGTTAAGGTTTTTCTTGACAATGAAGGTTGACGGGTAAGGTTGCATCTTTTCCGTTAAAAAGAAATCAATATTCCATAACCTCAACCAGAATTTCCTGGCTTCAAAAAACTCTGGGGAACCCTTCAAATTTAGTGTCAGATGCCTTCTTTTCCAAATATCTTTTTAGTTTATGTTTATAGATTTCTATGAAGCATAGATGCATGTTTTTTTCCACTAATGTAAATGTCTTTAAACAAACCAATGGTTTACCCATTTAGTGTTCATGCTATCTGTAGAATATTTGAAAGAAAAGAAAATTTTACTAGAGCTCTGAAGTCTTTTTAGGATAAAACAGCACAGCACAAGTTCCTCAAATGCAAGGGCTCGTCTACTGGAAACATTTGTGGTTCTCCTGTCCATGTTTTCTAAGTGAATCCATATGTGGTGTGTCTTGCTGCCATCACAAAAAATGCTCTGTTTCACTAGGGGGCTCTAACAGTGTGTCAAAAAATGTTGGCAATCTAACTTAAATATATCCTTTTCTGGCATTCATATTAATTTCTACAACAGCAGAACAAAGGACTGGAGCAATACTTTGATATGATTCCAGAAGCATTGTATAATCAGACTTAAAAACCACTACACTTGAGTGGGAGATGTAACTTGGCTGAATCACTTACACCTGTTTTCTTTTAGAGGTCTAAGTTGGTTGAGCTCGGGCACTGCTTTTCAATCCTGAGTACTCTACCCAGCATGACACCTGGCACCAAAGAAGGTCAGCAAGCACATGTGCACCTGCATCTGAAAAATCCATTTAGGTAGCATTGAGACAACATCTGTATACAATGGGTGCTGGGTGAGAGGGAGGCAGAAATGACCTCATGTGAGCCTGCTTGCCCCAAAGGAACATTGCCAATTACTGTCTTGATGATCAGAGTTATAGAATTGGCAGTGCTCGATTTTCTGCCTTGGGAAATAGTGGAATTAAAATTGTTCAGCAGAACTTTGTCATTGGTATTTGGTTAGTTATTTCAACCTTTAAACACTTTAGCCTTAAGAGTTCAAGTAAGTTCATGTTCAAAGGATCTCTTAAAAATACACAGCTAAAAGTTGAAAGACTTGCTGGAGATTCCAATTTCTAAGGATTATTTCCTGTTTACTTTTCATACCAGCTAGCTGAATTCTCACATTTCATCTTGGAGGCAGGACTCAGCTGTCTGCAGAGGACATACTTTGTTTTCTTACACTCAAACAGGCAAACTCAAGATAGACTCCTGGCTCTGTTTACGAAAAAGGTAGAGCAATAAACGTGAGGTAGAGAAAGCCGTCTTGGGAGAGGGACATGGATTGGAGCACAAGGAACTTCTTTGTTCCAGAGCGTAGGAATCAAAACACTGAAACTGCTGTGGTATTTTGGGTATTATCCAAAACAGCAGAGTCGCTAGTGAGAAAATGAAAACTGATCCATTTCAGTTGAACAATTTGTACCTTTTATACTACATTCATGCACAACAATCAAAAGGCAAGAATCTGGATTCCTTACTCAGCCTCTCTTCTCACCAAAGTAGGGGTTTTACACTGCTTATGAAATAAGACATGTTTTTGTTGATGCTTTTAAAGACAGACAGATTACATTCAGCCATGGGCCACAGGAAGGACGACAGAAAAAAATAATAAGGCTGTTTAAGACATTGACCTTTCTAGAAGGACTGTGAGGGCTTGAGAAACTTCCAGAACTGTTCTCCCCAACATATTTTATCATTATCAATGGCAGATTTTTCCATATGCTGCTCTGCTTGCACCCTTCCTGCTGCCACTGGCATACTCCTCCTCCAGCTATTATGTAGAAACTATTCCAGACTGACAAGAACATCTATTTGTGCATACCCAGTGATTACTTATGGTCACACAGTTTTACTTGTACATAAAAGAGGGTAAGTGTAAAACCAGTATGTACACTGAGTACTAAGGTAGCACATTTCTGTTGGTTCACTAAAAAAAAGTTGCCTTTAAAGAGGAAGAGTATGTGTATTTTTTGTAATAAAGATTTGAATCAAAATACTTTGAACAAACTTTCTCATTAGTAAAAATCAGATTAGCTACATGTGAATTGACGTGTAAACATGTTTTTCAAAGCATCCCCTGAACTGTCAAACAGCCTTCAGGGACTACAGGAAAAATACAATAATATGACAAATGTTATAAATCCCCAGAATAACTCTTATCCCCTTTATGTTTTGATTCTGTCATCACTATCCATCTATCCTCATCCTGAGGCAACAATGAAATACAAGACTTGTTTCAAACATGGAAGAGTAAGCACAGTACTTTGAAAGATATAGTTAACTAAACTGAGCTTAGACTACCATCAGTGCATTAAATGTTTTGCCAATTTTAATCCAAACTCAAACTGCTATAACTCTTTTGGAGCTTGTCTTCCATTACAGCTATGGAGAGTGACCAGGGCACATGGCAAAGCAATGAAACTGCCAAATTTTGGGACACAGTGCAGTCAATATGGGAAAAAAGGTGGTGAAGGTTCAGTTTACAAAGGGTGCATTTTTCAAAAGTGTCTGAGTCGCACATGAACCTCCAGGTAAATTTTTCATCATGTCCACATGATTCAGGAATCCTGTTTTCCAAAACTCTGAAGGTTGTGCAAGCATAAAGATGTGAGAAGTTTTCATGTGTGATCCTACTATGCCAGCAGAAGTTTATTTTTAATGCTATTTATTCAGAAATAGCAATGCTACCTCAACCTATTTGATGTTATTTTTCCATGGCTCTTAAGAGTAAGACCAGCAAAAATCACTGGTAACCAAAAATAAATCCCTTTTAAAAATTGTATCTGCAGCTGTTTATTAGCATCACCCTACACTATCAGTTCTATACCTGCAGAGTCCTTGCCTGTTCATCTGTCTTTCTCCTTTTAGGACAAAAATGTTTGGACTATTATTTTCTTAGAAAATGTAATTTTGGTTGTTTTCTCTTTTTAGGGTATCACAGAAGAAGACAAACAAGGCTGAGAATGGAAAGCAATATACCCAAATATTTTCCAGTTAACGTATATGTCATTTTTGCTTGTTAGGGTCAGAGGTTTATCTAGTTGTAGTTGAAAAGCTACAGAAGGAATTGGAGATACCATCTTTTACTATAGCGGGCTTTTTAATCCACCAAGCAAATGGATACAGAACGCACACATGCACACATCAGGAAAATGTGGCTGAAATCGATATACAAAGGGAAATAAAGGAGCAAAATGTCTGGCAGGCCGACCTACTGCAGGGGGTATCACTGAAGAAAGAGCTTTGTATTTGCTGCACGGGGAGGCAGGTGGGAAGGGAGATGAGATGGGCAGGCAGAGGAGGGACATGCAGACACAGGATGGTAGTGCCGTGCAGCATAGCTCTTCCCTCCTGCCAGCAAGCTTGCCAGTCTGGGAGAACACTGCCCTGTCTGTGCATAGCACGCTGAGTGAAAAGCCCCCTTTGTCTCCTCAACAGCATGGTTCTGCCTGTCTTTTTGTCATGAGGGACATTACGTGATGTTAAATTATACATAAATATCAAGTAGGTCTTTCTGTCGGAAATGAAAAGCTAATCATCCAGTAACATGATTTAGTGGATACTTATAATCAAAACAAAGAATTAACCACCACTGTCTGAGCAATTCAAACTGTGCTTTCTGTATGAGTTCATCTTTACTCACAAAGAATAATAGAGGCTTAACAAAATGTTCTCCTTCCTGGGGCAAGAGGAATGTAATATATATCTGCAGTGGTTTCCAGGGGGACATCACATGCCACAATCAATCATCTCATAACATATTATGAAGTAAAGTGGCAGCAATTTAGATAATAACATGCAAAACTAACTTACAAGAGGAAACAAAAAGCTAACCAAATTAGAAAGTTCCCAGTTTCATCAGCTCACAGGGTTACCAAAACTCACATCCTTAATTCTGCCAACTTTACTGAAATCTTTTCTTCATTTTTTTTAAAGATATGGAGGTGCCTAGAATAGAGTATATAGTTAGGCATGAAACTACAGAAACTTAAAATGGACACAGATTCTTTATTTTCTTTCAAAACAGGCCATTAATTCTGAAGTCTCCTGAATTCTCTGCGTGGTAATACTCTGACAAGTTTTCAGACATTTCTGAAAAAGAACTCATCTCTGAATGAAACCTGGGGAATGGTAGTTCTGCCCTCTTGCTTTTCTACTTCTTTGGTACTAAATGCCTCATGTCCTCTTACGTAAGAACATAATCTTTGGAAACATATGGGAAGAGACTAGGATTGCTACAGAAAACACATGCAAATAACCCATGACAGCAATGACACTGGAACAGAAATGGTACACCACTTATCCACTGCCCCTCTGCTTTTCCACCTAAAATCACACTTCGTTTTTTTGACATTTTTGACCTTTTTTCTCTTGTTGACAACACAAATTTACCTCAGCATATTGAGGGTGCCATTCACTATAAAAGGCAGTTTTCTCTTCATGTCCTTATCAAGGGGTAAGTACATTCAATTACCACATCAAAATACCTCTTCTAGTGTTGCAAAAAAATGCTTTGCTGAATATTGTCAAATAAACCTCAAATACACACATATACACAAAATCTGGGATTGGTAAAGTGCTTAGGTTTTCCTTTTAGAAAGGGAGTCTTTCTGTAAGGATTGGAGATTCTTTGGCTTCCACAAGTCTGGTAACTCATCATATACGTGCATCTAAGATTTCTTGTGCTCTGCTATGAAATCCAAATATTAGAATACAGGACTGATGTTAACTGTGAATTTGTTCAATACATTTCATCTCCCTACAAGGAATACAGCAACAGCTTTACTCCACTGAGATGGAAAGTTGCCCCAGGGTCTGCAGAGAGGTGCAGCACTGTAGCAGTAGGAACTGGGTGCCCAGTCAGTCCCACACCGTGGTCCCTGTCTTGTGAGACTACTGAAGAACTTGCCTCCAAAGGGCTGAGGGGTGTGGAAGCGGGGCTGCAAACTGGGATGAGAGACTTGTGCTACTAAACAGACATGTAGTGTAA
The DNA here is from genome assembly GCA_013389985.1 of Dryoscopus gambensis. NCBI lineage: Eukaryota > Metazoa > Chordata > Aves > Passeriformes > Malaconotidae > Dryoscopus > Dryoscopus gambensis. The sequence goes on along the minus strand of WEIT01041713.1, from coordinate 34,754 downwards.
TTATATCCATGTTGCTGTAAGTCTCACCAGAAGTTACACTACTGTGAAGTCAAAATATTTGAACAAAAATATGAATAACAAACAATCCTAAGCCATAGACCATCATTTTAATTTTACTCTTCTTGTATAAATCAGTGTATTGATGATTATGTGGAATATACATTTAAATTTTGATTAATGATACTGTTAAGTGGATCCATACCTGAGAAACCCATCAAAGGTAGAAATATATTTAAAGTGACCTGTATATAGCGGAATTCAGTGTGGGGTTTTCTTCTTCTGCATCACTAATATTTAGGCAAAGCGCATCAAAACTCTTCTGTGAGGTAAACAAAAAATCAACTGCACTACTTCTAACGAATGTTGGTTAGAAACATAAAGCAGCCTTAAGTAGTTATAAATTGATAAAGATGTCAATTTACTCAGGGGGGCAAATAAAAAGAGTTGACTGGTCAAATCATAAAGCAGATTCAGATTTGGTAGAGAGTCTCTGAGAGAGTTGTGCTTCACCTTCACCACTATGTTGAAATGCATTACTGAGGCACTGAGGATCCTTTGTATAAAACTGCACCGGACGTTTTTGATGGATAAACATATAAGGAATGGTCACACGTTGATCCTGGCAATTCAAAATATGTAGGAATGCAGTTATCTTGCAGTCCCTGGAGCACAGTTTCAGAAGCAACACTTCAGAACTTGTTACTCCCTTACAATCAATGCAATTAGATAACACAGCACCCATCCTCCCCTTTCCACTAAATCAAGTGGTGCTCCTTAAAGAAACAGGAGAAGGCTCTTGTCACAGGGAGCAGCTGGCTGCTCTTACATGACCCAGGGCTTTAATGTGGCTGGACAAGCAGAGCAAGGCTACAATGGAAGCACTTTTAGCCGGATATAACCAAGTATCCACTTACTGTTGGTTGCATAACATATGGCGGATGAGGCATCCATGAAGTACTCTGGACCTGCACATCAAATACTTTTAATTAGCATAGAGAAGTTTACAATGCAAAGATTTACTTGAAAATATTCTATTACAACTAAGGTGCTAATTTTGAAAAAAGACTTAAGTCTTATAACTGAACACAAAATTAATTTACGCTTTGTAAAGTTATTGACAAAGGAAAAAGCTTTCAAATTTCATTTGATAATGTCTTCCACTAAAGTCAGAAGTCTGAGTGATTGCACCACTTCTATGAATCATAACATTTTATCTCATAAAGCAGTCTTCAATATTCCATGTTGTTCTATTTTTCCAGTTGCATTGTTTGCTTTCATCCATCAACGTAATCATGAACATGTCATCCAACCGACAGTGCAGGAGACATAAAATGTTCAAAATTTATTTTCAGAAGTATCTGTACAAACTTTTAAAGGTATAACATTTTCAGAGATCCCAGAATGACTTATTCTGTTTTCAGTAAGAACTGCAGATCTAATTCAGAGTTTTTGAAACTTATTCTAATTGAAAGCTTTCACAGCAAAGCTGGCTTAAGAAGTCTGCCCCTCCAGGATCATTCTTAGCTTGAGCATTCTGGGGTCTATTCCCACCAGAACTCCATATGCATCACTAAAATCTTTCTTTGTTGTTCTGCCTTATGACTGACATGTATTTCAAGGATATAACAATTTTACTAAGAATTAAACACATTATGGAGTGTTTGCCTATTCATGGTGGCATCTTTGAGCCATAACTCCCTCTTGTGCTATGTGTGAACGGCCCACACGCTAACACAGCTCAGACTCAGCCCCAAGATGAATTGCGTATTTTTGTTTCTTTTTGCATCAGTCTGGGCACCACAACACACAAGTACACAAAAGATGTAGCTGAGGTAGAGCCATCAGAGGGCACCTCACTTGCTGTCACAGAGATGGGTGTGTAGCACCTCAGACTGACCATGCATAACAAGGAGAAACTACAAGGTCCCACTCTCCACATGCCCTGTGATTTTCCTGATGAAGAAGGTGTTGAGAATTAATTGTATAACAGTGCGCTTCAACATTTGTATATGTTTATCAAAGTCTGTTTTTTGTTGAAAAGGAAGTTCAGCAAAACATCTTTAGAACCAAAGCCAGCACACCCACATGCGAACACATCTCTGCTACAACATTTTCTGCTGTGAATCCCCACGAGTTAAAACACACTAGAGCTGCCACATCTGGCTGCTGCTCATTGCTCCCACTCTTGCACCACTGCAGTTCCCTTCCCGTGCCAGGGAAAATGTCTTTCGACTTACACTGCAAACTATCTAAGGGAAATTATATGGGTTAAAAAAAAAAAAAAATGGTTTTGGTGCAAACACATGAAACCCCAAAATGATGCAATGGGGTTTCAACGCATTCAAACCAGAATGGGAAAAGGGAGCAACTGTGAACTGTGGAGCAGTGGTGAAAGTAAGCAGCTGGGTGGCCTGAACTCAGTGGCCTGAATAAGAGGGAAGCAGTATGGCTCTTAAGCCAGCTTTGCTACTGACAAAATTGCGTGTGAGCTGCATTTGTGTATCTCTGGCATTGACTCTTCTTTGGTGCTGCCATTACTGAAATTTCCTGAATTTACCTCATCAAAACAACTTTTGTTTGGCAAGTGCTATATAGCCATCTAAAATAAAATAACACAAAAGTCAAAGAGAATTACAGGAATCATTTATCTTTGAAGGTCAAGTTTAAAGCACAGTTACCCTCCAGGATTACCTGTAAGCAGTACCATCCTATCAGCAACACCCTCACCCCCAAAAAACCAACCCTGACATTAAGAACAACCATCATGCAGCTTTGCAAGTTTGGGTAGCTTATTTCAGGTAAGACTCAGGGCTGGAAAAGCACTGATGGCACAGGACAGAAATAACTAAAACTGGAAAATGTATAGACAAGGACCAGCTTCCGTGAAGTGATATGTTCTCAGAAAATGGCTAATAATAAAAATACACAATCTGGTTTTGACTTCTATCTCAGAAAGCCAAAACAAGACAATAATTTCCCAGTGGAGATCTGAGAGGGATATGCTGAAAAGAGAAATTCTAAACAACATGGTATGTAGCAGACTAAAGAATAATTTCAGGACACTTATCCTCAAGTAATTTGCTTTGTCAGGGATTATTGGATAAAAACGAGTCCTTTTAAAGGATGCAGTTACTGGAAAAAATACAGCTGAGGTCAAAAGGTCAAAGTATAACGCAGTCAACATAAATTATTAAAAAAAAAACCCACTTAAAAAAATTTTGGCTACTGAAGGGGAGCCAAAATGAGGAAACAGTTCAGTAAGAATGATAAGCTTCTGGTGTTGTCAACTGGAAATTAAGCAAAATGCTGTTTATCAGAGAAGGTGATTGAAATTAAGAATTACAATGGCTTTCATTACTGCTGTAAAGCATGCAGGAAACACTTAAAACTCTACCCAATGATACCTGAATATTACTAGAGAGCCCTTTGTTTTAAGTGACTCAAGAGTGCAAACACTCACACAATTTTCTGTGGTATACACTCTGCCTTCATCCACATCCAAAACATAATTAACTGGGAAACACAGTAGACAAGTGCATATCTGACGTACCTGATATGTAGAGACAGGGGAAGCAGCAATGAATGGCGTGATTGATGTCTGTGGAATCATGCGGTTTGTTGGAATACTGTACGGTGAGGAATAAAATCTGCAAACAAAGAACAAAAGCGAGATTTTTTTGAACCTTTTGACTACTTAGGCTCTGACTAAAGAATTCACTGCCTCCTGGGCAAAGACAAAAAGAGTCTGCACAGGTAATTATGTCCATCTATTTCCAAAACCACAATAAAAAAGATGTGATGGCTCCATTGAGCAGATCTTGAAAATGGAAAGGAGGAGGAATATTTACACAAAGCATATTTTTTTCACTTCAACTAGCACAAATATAGAACCTCACATAACAAGAAGCAATTATCTGAAATGCAAAGACAGCTGATTTTCCAGAGTGCTAGCTAGTGAAAGGAAATTTCTTACGCGATATCGAAGGAAACATTACCGATTTCATTTTTACACAGGGTACTGTTTTCTTTTCATATCCTAGTGCCTCAGTGCTGAGAATAACACATTCTATATACATGCCTGAATTATTTTATTAAGGGGTGGCTACAAAAACTCTTGCTGAAATTTTCATATTCATCTAGGCAGAGAGCAAAACCCCCTTTTTCTGGTGAAATGTATCAGGAATTATGAGGCTAAATGCCCCAGGCAGCATTGAAAATCTCAGATTTAGTTGGTTTTATTTCCACTGTTGCATGCTATGAACAGAAGCTGCACTGTCTCTTGCTTGATGGTAATAAATGTTATATTCTTTCTCCTTCCCTGTGGGTTAATGATTATTGATAAAATTATCACTTGGAAAATATCACTACCGCTGGATTGTGTTAGTACTTAATACGTATGTGCTTGTAAAGATTTTTGCATTCACCCTTTTTTCAGTTTTAACTGCGAGCCAGAACAATAAAATTGCTTAAAAAAAGAATGTTTGTGGTCTTACAGTTGTCCAAATGGTGGTATTTTGGACTCAGAGAGAAATACTCATGTGCAGTGCTCTTTTGTCCGATTTAAACCTCATGTAGATCCTTCTCATGTAGGATGCACCAGTAAGTAGTAGAAGATTCTGCACAGTGACGTGGATTGCATTCCCTCTCTTTTTATATTTTTCCTTCCCTGCTCTGAGGCAATCAACAGTAGCTTTCCATGAGAGCTATGCAACAACAACAACAACAAAAAAATCATTACTGGTGTTTATACAAGTGCCCTATTTCCTGATCACCCTGGCATCACAGATTTAGTACTAATCAGTCTAGTTCAGACTGGATGCATTCATTCTGGATGCAGGCTTAAATAACCACTGACTTCAACCAATAGCCTTGAAAAAACAGGCTGCTCTCTCTGAATGTTGGGCGGAAACATTCAAAGTTAGGAGAGGAGAGGGAGACAGAGAAGCAATCATTTGTTCTTTCTATTCCAAATCAGATTTTAAAATGCCAAAAGCAGCAGGTGGCATCTGAGTGATTTTTTGTTTAATAGAAATATAATGCTATTTTAGGACCATTTATCTGCCCTCACAATGCTCACACAGAGACTATTTTAAAATTGTGCCCTTGCCCGATTTTATATATATTCTGAGAATTAGAAGCATTTTTACCCCCACGCTTATACCAAATATTAAGTTTACACAGCATCATAGGAGGAAGGATTTTTACCACTAGGCAAGTTCATCTATGGCACTAGTACTATGCATATTATCTAACTCCTTTTACAGGAGTCTTCTCCCAGATCAATGTTAATCAGAAATCACTTGGGCCATACTCTTGCTAAGTGCATCAACTAAGAAATGTTGTGTGCAGCAAATCAAAACAGTCAATGGCAGACTGACAGAATTTAGTCTATGGGTAAAATGTGGAATATATAGAAATATATATAAACCTCTTAAGCTAAAAGATAATATAAAACCAAAACTCTTTTGAGAAAACCACACATTTCTGTTCATTATGTTCTCATTCTGTTCATAAACCTGGCACTGATGCTGGGCTCATACTCATAATCGCATATGAACCTCTTGGACAAAGACAAGTACAGGGAAGAAACAACTTTCCATTTGGAAGTAGTGCTGACTCTTTGGAATAAACTCTCCAATAAATCCTAGCAAATACTAACAAATTTACAGAAAATGTGTGCTAAGCCAAGAACTTGACAGACAGTTTGCCATTTCAGTTTCAGCTTAGAGATGCAGTTATCTGAATAGTACCTAAGCCTGCAGAATATATACTATGGTAATGTGGAAAATACAGCCCTTCCAACACCCCTGCCAATACCGTTTATCTGACGCCATTTGGAATGCTCTCAAATGAGCATCAAATAAAACATACTAGCAGGACACTCAGCTGTACTGGGAAAATTTGTGCACAAGGGCGTCAAACGAAGAGACAGGAAGAAACTCTGATGCTGCAAATGACAATGCAAGAAAATCCAGTCCATAGATTTCAATTTTAATTTTAGTTTTAATTTTATTAATAATTAATAATAATTAATAATAATATTAAATCAAGTGTAACAATCCGAGTCCCTGTGACAGGCCGTAGAGAAAACATTTTGAAATAAGGAATCTTACATCAAGAGACAAACGCTTGTCTTCTTTCCTCAGTGCCACTTGTGGCCAAAAGGATCTAACAGTAAAGGACGTGGATGTCTCTGCCACACGTGAAGTACAGTGGTATGGTGAGGATAGAGGTGTCCTTGCTGGGGATGGGCTCAAGCAGAGCCACACTCAGGGACGGGATGCTCAACCTACCACACTGCTGCCAGGGCAGGGCCCACTGACAAAGAGGGCTCAACATGCCCTCACCCATGGGACACCGAGGCATCTCCCTAAATTCCTTTTACATACAAATGGGCTAATATCCTCATATGTAACTGGCATTAAGTGACATGCTGGGCCTCTAATAAAAGACGCAGGGAACAAAAATGCAAGAGTGGCCTATTCTGGCACAAACCCTACAGCATGACAGGATCCGCAGCTGAGGACCTTGCTATATTCAGTCTTAGGCTTTGTCTTCTTTTTTTCCTTTAGGCTTAGGGGGAGGTGAAGCGAGGGGAAGATGCATGCTGTAAGTTCATTCAAGGGAATACTGGACTCTCAGTCATCAGAATATCTACATCAGAAAGGGGAGTGGAAAGAGATAGGAATTATACTGGCTTTGAATTGTTTTACATATATTAAATTATGTCTCCAAGTTTCCTGGCATTAAAATGCACAGTGTATCCAGTACTGTGCACTAGGTATTTTGAGAGCTGTAGGCTTTGTGGTAGTTGACCGGTAAGCTTAGAGGAGAGCTATCCAAAAGGCTCAGCTGCATTTTCTGCGAATGCAGTTTGCATCCTGACATTGGTCCGTGCAGTTTTTTGCAGGTGCAAACAGTGTCCCCGCTCCTCAGCTGCAATTGCCATGCCAGAAGCACAAGCACGCAGGTGGCAAGGGCAAGGCAAAATGGATGTCACCCTCCTATTAAAAAATAGACTTTTTCAGCATGCCTAGATTCTATGAGCACAGGGGAAACTCATCACTAGCAGGCAAAAAGATGCTCCTGGAAGTTCCTGAAGGAGGGTTTATAAGGGGCTCAAGAGGATACGTTTTTAAGCTATGTTAAAAAGAAGAATATTTCCAGTGCATCACCAGGCACACAGAGGCAGCGCTTTAACAACAATTTCTGTTGCTTAACAGACAAAGCACATACTCCCCTGCTACATCAACCCTCCCTTCACATTTGGGGACTACATTATCTGCAGTGTCTGGTCGCTATTTCCCTGCCAAAAAGTGGAAAAAAAAAAATCCATATGGTTCCCATTCTATTGGGGAACATGCAAGCTTCCAGACAGAATCTGCACAAGAGCAAGATCCTATTTGCACTGCAATAAACACCATTTGCTCATGCCTCGTGCCTGCGGGCAGTACTGAAAAAGTTAGATTCATAAATAGTATCCTGGGGCTCACATAATGTAAGAGTATTACCAAGCATTATCAAGGCAGCAATTTTCTGTTGCAACAAGGCACACGCTCAGATGTTTGCGTTGGAAAAGACCTATCTGAATACTGAGCCCATTGGCCAGCAAATGCACAAAATAGTCCCCCAGATATGAGATACTAAACTGACACAGTACATTGCAATTTTATTCAAATGGCCAGGAGGACTCCAGCCTCAGGAACATTTTAAATGAGCTTCCTTACGGTGCAAGTACAAGAGCTCTATCCTGTTCTTTGTATGAGTGCATAAAACTACAAAAACAACGTTAATGCCACAAATTGAAAAATCAATAGCATATTACAACAGGCACACTACTCCCCAAAATAAAACCTGAGTACCTTTGTAAACACAATACAGAACAGGCTGATTATAAAACAACAAAAAAAAAAAGCACAGAGAGGTTCCCAAGTGAAAAGAGCTTATCTGCTGAAGTGTGTGCATACCATATCTTCAGTACCTCATACTGCAATGCTATGGTACACTACGGGCTGGATTCTCCACTCCATTATACCAGTTTTATGCTGATGTAACTCCACTGGATGCTTAAACAGAGTTACATGGGCATAAAAACAATATAATGAAATGGAGAATCAAGCTTTACAATGTAATAGACTCAGAAGAAAATAATCTATTCCTTAGTGGGGAAAAAATTGTAGTCATTTTTAGTGAAAGTCTCTCTCTCACTCTCTTTTGTTTTATTCCTGCTATAGATTTTCAAGGCAAATATGCAGTTATATGGTAATAAAAGTGACAGTACAACACCGTGAACAATAAGAACCTACCTTTTCATTTGGAAACAAGAGTCCAGATTCTTCCCTAAGGTTTGGTTGTGGCCCAACTCCAAACCTAAAATAATCCACGCCTCTTAAGGAACTGCAAATTTTAAGTACTACCCCATGACACCTGCAGAGACATGTTTCTCTAGTAGGCTTCCATCCTCCACATAATCCCACGTGGACTTACCAACTTAGATGCATCCAAATGCATCTATCAACCCTATAAAGAACTCTAGTAAATGTCACCATTTGCAGTTAATCTTTCTTTTTAAATTTTGTTTGTAATTCATAATTCTTCTGAATTATCACCTTGTGGTGTCTTTACATTTTCCATTCCCAGCCTCAGCTGACTAAGTTCCACACTGGTGACCCCAGCTGAATGCTACAAGGAAAAGGCCTTTGTTTTACAGACCTTTGGGTGACATTAGTGGCTTGGCCCACATTACAGCCTAAGTATTCTGCACCCTTTTAGGCACGAGGTGGGTGTGGGCACAGCATCAGCTTTGTGCTCACTTCCACACTGCCCTCCCTGTGAGGAAGATGCCCATTTGCTGAGTTAGCCTGTGTTACTTCATACAGCTTAAGAGCCTTTAAGTCTCTTTCGCCACAGCCACACACCGATGCCTGTGTCTTGTGTCAGTGAGCAAAAGATCGCATTTACACATTTTACAAGCGAAGCACCAAGGTGCTCCCAGACTTTACTAAAATAAAACTCCTGAGCTGGATTTTCACTGTACATGTAAGTAAAGAGGCTTATGAAAACCAGAAAGAACTTAAAACTACAGGATATATAGAGATTACTATGTGAATGCCTGGGGAGATAAAAAAAATCCTGTGGGACCAAAAGGGTCCTGGTGATTCTCATGATACTGCACACAATCAAGATCTCACCACAAAAGCGTTTTGAATGCTGATTTAGTCCTGGTAAAACTGAAAATATTTTGACACTTTAGAAAGAAGACATATGTCAAAGTGGTAATCAGACACTGGTACTGCAATTTAATTTATTTCTTGCCTTAAAAAAAAAAGGAATATTTTCAGCAGAGCTGAAATTCTCCATTGGGTACAATTTCTTTACCCAATCATCAGTGATAGTATGTTCAAACAACTGAGTGACCAACCCGTCTGAGCAGCCTGAACACCATGGCTATTCTTTAATACAAATAATGTCTGATTCTGAGATCAGATTCATAACTTCAAAAAAATTATTCTTGAATTAAAATTACATTCATCTCAAAGGATCATTCCAACTATGGTTTCCAAAAAACTCACACAACTGACATGCAGGAATTTATATGAAAAAAAGCTTGTTGTCCACATGAAACACTGGTGGATTATGAACCGGTGATGTTTTTATTTATGGACTATAATGTTTTACCAGCTGAAAAGTATGACAATAGAGAAGAATGACTCATTTGGAGGTCAGAACAGGGAAACAGAAGCAGAGGATTCTGAAATCACAACTACAAACAAACTCTCTATTCTTCTGAGTTTGGCCTCTTCCTCCACAACACAGGAATATCACGAGTCCTACAAAATTACTGATTTTAAAGGGAAATTAGGCAAAATAGACTAACTATTTCAATTGATTTTCTTTTACCTACTAGGAATGTTAGGGGTTTTTTTCCTAAATGCTTCAACTAGCAGCGACCTAACAAATATTTAATAAATAAACCTATTCTTATCTATATTCATAAATTCTCCCCTTCAGCTGGAGAACACAGGTGGGAGTATGCATGGAATTTGATAATCATCATACATCTCTCTGATCAAAGAGTGACTGTCAAAGAGTTCAGGGCTGAACTTCCTGCCTCTCTTCAAATTGTTGTTAACCTAGCTGAAAAGAGAGCTAAATTTCAAGGATATCTTTTTTTAGCTTATGAAATAATTGGAAATGTAATCATGAAGGTAAATAATATGATGATGTAATTTCACTGCACAATTTGAGAAAAAATTGCAATTCCTTGTGTCGGCAAATGGCAGCTGAGAAATAAGGAAGAGTGTTGCTAGAATTTTACCCCTAAATCCCATCCGCTTACATACTAATTTAAGGCTTTCTCCCTATCTGGCATTTTTATTCAGACAATGCCATGGAAGCCAGCCAGCCTGCAGAAAGAACCCCAGATGAAGTAACAGCTCTATTGTCAAAAATACATTGGAATCTTCAATGATTATTTTAACAAAAGCCAAGTCAGTAAAGGGAAACTTCACTGGTTTCCACTTCATGACAGAGAGAGATTAAAAAGACATCCACTGACATTTGCCAAATAGAGATGGAAACTATTAGGAAAAACAACTTCCCATTCAAATGGATACTGCAAACAAGAAGGCATAAAAAGAAAAGGAAAACTAAAAGAAGAACTTGACAATATAACATTATATGCTTCAGACAAAATATGTCTGAGTGGATTTGCTTTTCAAAAAGTTTCACTACAGAGAGAGAAAACAGAAGATGACATTCAAAATAATTTTTAAAAAGACATAAGAAAACATGCATTCCTTACCCATTCTGTATAGCAGCTGTTGGATCGTAAGTCAAAGCCATGCCAGCCTGCACATAGTTAGGAAAGAAAAACAGATTTTTACTATTACTGCACGAAAAGAGGAAAAAAAAAATTACATGAAACATATTCTAAGCCAATATGAATAAAAACTGAATGCAACTTAAATAGAAATCTAAATTCTCAAGGGAAGCTCTGATGGCCCAAAGCAGCATGGACAGCTTGGGTACCTCCCCTGCCTGAGAGATCACTGAGAAACAGATCTGTTCAGTCTGTTGGTTGTCATCTTTCCGTAACATTTAGGGCAAATGGTGTTTTTGTTGCACCAGTATCAATTAATAACTCCACTGAGATCAATGCCTTTATAGCTGATTAGTCACTATAACAAGACAGGCCCAAATCCTGCTGTTGCCTGTGAGATGGGTGGTTGGTATTCCAAATATATTCCAGATATTCCGAAGCCAACTTCATGAGAGCTTCACAGGAAGGAGTCTCATCTTTCCCACAAAGGTCACACCCTGCATGACCCCTGCCAACTGTTTCCCTGGGGTGAAACTTGTACTTAGAGTTAATTCATTACCATGAGACAAGAAACAAAAAATGGGCTGTGAAGCAGAAAAGCTTGAGCTTTCAAACAAGGCTTTTAAAATACTTCAGAGGTCTGGACAGCAAAAGAATTTGTTAATGTGTTACATAGAGCTTTTCAACTGCCATTTACCACCAGGCAGACCGTGACCTGTGCGAGAGGATTTGGCAGTGTCAAAACATTGTCCAGTTAACAACTGGCATCACTGCCACCATTAGCAGACATATCCACAGGTACCACAGGAAAGGCAGTGAGAGAGGAGGGCTGGAGACAGAATTAAGCACTCTACCTTATGCTCCAAGACAGCAGTCAGGGTCATGCAGGAAAGACCTTTTTTTCCCCCAGCATTTACTTAAATACCCATGAACTGACAATCTCTCCTCCCATATACTGCATTTGCTTTGACTTTTTGCCTTCCTTATCGATTTTTTCCCCTCCCTTTGTGAAATGCTTTCCAATGTAAGACACTATCAACAGATGGGAAGAAGTTGTCCTTTGTGCAGGGTTAGAAGCATAGGGGAGAGGAACCCCATTGCTCAAGGTGCTGGTCTCCCTGTGGGAGCAGCTGAAAAAAATGCCATGGCACCATCCCAGCCCCAAGGCACTGTATTTCTCTTCATTTTTCATACACATCCTATGCTTGTTGCCTGAGACAGGCAGCATTTTCTTCAAGGACAGATGCTTTACCAACCACGTGGCATGGCCTGTGCTCCTGCTGGGAGCTTTTCGTGCCCCTAAAGCCATCTACCAAAGTACTTTTGAATAATGGCATCTGCCCCTTTCCAGATGGCTGCGCAGACAGGTCAGGAAAGCGTTTGGGCTTGGCTGGTTCCCAGGCAGGCAGGTGAGCAGCCAGGGTAAATGCACTGGTGACGAGCAGGCAGAGAGCAGGCAGCACTCCTGGAAGAGCCAGGTTAGCCCGGCAGCTGCAAACTGCTCTAAGAGGAGATGGTCCAAGTTTCCAGAGGCCAAAAATAGTTTCTGATCCGAAAAGCCAGGCTTCCCGCTACCTTATGTCGCCAAAAAAAAAGGTTTGTGTCCTTATTAAATTTGTATATTTTTCTCATTATTCTTTTAAGCAGATGCTAGGGCAAATGTTCTGCTTTATGAAAATGCCACTGTTTTAATAAAATATGTAGTCTCTCCCAAGCAAAGGATAATTCAGGAGACCAAGTCCAAGCACATGTGGCTATTTTTAAAAGAAGTATTGATTTCATACAAAGAAAAATAAAATGTCTACTTCTGCAAGTTTAAAATGTCAGAGAGCTGAATTTAGGGTGACCTAAAGCACTACTGATTTTGATGTAAAAAATAAATTATCTTAGAAAATCATCATCCCTTACTTAACTTGGTTTTATATTCTTATGTCTTATACATGTTCAGCATATTATATTGTTTAGTAAGGCTGCATTAATTGTTAATGGAAATGTATAAATTTCAAAACAAAAGAGAAAAGAAAACTTCAATATCATAAACTTTTTGATATAGTATATTGTATCTTTTGCAATACATTTTTGAGGAAACATACTATCTCGTTTTCCTTTTTCTTTTCAACACGTATAAAGTTTGTTATTGCTCTCTTTTTGTATTCGTGCACTGGAGAAGACAAATAGTACATACAAGCTCTAGAGAGACAGAAAAATTATTTCTAACAATTTGTTTAAAAATACTAGTTAAAATAACTTAAGATATTCCCTATAAATCAAAGTGTTTACATTTTAACATCTCATCACACATCTACTCAAGAAAAAAAAATGAGGGAAAAAAAATTATAATTTCTTTGCAAACGAGAGAGAGCCAAGCTTTCTAAATTAAGGAGTTTCTAGATCTACTTGTCCTTAGAGTTGCTGGATCAGAGTTCACTATATCCCACAGCTTGCATTAGTGACCTGGGGACAAAATGGCAACAAGGGAGGTAGGTCTGGGAGGAAAAGTGAAAATAAACAACTGGTATTATTTTAGTTTCTTTGACATCAATATGAATGAAGGTGCAGAAATGACAACCTGCAGCAGCTCTTTCGCTGCAGCCCTAACGGTGCTTGCTGTCTGTGTGAGACCTGCAAACACACATTTGTGTTCCTTTCAGTTCCTTTTCTCATGGATATTTGAGCACACGGTCATGGCTTGGACACTCAGCTCACCCTCCAACACCATCACACCTCAGACCTGTGTGTGGCTCCATGCAGACAAACGGCACAAACTCAGTTCTCTACACTGCTATTAAGAACAGGGGACCCAGCTGTATGCCTGAACACATACAAAATATGAAAGGCCAGACACTCATCTCCTCCTCATCCACGTTCCACATCCATGCTGTGCGGAGACAGATTACCACAATCTGTTCAAGAACTTCAGCAGTGACCACTATAAATATCACCATCATATTTACCAGTAAATGAAAAGTTTCACATTAGACAAATAGGACACAGCGTGTGGCAATATGTGCATATGGTAACCACCTACAGTTGGCTCAGTAATATTGCTAATATCCCCCATTGCTGCATAGCCTTAAACAGCTGCTATTTCAAATAGCTGCTAACACAGGACTATTTACTTCTTTCTCATCAAGTTGTACAATTCCTCCCTAAAAAATTATGCTGGCTGAAAGCCCAGGAGTGGCAACACTTAGCCTGGACCAGTCAAAGATTTATGGTCTGAAGCATCCCCATTCATCAGGAATAAAAACTGATGAGCAATAATAACTTACTGGAAAATTGTCTGGACTTTCTTCCATAGCAGACAAACAGGAATTCCAAAAATACCAAATGCACAATATTAAGGTTGGCCTCAGACTTCCACGTGAGAGAGGTCTAGCTTATTCTGTCAAAATCAGAATTGAATATAGCCATCATAGTGCTTAATACAGGCTGAACTATACCAAGCACTGGCTGATGCCTCTGTAGCAGCCCTCTGCTGTGCTGGGAGACTGTTTTCTTCCAGGCCTTTTCATCCACTGGTTTGCACCTGTTTCAGTAGAAGTCGAGGATCTTATTCTTTCTTCTCATACTGACACTTCCTGATAAAATTGCACCTGAGGCAGCGGCACTGATGATGGAATGCTACTTTAGGAAAGTATTTGTCAGAAAAGTCTTTTATTAAGGAACAACTGAACCACATAATTTTCATGCCACTCAGCCAGATAATGGCCTGAGACTCAGCTATTGAATGAAAACACACAATGCAAAACTGGGAGGAGCTGTTGACTCCGTTGAAGGTAGGGAGGCCCTGCAGAGAGACCTCGACAAATTAGAAAACTGGGCAATCACCAACCATATCAAGTTAAACAAGGGAAAGTGCTGGATTCTGCACCTGGGATGGGGCAACCCTGGATGTATGGACAGACTGGGGAATGAGAGGCTGGAATGCAGCGCTGTGGAAAGGGAACTGGGGGTCCTGGTTGATGGCAAGTGGAATGTGAGTCAGCAGTGCCCTGGCAGCCAGGAGGAACAAGCGCATCCTGGGGTGCATCAGGCAAGGGAGGGGATTGTCCTGCTCTGCTCTGCACTGGGGTGGCCTCACCTCGAGTGCTGGGGGCAGCTTTGGGTGCCAAAATAAGAGAAAGATACTGAGCTTTAGAGAGTGAGGGTGAAGGATCTTGCAGGGAAGCCGGATGAGGAGTGGCTGAGGTCCCTTGGTCTGTTCAGCCTGGAGAAGACTGACTCATTGAAGTAACAACTTCCTCATGAGGGGAAGAGGAGGGGCAGGCACTGATCTCTGCTCTCTGGTGACCAGCAACAGGACCCAAGGGAATGGCCTGAAGCTGAGTCAGGGGAGTTTTAGGTTAAACATTAGAAAAAGGTTCTTCACCCAGAGGGTGGCTGGGCACTGAACAGGCTCCCCAGGGAAGTGGTCACAGCACCAAGCCTGACAGAGCTCAAGAAGCATTTGGACAATGCTCTCAGGCACATGGTGTGACTCCTGGGGATCGTCCTGTGCAGGGCCAGGGGTTGGACTTGATGATCCTTATGGGTCCCTTCCAACTCAGCATATTCTGTGATTCTGTGAAAATTCTGTACCTCAAAATTTCAATATGCAATCGCTTACAGTAATCAAAAAAAGGGATAGCTGCTATCAGTCCCATAACAGAAAAAAGATAATTCTTAATGACTACTGGTCTGTTCAGACACTCAGGTGACACAGAAATTAACCTAGCTTGTTTAAAATACTGATTTTTTTAAAAGATTACTTAAACCATATGAGTTTACCAAAGTGTCTGAACTTAAGGACATGAGGAAGGAATTAAAGTTTTTGATATTTTTTGCTGCAGTTTTCTAACTACTGACATCAGTGAAAGACATTCTAAAACCAAGAGATTCAGTCTGCCCCTGTCTTTAAATTTAAGCTCTTTCATTCAATAAAGAACAGAAAATATCAAAAAGCCTCTGGAAAGCAAGGGTTTCCCCAGGAAGTTTGCAGGCCTTTTGTTCAACACTTTACTGTCAAAATTTTTCCATAGGCAAAGACAAGGTGTTCTGTTTCTCTTTCAGCTATTTTTTCCCCCCTCTCTTTGTTATGACTTGAACAAAAATGAGCAGATTTTCAGTATCATGTGAAATAAAGAGGGTTTATTATTTCTCTACCCAACCCCCATGATGTTTCACAAGAACAACATTTATCAGTGCAGTATCTGTCTTCCAGCAAAACCTAAAAATGACTAATTTCTTCTGTGCCGCCCAGCATCTTCTCTGTTCTTGGGAAGCTGCTTTCATGAACTTCACCATCATATCACCATCTACTCTCAGCGTACATGTTTTTACAACACTGTGTGCAAAAATTCACCATAGTATTGACCTGCTACAGAGATGTGCTATGTCTCCTCCTCAGAGGTAAGACTTCCACATTATCTCCTCAAACCTGCCCTGGCCAGCCTCTGCCTACTGCTGGAGCACCTCTGCCAGGGAAGGCTGCTGTCACTGCAGGATCTCGTACTGTGCAGGAGACCACAGTCCCATGGGAAAAAATTGGAGAGGCCTACAAATAGAAAAGGGGTGAAATCCATGGATGTGGGGAGTTTCCCCCCTGGATTTCTCCTGCTTAAGCTAAGATTTGGAAAGGTAAGGTTGTACACTTGGACTTAAGGTCTGGGGTGAACTGATGTGGGAGTTAGACTAAAAGATAAACTCTTCTCCATCTCCACTGACTCATACCTTCACCCTTTCCCACTGGAGAACTGGCATCCCAGGGTGTGCTCTTGGCTACTACAGTGGAATCAACTGAAATTTCAACACTCAGATTCCTGTACTTGTTTTGTTTCCATCGCTAATATCTGCCAGGCATCACAACACAAGGATCTCTTGTGCCCTGACAGCAGATACTCTTATTGAAATGCTTTGAAGGAAGAAGAGAGAGTAGGGGAAAGAATTTATCAGCCCAAATGAGATTAATGCAAAAATCCTGATTTAATAAAATAAGCTCAGTCACCAGTAAAGTTAACTTGGCAAAATTCCTTTCTTTGATTATTTAGCACTTCTGTCAGAAATATTCATTATTATTAGAAAGACTTCTGAATTTAATTGTGAATAAATACCCCCACCTTTCCTTTTTAGAGAAGAAGAAATCTAGAATGCAAATGTGACACCTCTTAGATATAGAGAGGCATATGGAAGAAATGGAGCATTTCCCAGTGATGTGTGCTCCCTAAGCAGCTGCAGATTCTGAGGAAAACAGTGGTTGTGGAGAGAAAAATATATAATATTGATGTCAAACTTGGGAAGTGATTCATGAACCTCAGAATGTCAGAGGCTGCACTGATAAACACAGTAACAAGTTCAGATACCCAAATGAATGATGAGAAACCCTTTTGTCCTACAGAACTGGAATGGAAGTTTGATAGACACAGCTTCTGTTCTTGGGATTGAGTCACTTTCTTCCCACTTCAATTTATCTGATCAGTTAAAATATAAGTGCTGAAGTCTACAAAAATTGAAATGAAAAAAAAACAAACCAAAAGAGAACTCATATAATATCATATCATATCATATCATATCATATCATATCAATAATATAATTAATATGATATAATATGATATGATATAATATGATATAATATGATATAATATGATATAATATATTATAATATAGTATAACATAACATAACATAACATAACATAACATAACATAACATAACATAACATAACATAACATAACATAACATAACATACTATTTCTCTTTCCACAGCCAGCTTATACATTTAACCCTGTCATCTTCAGGTCTATGAATCATCTGCTTTTGGGGATCTGGCACACCCATTTTGTCATCAGTGTGATCCAGTGTTATATCAGCTGTGTGTTACACTCACATCTGCACACTACACGTGTGTGCTACAGTGAGTTGGCTTGCGGCACTCCTGGTATCTGCTGGGTATACAGCAGAAAAAGGTATATCCTTTCCCTGCCTCCAACATTTATTTATTCAGAGAAAGAAAACACTGTTGTAGAAGCAGAATTTGGAGGGAAACCCAGCTACAGGAAAATCTCCAGGGCAAATGGCATGATATTTTTCACCAAAGAAGAAAATTTGAAGCCAAAATGAAAACAAAGAAAACTAATCTCTAAGAACTGCTGACTCTGTTCTAACTAAACCATGGGCCTTTAAAAACCCTGGTTGCAGTGACAGTGATTTAACGTAGGTTGTTTAAAATATTTCTATGTACTTTGTAAGCTCAAAATCCAGATTAGTCTTTGGTATTTGTGGCACTGAGGCATCTTTTCAAAATGTTGCCCACAATGACAGCAGCTTGTGCCATTATTCCAGATATTTTCACTTACTGGTCAATTATCTTTTGCCCTTCTCTTTCTCCCTCTGCTTAGGCTTTCTTCAGGTTCAACATATCTCTTTGCTAAACTAAGCTTTTGTTGAAAATAAGCATGCAAAGTGCCGATGTTTAACTTACAGGTATGCTGAATATATACAGTAAATGTCTTTGTGGGTGGTTTACATATGAGGGTACTACTGCTTATCTGGACAGAACTGGAAACTGCCTCTCACAGCAAAGAAAAGTTATTTGTCCAGGTATAAAATACATCTACCCTAGACATTCAGAATTATGGAACACAACTAAGTAGTACCTATCTCCTTGGAAGCATAAAACCAATCCATGTCTGAGTTATAAACAGGCCTGGCACAGAACTACTAATCATTTCTAAATGCATCTGCTGGTAAAGAAGGGACCATTGACATCAGGATCAACTGCTTCAGCCCTTCAGTGGTACTGACTTTACAAAAAATTTGGGAAGTGTCTCAAATCACCTATTATATGTTTTTCTCTCTAAATTGCTGTTTGCATTAGGCAAAGTTGTAATGAGCAGTGGATAAAAAGACAAACTGTTACAAAAGCAACATTTCCAAACTACCAGGTCATTTTTTTTTTTAAAGAAAGAATTAAAAACATGTTGAATTCTTTAGATATTCCATGAACTGAGTTTGAAAGAAAACAAAGGAGAAAGGGGTAAGGAGGAAGAGAAGAAAGGGAAGGAAAGGAGGGTAACCTCTTGGCTCTTTAGAAATAAAAAACTCAGATTACAGAAGCAAAAAAAGCAATCAATAGAAGTATTATTAGTGACAATTATTGAATATCGTTATAGACATAGACCAAATTCAATGACCAGGGGATTGCATTCAATGGTGCTTCTCACTGTTGTGATACATGCACCAATACTGTAAGTATTACAGTACTGTAAGTATGTCTCCTACAAGACAATGTAACTATTTAAATAGCCCAAATTTTACAGAAACTTGCAAATGAAATATCAAAGAGTTCAAAATACTGTGACTATAAAAAAAACCTTAATCACTTTGGGATGACCAGATGTAGAAAAGCTACAATTTCTAGAACTGTAAACAGTAACAAACTTTAGGCAGATTTCTCCCTGTCTACCAGGTAATTTTCAAATAAAACTGCTCTTTAACATACGTATCAAAAGACTTTATTTCTGAAGAACCAAAACAAAGTTTCATTAAATCTGCAATAGAAGATTATGTTGCAAAATTTATGTTGCAGTTTTTAATCCAATCTGATCTCATTTTGTGACTACACTTGATTCCCTAGTTGCATTTTGGACTAAAACAGTTTAGGGGAGTTACGTCACCCACCTCTAGACTTGTCAGGTGCAATTTAGAGGTAAATTGAATAAAATATTTTACAGACAGAATTTGAATATGATTATCCTCTATCCCTATCTCAATACAATCTTGGAAGGTTAAGTTTCAAAACAGAGTTCTTAATTAAACCAGTGTGACTCAGGAGAAATTAGCACCCCAAAAAATTACTGAACTTTGTGCAGAAATTATGTCAGTTGCTGGGAAGAATGTCATTGCAAATATCTCCAACACTTGCAGGTTTCACTGTATATTTATTGCACCTGTCTATTAGATACCTAATTTGACAGCCTTATACAAAGCCATCACTAATATAAGCTCTCGGCTCTGTAGCACAGAACTGGTCAACCATCTCAAACACGCAGTTAAATGTCTCAGGAAATCTGCTGAACACTTCCTGAGATTCCAAACAAGAGTGTAAGGGTAAGGACTAGAAAGCACTATTCAAGATCCAGCATTCTTCCCTGGTTACAACCGGCCAAGTAACCAAACCCACCCTCCCAGACCTCCCAAAAAGCCCAAGAGAAATTCAGTATATTCCTAAAGACTTGACTTTAAAAGGGACGTCAATTTAACAGCCAATGACAGTATTTCTATATGGTTATGAAGCAAACTACAAAGATGTATGACAGGAATAAGATTTTCTATTGCATTCTGCAACACGACCTGACAATTTTACAAAAAGAAAAAGAAATCCTGTCTCCTTCCATAGAAGCTCTTCATAAAAGAGAGCAAAATCTCTGAGAACAGCATGACCAGAGAGGTAACACTGCAGCAAACCTGCTCCTCCCCACTAAATCTCCTGCCATTCCCTCCCTACACCAGAGTACTGGGCACAGCTGTTTGTCTCTACTTTGCATGCTCAAGTTTGAGGCCACTGACGGAACTGTTGGCGTCATTTCTCTGGGATCTGCCCTTCCGAGAAATAATCCTCATGCACGCTCAGTGCTAATGCTGGTTAAACCTCAAACGTTTTAGAAATGCCCTTCACGAAAGTATTCAAGAATGCAAAGGCTTATCTGAACAATAGCCAAAATACATCTTGGTTTAGATACCAAAGGATTTGACTAGGGTGGAAATACTAAGGGAGTAATCTCTTGGATGCTGTTTTAATACTTTTCTTTGGGGAAAATACCAAGAAAAAGCAGAGGTGTAGGGAATATTTCCAGATCCTATTTGTCATCAGAACCATGACACCTGCCATATATCAGTTATTTTTCACTGCTCACTGCCTGCTCTTTTAAAAGAAATTAAAAGAATTTAAAACTGACAGGAATAACTGTACAAAGGTTACCTGAGTGCTGCTACCTAAAGAACAACCGAATAGAAGATTGTTAAAGGACAAAGAGTTAGAAAAACCCTATTGCATATAGAATATAAGAGTAATTATACAGGAAGATTTTACATTGGAAATAAGGAAATTAACAGTAGGGAAGAAATTCAGTTAATTAGGGACCCTAAAAGAGAACAAGCATTCTTGTCTTTTATGCTCTGAATAGTAAATATCCAAAGTGCAGCAAGGTATTAACCAGATGTTAGTAAAAAGAGAAAATCTGAGAAAATCTAGCCTGAAAAACCTCTGAGTTTGTATCTTTACAATCTTTTCATGTTTGTACATTATACCATGACAACAGCTCTGTAGTTGACTGTGATCAACAACAAGGAATGACATCTTCCAGCACTGAAAATCAGTTTTTAAGTGTTGATCTACAAACACACCAGCCACACCCTGCCTCTCGGTCACCAGGATATCACCCGGCTTAACAGACACCACTCCACTAGCAGCAAATGAACTACACAAGATGCAATAAGCTGATGCCCTGAGGCCACAGGCATAATGGTGACTTGCTGGCTTTAACTTTAAATTCTCTTTTTTTATTGATTTGAACTGAAGGAAGTATAAAACAGCAGAGATAATAGCTATGATGGTATTTACTTTTTAAACAGGGATTTAGACATCTTTAAAATATGGATTGTTGACCTTATTGAGGGTTTATTGTTGTCTCCTATACATAGATCTTTGTTTTTCAAGCTCTGTGTATGCTGACCTGAGTCTACTGCTCGAAGTACTTCTTGAGCACTTGTTCCTCAGTAGATCCCTAATATGACAAACCATAATGGCTCCTAAGAAGACAACTCCATTTTTTCAGACATACAGCGTAAGAGACTGCAATGAGCCTTTGGAGACTTCTGCAATGTCCTTTGGCAAATGTGTATGCCATGCTGGGGTTTTCAGCTCACAGAGCTAAAAACCGGACCATTGCTGTTGGAACAGCGTAGAACAACCATAGGATGGTGGGAGAAATTTCTACATGTTCAGAAGGCCTTTCTGTTTGTTTTAGGAGCGCACCAATAGTGCTAGAGTATGTAAGTCATAAACTAATGGTCTGAAAAGTATCAGCTAATAAAATCAAGTAGTTACAAAGAAGCAGAAATACTCTAGAAACATGTAACTCAGAAACACCAAATAATTTTTTTTTTTTTAGTTTGCCTTGTAAAACGGATGTAAACATAGCAATACTCCCCCCCCTCCCCCCCCCCAAAAAGACACCCCCACACACACCAACTTGTATTCTAGAGGAGCACAATTGCACAACATACATTTTTTCCTTTAAGTCTCAATCATAAACACAAAGAATAGCTGTTTAGGATAGAAATACTTGCAAGTCCTTCAGCCTTCATAGCTATCACCATGCATAAGAAGGCACTATGATCAAATCTCCCTTATCAAGTCTTTTCTCGATAATAAAATTCAGAAACAGTAAACAAACTCTTGAAGAGTCAAAAAAATGCCTCTCTTATCTCACCCAAATTTGGAGTCACTTCACATAAAAGAACATAGAAAAGAAACTTCAGTAACAGACTACTTGCAGCAGAGCAGAGAGCAACCATTAGATTACTTTATTTTAAAACTTTGTGTATCTGATGCAGCTGAGGCTACTGTAAATTGCTTTGTCTTGAACAGAATGAAGAGCTCAGATAAGCTTTCAGAAAACTTTTACATGGACCCTACATCTGAATCCATAAGTACATCTCTCTCTTTTGGAACAGCTCTCATATCCCCTAAGGATCTTTTACCACCAGGAACTAGATGGAGAAAATAACATTGTTGAGTTGCTTCAGGGTGAAGTGATTTGGTTTGTAAAAGATACAGCTCGGGTGCTGATGGCTGACCAGTAAGAGAATCCTCGGCTCAGGTCCGCCTGCAGAGCACTCACAGTGGGACCAGGCTGTGCACAGTTCCACACCAAGCTCGGAAATTTTCCTTTCCTGTAACTTTACACTCTGCGCATTATCATAAACCTCCATCTCCCCACTGCTTACATAGCTTTTTCTGTATGAAACGATTGCATTTTTTGTGCAATCTGATTTCTTCACAGCCCAAAAGGTAGTCCTCCAGGTCTGTCGCTGACTTCTGCCAAACCCCAGGAAAATAATTGCTACGTGGCACTTACCTCTCCTTCTCTGGGCCACGGCCTTCCATTCTGTGTGTATTTGCTTTGATTCTGGCGCTTCTTTTGCCCTCCATCAGCAAATTTGCACAGCAAAGGCTCAGTGGGGGCTGTGAAGACAAGAAACCCAGTCTATATTAGCATCCCCCCCAAAGAAAGTGATTATACCAGCAACAGTAGTGCTTTGTAATACTGATCTTTTGAAGTAAAATCTTGCCTTCTGCAGATATTTTTTGCCTCTTTTAGCCTTGACTCCACTGGCAGCTGTTCTTATTAACTAAGCTTCAAAAAATATATACTGGCAGCCCTTAAAAGAACTTAACAAATATTGTTGAAAAAATAATCAGCCTACGCAGAATGTTAAGTTGCTGTAGTGGAACAGTATAGTCAGGCATTAGTTCCAGCTAAGTTAGACACGTATTAGCATTAGTGCAAGGATAAACACTGCTTTACTAAAGCAGCTTTCTATTTTTATTGTAAAAACTTTGCAAGAACCTGTTTAAGGAATAAGCGTTCTCACTATTTTGGTGTTTCTCAGCATCCAGTCCTTTAAAAATCTGACTAAACAGAATAAAATAGAGACTTTTGCCAAGCCCAGTCCAATCAGCTTTCTTTTCCTCTTAACTCCTCTTTTAAGCAAGTTGGCAGCTGAGAAAACCCTTTTCCTCTCCAAGTGAGATCTGGAATGTGTGAATACAATAGTCGGGGGGGCCAGAGTCCCAGGAAAAAAGGATAATCACAGCACTGCACACCCCAAAAGGCAGCCCACAATAGGGCCCCCTAGAGAAGAAATTAACACACATCAAATGGGCACAACAGGAAGGGAACTTGGTGTCTTGGGATCTCTTTCCCATCTACCCAGCTTTTAACAGCCTCCTAAAATACTTTTTTTTAAACCAAAACTTTAATTATTCTGCTGGTGGGAGCTTGTTTCTGCTGCTTCATCCTTAAAAGGGGGGCCAAATTCTACCTACTTAGGTGTATGCTAGGGTTGTGCTTTATTGCCTGCATCAGCAGAGAAGTAAAACCATGTTTGCCTGGTTGAAAGAAATCTAAAAATCATGTGTCACATCTGAGTCTTTTCAGAAATTTTTGAGTTCCCAGCCATGATAACTCTATAATAAATTAACCAAGAGTTTTGATGGAAAAACCAAGAAATCTGTTGTTTTTCATTCCCATTTCCTGTTTCTGGGAGGTAGAAATGTTGAAAGAATACAACTGCAGAGACGTGAAGAAAATATTTGGGTAGGGGGACTAATCAAGTTGTTGACTTATTTATTTGTAATAAAAATTATGATTTGGTCAAGGGATAAGTTCATGTGGTATTAAAACAAGCTAACCTCCACCAACCTCCTGGTTATAGCCAATTCAAAATCGGTCAGAAAGTGTAGATTAAAACTGATCACTTAAAAACTGCAACCAAGAAACAATGCACATAGAGAATCTCACATCAGAACCACAATTTCTTATTGGGACAGCGTCACTTTGGCTACTTCTGAAGCTATAACAGCTTTGTTTTTTCATTACCATTTTACCAGGCTAGTAATTTCCAAGGTCGCTAGAAATTGAACTGCAGGGAACAATCCATTATTGGCAGAAAGCTTGACTGTGTGACCCCAGAGGTCCTTCCCCACCTCCAACTTCGATTATTGTACCAGAGTTTTGTAGAAGCAATGCTCAGCCAACCATTTTAAATTTAAAATAATGAAGGTTTAAAAGCATCAAGGTGGCTATGGAGATTCTTTCTGCAGATGGAGAAATTTTACAGTGCTGATTGCCCTGCACTTGCACTGGTTTTACTCTGTGGCCTGCTGCATGATTTCAGAGTGGTTACTTAGCGTTCACTTTGATGTGATTGTGAGGGAGGAGCAGGTGCTAAGCCAGCATTAGAGAAAGACCTATTAAACATCACATCTGAAGCTCCAAAAGCTTTTTGTTTTAAGCACTGAACAACTACCAAGCAATATACGATACCATTAGGAAGACCATGCAAAAACCATCTGCACACTGGATATTGACACATGCCATGATCATCTGCTAATGAACACATGTGGTATTAGCCCATGTACTGTGATGTGGTTTAACAAGCTAGGAAATCTACACATCCTCTCTCTCTCTATTAGCCAACCACAAACAGGAAGCTGTTACCATTTCCAGAATTCCCCTATCCAGCCTTACCATCTGACAACCTGATATTTGTTAATTAGTGGCTTCCTAAAGTTGATTGAGATTAAACAGAGCTACCAAACAACTTTACTAACCCTATCTAGAAAAAACATGAAAAAATATCATATAGACTTCTCAGGAGGCTGGAAAGAAGGTGGAAAAGGACAATACTCCACACAGGCAAGTTTATGCATGGGAGGTTATATTCCTCTATGGGGAATTCTGTGGAAAAGTCAGTCTGTGTTGACCAACATTAAAAGAAGTAAAAAGTTCAAAACTAAACGTTCTGACAGGAAGACAGAGACCATATAAGATGGTTTGGGGTTGAGGGTTTTCAGGGTTTTGTTTTGCCTTTTTCCCCCCCTAAACACAGGCATGTAGCATCAAATAAGACAGAAAATGATCTTCACAGCTCTGAAGTGGTGTAGGTCCTAATGGTTTACACCTGGAAACAATTATGGTAACCAACCTCAGAAAACATATATATAAAACCCCCTGAATTAATAATCTCTCTTCTTTCAGGACATATGGTAGAATGTAATGGTCTTGGGAGCTCTAAGATGTTGCTCTAAGTACACAGAAGAACTCAAATCTTGGTTTATTTCCACCCTCTTGAAATGCCTTGTAAGAAAGGTTCTCTAGGCTTTCCAAGATTAGATGCACCCAAATATTTGGCATTAGTGCCATCATTCTTATTGGTCAAATACAGAGCAACAGAAGATACCAGGAAGAGCATATCCCATTCCACCATGCGAGCATAATTATTTCTCAGAAGAATTCTTTTTTAATGGTTTCATTAAATTTCCAAAGCACTTCAAAAATAATAAACTTACTTCAGCCAAGAAAAAGATCACAATTAGGTACTACGGTTATCAATTCAAAAAAGAAAATATTTAGGAACTAGTCAAACAGTATCAACATTAGATGAATAATATTCATGGGTTGCAGTAGAAGTGGTATATTTCACCCCAAATACTTCAGAGGGGGAAGNAATTTATGGACTGCATTTTTACTTTTCTCCTTATCCTCTGTATGAACACACAGACTGAAAATAAATGCCTCTGTCTCTGCCTCTTCTCTCACCTTTTGTACTGCTGACTTAATAGAAAATGTAATTTGGGTATCTGTAGATGTTCACATTTTGAAGTGATAAGCAGATCTTTTTGAATGGTTCTTGACATCCTCTAAGTTTTAAGCATATGTGGTATTTTGAAGCATATCTGGAAAATCTACTGTTGCTATTTTCCTGTCAAAAAAGTGAGAATTGATTCACTTGAAACAAATTTCAGGCTATTCCACCCTGATAAACTCTTCAAGATAGAAGGCACTGCTCTTTCATTGACTTCTACCTGACAGCAACAAACACAAATATCAAGAATAAATAACTGCTTTAACCTGAACAAGGTTCATTAAGCCATAACCCATTTTTCAAGGCGAAGATTTAAATGCTTGCTGCAGTTCCCAGCCAAAGCCTTCTCTCGTTAATAAGACATAAATAGCCCTGAACTTGGCTTTGAGTCCTGAGAAGGAAGTGGGATCAGATTGATAGTGCTTCTAAACAGCATTTGCCAAGATATTCAGGGCTGCCTTAGGGAGAGGGCAGTAGCTGCTAGTGTTCAAATTCTGTTCCCATGGAAGTCAATGGCTAAAACCCTATCTCACTTCAGTCAGGCCCTGAATTTACTCTAAGAGTTCAGTGGAGGTGAGAGAGAGAGACTGGTTTTATGTCAATCAAGCCTGTCGATATTGTTGGAGTTCCCTCAGGAGATCAGCTTCTCATGCTCTGCTACTTTAGATGGACAGATTGTGCAGACAAACAGCACAGAACTGCCAAAAGGCTGTTAGTATCACCAAAAGCAACACTGGTACTTAAATAGCACAAAAACTTCAGAAGGAAGGAGAAGGGGTAACAGTGCCCCCTTCTCGAATCTGGCAGCCTCTAAGAAACGTTCCAACTCGGGAAAGGGAATTTCAATTAAACTGGAGAATTCAACAAAATAAAGCAAACTTCTAACTAATTCTGAATACATAATTTCCGTATTCTTTCATTCGTCGGAAGGCAGATACACTTGAGCTTCTGCATGTGCAAAAATGTATATATTCATGAGCATGTGCTTCATAAAGGAAGATGAAAGCTGACATTTGCATTTGGTGAATCTTTTTCATTATTTCAGGTGCTCTGAAACTTTTACTGTCTTAAGAATTACTGAGAAAAGCTTGTTCCCCACTGTCACATAGCATCATCTGTCCAGCAATGGCAAGAACTACATACACAAAAAAAGCAGTAACAGGACATCTCTATGCATTTTAGCTGCTTTTATTACAAATATTTTTAAAGACAGTATTTTTCAGCATATCAGGAAGAGTTTCATCTCTTCTTCTCATTTTTTGCAACAATGAAAGTAACATTTTCAGTAGACAGCCTAGCAACATGTGCATTGTGAACATTCATGTGGGTCCTTAGCCACCTCTATTTTGTTAATGTGAAGAAAAATAATTAGAAAATCATTGGTATGACAATGAATGGTCAGTGCACAATCAATGATCTTTTTCAAAGTATGTTTTAATGAGAAAGTTGGATTAATTTCTTTTACAGCCTTGGCAAATCCTCCTCCACAATAAAAAACTGTGCACAGTAATAATTGAGTTCACAATTAGACCAAGCATTCATACTGATCAAGCTCTGAAAACTATTTTTATTCCTAACTGCCTTCCAAATTTTAAGTATGTTGGTAACATTTTCATGTGCAAATCACACAGAACATCTGATTGAAACACCCATGTAAGAACCAACCTCTTTGTCTGTTACAGATTGAACATTTGTAGTCCTTAAGAAAAACTTCACCTTATGGTAACATCAAAGCCATTTTGTAAGGAGATAGCATTTCACAGGGAGACATGAGAGACACAAAAGCTGTAGAGCAAGGCAGGACACAGCAAGTTTAAATTTTGATTCTATATCTGGGCTCAGATGGATGTACCCAGCAGGACGATGGTATTTACAGAGCCTGCAGAGTTTATTTACAAAATGAATTTTGCTGTTCTAAGCTTTGAAAATGTGGAAGTTCCGGAACCCCATCAATAGAGTCACTCTCTGCTCTAGCGAGTCCACTGGCTTCTAGGAAAGTTCTGCCATGCAATACTTTTTCATCCCAAAGTCATAAATAAACAAAACTCGAACTTCAAGGAAGATTATAAAACAAAACCATAGCTATTCTGCTCTTGGGAAATGAAGATGAAGAATTACAAAAGATGGTACGTGACAGAAAAGGACATGTAAGGACAAAGCGTTAGCTGAGTAAGGGAACTATAAATAATGTGGCAAATAAGCACTTCATCCTATCCTGCGTGGAGCTGTTAAAGGCCAGAGCAATAGATTTTTCCCAGAAGTCTATGCTACAAGATGTGATGTCACAGGGCAGACCCTAATGTATAGAAGAGTTAGCTTTCAAAAAAGGTCAAGCCATATACAGCATATGTCACAGAATTACAGAATATCCTGATTTGGAAGGGATCTGCTAGGATCATCAAAGTCTATCTCCAGGTCCTGCACAGAACAGCCCCAAGAGTCCCACCATGAACCTCACAGTGTTGTCCAAATGCTTCTTGAGCTCTGTCAGGCTTAGTGCTGTGACCACTTCCCTGGGGAGCCTGTTCCAGAGCCCAGCCACCCTCTGGGTGAAAAATCTTTTCCTAATACCCAGCCTAGATCTCCCCTGACTTAGCTTCAGGCCATTCCCTTGGGTCCTGTCACTGGTCACAGAGAAGAGATCAGTGCCTGCCCCTCCACTTCCCCTCACGAGGAAGTTGTAACTGCAATGAGGTCTCCCCTCAGTCTCCTCTTCTCCAGGCGGAACAGACCAAGAGACCTCAGCCACTCCTCATTCGGCTTCCCCTCAAGGCCCTTCACCATCTTTGTAGATTTATCCAGTATTTTACAGTTAAACTGAACTACATGATATTAATTGGATTAGTACAGATGATTATGAAAGCGAAACAATGAGTTACCATTGCATTTTCGTCTTTATAACACATCACTTTCACAATATATTTATAGAAATTGGGGGAACAGCTAATAGAAAATGACACCAAAGCAAAAAAATATACAGCAAACATCTATTTGGGTAAGCAAGAAAAAGAAAGCAATTTATTTTTGATAAACTGTATCACATCTTAAGTAATTCTCTTGGTAATCTCGTTAAAGGTGAATCTCTTGTTCACCTCTTTGTCTTAAGAAATGGGAAGCAATCCTTTCATCTTTTTGTATAATAATTACTTCTAAGGAGCAAGAACATATTAGAAAAGAAAAATAAATCTCAGAAGAGAAATAATGTTTCAAGCACAAAGTTAGGACTTCTATCCTGTGAAGCAGAAATTACTTAGAGCAGGTGGAACAGGTGTATGGATCATATGTGTATGTTGGGGAAACAGCATGCCAACTTGGAAGTGTAGTCCAGATCTTGTTGCAATCAATCTAAATGCTCAAGCTACTACATGGAAAATTTCTGCTTAATCATATTGTTGCCGAAATGTCCATAAATATTTGTTAGAACACCAGAAACTAGAATAGCCTTTCTATGAGAAACTGCAATGTTCATTTTACAGTCTGGTGTTTTTTTTAAAAACCTACTTTCCTTTTTAAATTTTCAACACAAGAGCGGACTGGGAGTGCCTGACTCAGGCTTATTTAAGTGTTCCATTCCCATCTGCTGATAAGGAGGAACTGTTGTAAAGGTTATAGAAACAGATGCTTCAACATAGTATGGAAAGTTCAATCAATCAAAACAGCAAAACTGAGATGCAGAATTAAAATCGTGCTGAAATGTTGTAATATGATGGCCTATTTTTATTTTACCAAACTCCATTTCTCAAAAAACTCCAGTGCTGGTCTCTGCTGGAGAGGATGAATGCGTGGCAAACTAATCCAGAACAGAATTAAGAATTTTATTAATTAAATTTATTAACTATTAAATAATTATAAAATATGCTGCACTTTACCATTGGATTCTGCCTTTATTTTAAACAAAGGGCCTGAATCAGTGCTCACAGAAATTAGACATTCTCACTGAATCCAAAGTCACTCTACTGAACCCAAATTTAAATTTGAGGTAAGCCTAAGCAAGAGCAGACTCAGGCCCATGAGTTTTGTCAGAGAATTCAGCTTCCTCAAACTTGATGATACAGCAAAGTTCTGCCCTATCGGAGGTCCCCAGCGTAATGCTGAAAAATACCAGCTGTGGTTCATCCTTTGTACCCAGTGCTGTGACAGCTCTTCACGACCTTTAACCACTGGGTGAAAAGGAAGGAATGATTTATTTTGCAGTTTTAAAATTTCTCCAAGAGCATTTCCAGCAAAGGAGTAGATCCTCTTACTGAATGACTGTGCAACCAAACCAACTAAACATGTGCATCAGTTTGCAGAAATCATTTCACACACCTATGCTTAGACCCAATGGTTTTTTTTCTATGACTTTCGGACAGGATCTGTCACAAACTGAAATTTAGGGCACATTCTTTTAATGTGCTAATTCTAATTGGAAAACATGGAATTCAGATGGGTTAATATCTCCTCCAAAAAACACCTTGATAGACTCCCTTGGGTTTGTGCCTCATTGGAAAAGCCACGTACAAAAGAAGTGAGACAGTATCATGTTTTGAAGAGGAGCATTTGTTACAACTCATTGAAATTNCTCCAACTTCCCTGTACTTCTATCTTGCCAGAGTAACTAAGCAAGACACTGAAGAAAGAAGATTCTACGTAGCTCTTCTGGAAACTATGCAAATAATCAGTAGAATAAAGATTTATGCTACTGTAATGGTCCCCTATCAAGAGTTTCTTCCCACTGACAAGAGCTGACAACTGTGGAAAGTTT
>WEIT01041703.1:786-29555 GCA_013389985.1 Dryoscopus gambensis | reverse complement strand
TACTTATCTTCAGGCATCAGCAATCAGAGTGGTTGGTGTGTATAAGTGTATTTGTATAAAGCATCACTTACCAACATTGTGAACTGTTTAAGTATCCTATTCATGTCAAATATTAAAATGAAGGTGTTTTCTGTAATGGTTATTTATGATTATTTACCATCTGCTCAAAAGTAAATTCATTACCATGAAGGTTTAACCAAATAAAATAAGTTAACCTGTTACAAGTGATGAAATACTACAATTAGTTGTGTCTGAAATACAGAATTAGAGAGAACATTTTGTTTACCTATTAGCTGTTTAACTGCCTGCAAGAAGTGATTCTTTTGCATGGTACATGTAACCAAGAGAAATTGCATCAAACTGATTCAGAGATTAGGTGTATTGAGGGAATGGATGTGCACTGTGTATATGTTGTGTCAGGCACCTTCATGCTGGTAGTGCAAAACCACAGAGCCCACAGATACATTTATATAAATGCACTAGGATTTTCCACCCCTATCAATACACATTTTAAATAACCATATAAAATATATTTAGTAATAAAATATATTTACAGAACTGGGAGGATGAAATAATTTATTGAAATAAGGTCTTGCTGAAAATTGTCAGGCTTTTAATGTAAAAAGGAAAGGTAAATTTGTGTATGCAGCAAATTAACAATGAAAATTCACCGCTGTTAACACTATTAATTAAATATTTTGTATGATCATGAATAACATCTGTCTTTACCTTAGAAAACAGTAACAGCAAGCATTAATTCCTGGTTTTAACCACATAAACAGACTGCCATCTACATAGTTTTTAGTTAATAACTTTGGGCTGAAGAATTTCTTCACAATTATTTCATCTGCTTGCTTGATTTTCAATGACAGAATTGATTATGAAAGAAATTAATTTTGAAAGAGTAAAATGTGTTGTCAGTGAAGAAAACACAAAATGAAAACAGTATCTTCTGTTCAGAGCTATGAGTATGGAAAACAATAAATGCATTAGCAAGGCGGATGTATAAGAAAAAGGGTCTTAGTAGGGACAGTCTAGACACAGCTCAGGTGACAACAAACATATACTCTCATGTAAGCATCTGAAGTGACAGACCTATACTGTAGTTGGAACATCAGACTGCAATTCATAAACCCTTCTTCTGCTTAAGGAAAATCTTTGGGTATGTGAAGTTGAACAGAGAATGAAATCAGACCATTAAAACCGGAGAAGTTGAAGATGAGGACCCATATTCACATCTTTTACTCACCCACATATTAGATATGCTTTGCAAAAATGTTAAATCTTTGGTTCTTAAAAAAAGAAAAAATATATGAAAAAGAAGAAAGTATCATCCATTCTGGAGCATATGCATTAAAATGAAGAGTTTTCTGCAATTAAAGTGAGAACCTATGGTGACCTTTCTTCATTTCTCCTTCCAAGAAATATCAGATGGAGGGGAGGCTACTTGAGCCATATTGATTTCCTCTGGAAGACCAGTGATGTCCACATAAACACTAAAGCTCTTAGGCTTGTCTTAGGACTTTTGTTTCTTAGTGTTGTCTTTAGGACAACTATCCATGCTTTGAGACTACTTCAAGTCAATATTGTCGGAACAGGATGAAATGTGAAATGATTTACAAAGTAGAATACCAGCATTTTTGCTGTCATGTCAAATCTTGCACTGAGTTGTTTCAGGTTTTTTTTCTTTTCCCCCCTTAACCTTTCAGCATAAATGACAACGTCACTTGCAGTTAAAGCACAGCACTTTGACATAGCTGACATCAAATTTCCGTAATGCTTGATCAGCCTGGAAAGTGTACAAAAACTGGCATGTCTGGGAAATAAAGTGTGTGTATGACAAATGAGGAATCCTATTCTCAGGATACTTGTTACAGAGCGCTAATGTCAGAGTGTCAACAAGGCAGCTTTTAAATATCAGAATTACACAAAACTAAAATGTGAATTATTTCTAAGGATAGCTGGTTTGGACAGAATATCCCTCATTGTTGTGTCTTTTCCCTTTTCCTTAGGCATATTCGTCACCTCAAAATTATAATTGTTTTAAATTTCAGATAAATTAAGTCCATTTGCTGTACATAGCTTTATTAGAATAATCATTAAAATTGTTCTCTTTTTTTGACACAGCAAGGTATTTATTTATTTAAGATTTTTCCACTGTGTGGTTAATTTGGCTAACATCTGAGAGTTCAGTCAATATATTCCAGGTAGGAATGCTGGTTCCATTAACAGACATTATTAATAAATAGTAATATAAAGAGAAGAATGTGAAATGATTTAGCTGAGAATCTCTATACAGCAACATTTTAAATATTGTTTGAAAAACAGCAATGCACAGATTATGTAAGTGTGATAAAATATTCTTTTCAAGTATGATTAAATAAATTTTTGTACACATTCAAATATCCTCTTGTGTACAGATTAATAAATTAGAATGTGCTCAAGTATGCATGCAAACAACAGTAAATGAGTTTTCAGATCTGTCAAACACTTCTTGTTGCTTCAGGCTTCTTTTTGTATGTTACCCTTTGTACCTTGAGTTAAACTAGCTGGGTATGCCTGCTTTTGTGGGGTTGTTGGGGGAGCAGAATATTTATCAGAACAGAATATCAATTTTTCTGAACTTTCCCTTGAAGTAGAAATTATCACCAATAAATTATTTGAAACAATCAGATTTTATTTCTTAATGATAGTGGTTTTTTTCAGAGTATTATGAGAAATGAACATAACCGTTAGAATACAAAATAAATATCTGAATGAAATATGCTGCCACAAAAATTAAATCAAAATTAAACCACTTTAGTTTTTTCTTGAAACATAGGTCAACTACTAGTACAAATTATTTTATTTTCTGTTACAAATAATGTTCATAAGCATTATCAGCCCCCAGGTTGTGGTTTTGATCAATTTTCATCTAGAATGTTTGTATGGAGATGTTCATTTTGTTCTTACTCGATGGCATCCTTCTCACATAGTTTCAGACAACCTCTATATGAAAATCTACATCTCATCAAATTGTTTGGTCTCTCTGTAAAGGCAGGGAAGAAAAATACATTCCTCTCCAGTGCAGTTCATCGCATCCCAAAACAGATGTTTTAATGAACATGTAAAATGAAGCTCACCTTAAAACCTTTCTGTTTGTCTCTCTCGACTCCAGTTTAGGTGTCCACGTGCTGGCAGGGGGACAGTGGTGGGGTTTGGGGACAGGACGTGTGTGATGTGCCTGTAGGGGTGTCCTCTGTGACAAGGGAGACCAGGGCAGCCAGCCAACTCCACAAGGATGCAACCACAGAGAACAGCTGGGTCCATCAGCCATTTTCCCATACCTGGCAGGATGAAAATTTTGTTTTATTTGGATTCCTTAGTATTTTTTCTAAAGTTCACTAATCACTTACTATCAGTTGTATTTGTACTATTATACTAGCATTTGTTCTATATTTGTATTTCTATTGTATTAGTATGTTTAATGTTTCTCATATATATATTATATATATATTTGTATATTTTTACTGTATACTAGAGGAAAGGTAAACTTAAAAAAAATGCAGAGTTGTTCTCTTATGTGTGAGTTTACATGCCTCATGAACTAGTTTAGCTAAAAGATTATCTCTATAATCTGAATTGGAATGAACTTTTGCTTTCCTCATGTTCCTCTACAATACAAATGCAGAGTGATGAAGCCTACACTCCAATTATGTTTTACAATGTTGA
The DNA here is from genome assembly GCA_013389985.1 of Dryoscopus gambensis. Lineage (NCBI taxonomy): Eukaryota > Metazoa > Chordata > Aves > Passeriformes > Malaconotidae > Dryoscopus > Dryoscopus gambensis. The sequence continues at coordinate 25,844 of WEIT01041703.1, read as the reverse complement.
CCATGAAAACTTCATTGTAATTGTAATGTCAGATAATTTCCAAGAACATGGTTCTGACTCGGAACAATGTGACCAGCTGCAGAAAGGCAGGACTCTGCCAAAACCCGTCACTTTTCATTTAGTCACTACTTCCAACAGAGCTGTTCCACATTTTATCTCTGTTTAGGGTTTTCCTTCATGAAATTTGGCTTCTTGCAGTGTGATAGCTCCATGCAGTATCTGCATGCGTCAGCAGGCCCACAGGATTGTGCCTTTCCACATCATCTGTTATCAAAGATGTGTGAGTGAGGACATTATCAAATGCCTTTTTCTGGAGAGGTTAAGACAACACTGCATAAGAATGTGAGGTTATGCCCTACAACTGGAGGTTAAGACAACTTCATTTCAGCTGGTTTACATGGAAATTTAAATGTGGCTACAGATCAAATTGGCTGGCGGTGCGCTGACCGGGAAAGGACACACACCTGTGTTCCAGGCCTGCAGCTCTCTACTACCATAGGGGCAGCAATTTCCAGTGGAAAGTGGTAACAAACAATATTAAAAAATAGCATTATAAATAATTTTAGCTCTTTTCTAAATGGACATGTATCTGAACTTTTGGAATTTTTTATTAAACTTACAAATGAAACATCTAGCTCATTTTTCTTTTGACCATCTTTTTCTCTTACTTTTGAATTTCTCTTTGCTGCTTGCAGGAGTAGCAAAGCAGGTTAGTCTGAATTTCTTCAATTTCAGTACAAAAGTTTTGTGCAGATCTAGCTAAAATCTTTGGTTTAAAACTATAATGATTAATGTCCGGAGCCACAGAGAGAGGAGATCTGAGCCAGAAAGAGAAGAGAATAGAAAACTCAGAAACAAATGGGACAGACAAAATCGAATGCAATTCCTGACCCCAAACCTGCTGAAAGAGTCTTTTCACAGTTTGATATTTCATATCCTTCTCCCTTTCTTTAAACTTCAGAAACTGATAGTACTTCATTTTCCTGTCAATGGCAAACTCTTCCTTCATCTCATATAATCTCAGATATTAGTGAATGAAGAGTTGGTTTAGGTTTTTTTTTATTTCTCTGCATTTTTTTTCTCACACTATCTTACACTTATAGCAGATTGCCAGCTATAATACAATTCTTAAGTGTGTTAAATTAGAGTTAGGTATGGAGCATCTTATTTGTGAATTAAATGTCTGATTTTGGAATCCATACCATCATCATATCTTTTCACATATTAGTGCCGGAAAGTAAATGGATTTAGAAGTGTGTTGGCTGTACTGTTAGAGGAATGCAAATAAGTTCATCTTGGCTGATATCTTGCTTGTCTTACAATCAATATGTTTACTGACTTATAAAATGATCTCAAGAAACAAGCAAAAGTCCAGGATATCAGCTATGTTAGTTCTCATACAAGCCAAGCAAAACTTTCTGGTCTGAAAATCTCAGTCATTAGTCAGATTAGACTGCATGCCGAAGAAAAAGGTATAATGGCTGTAGGTTGTTTCAGTTTTGAGAAAGAAATTATCTGCATCACATCTGAAATGAAATCAAAAGAAAGAATTATTGAGACCACCATCTGGTCCAATGTAAGTCATGCACAGATCTGCAGTGAGTTCATGTGACATACTGAAGCTGTTTGTGAAAAAGTTGTATGTGTCCATAGGTACCATCAACTTTGGATTCTGTGGGTATTTGCTATATGGGTGTAGTAAATACAGCAGAAAGGACTGATTAATATTTTTACTCAATAGGCATTATATTAATAAAAATAAATTTAAAGAAAATTTAAATATATTCTAGTCTTTAAATGACATTTGAAAAAACACAAGTCTGTTACAAAATAACATTTTTAAATGCTGAAACAGGAAAGTTGGCCAGTTGTAATAAAGGCCCATGAAACAAAATGCAATATTTCAGGAAGAGGAGGAATCTTTCCATGAGGTGATCAAAGTCATTATCCAGGATGTAACAGAGTGAGTGAGGATTTTCTCTTCTGCTTGAGATGACAGAAACTCTCCACACTTCTCTTTAACCTTTCCACTCTTCCTGCCTGAATTGCCAGACTATTTGCTGAGTTGAGCAAAGGTTGGCCTCAGTTCTGCCAATGCACCTCTATTTGATTAGCAGTGTTCAAAAGCTGAATGGCTTATTTAAGAGAGACTGGCTTCTGCAGCTGGCTGCAGACAGTACCTTTCTGGAAGGTCAGAGATCTAGTTTCCTGTGACTGCTCCAAATCAAGCTGAAAGCGCGTCTGATCGGTCTTCTCCTATCTCTGAGGAGATTGCCCACCCATCAGGCAACACAGTAAGCAAACAGCCAAGGAATAACTTTAAACATGGCACAGGAAAGGATTTAGCAGAAGATGCCTCTGTGAAAATAACCTATTGATATTAAAGTTAATAGGATTAAAGAAATACTAATCCTCCTATCTGGCATGACGGATGACCCATGGATGATGTTTCAAAGCAAGAAGGGATTGTAGGAGAACACTGGTCAGAATGAGGAACAAGGCTGAAATCCACTCAAGCGTTACTGCAGTGGAAAATGACAACCTGCCCAGAACGAATAGAAAAGGTTACAGGAAACAGAAATCTTCCTGTCCATGGCCAGAAAGGTGTACTGCAGCATTTCTATTGTGCAGTTTTATTTTTATTTACATTTGCTCAGTAGACCTACGTAAGCTTTGACAGGCCACGTGAGGGGAGATCAGACCAGCCACAGTAATAAAATTGCATGCATCGCGTGTGGACTATTGCATAAGTAAAAAGAGCCGGGAGAAGGAGAATAGAAATAAACTCTGCATAATCTTTGAAAATAGAACTTATTTTTTTATAGCATGTTATTAATGAAAATTGTAAATACACTTAGCAATGCATGACCAAAACTTTCTGTAGCCTCCAGATTGAGGGAAAAAAAGGCTATAGACAGCAAAATAGAATGAATCTATTTTTTAAGCTACCTATGTGATGAATTACAGTGGAACCTGCTCAGTTAGCTTTTCGATTACCAAGAGGGCTGCCTTCCCTAGCTTGCCATGTTGCTTGAATGATTTATTTCCAATATACCACATTGATTTCCAATAAATTTGTCATTTGAATTAATTGGAAACATAAAATAACGACAATAGTTTTTGCTTTCTTAGGTGTTTTGCAACTTTATTTGTGCACATCTATATTGTATTTATATATTAAGAAAGGGAAATATCAGAAAAAGGAAGATGATTGTGAAAGAACTTTAAGTAGAGAGACGGAAAAATGAAAGAAGAAGGTCAAAGTCTTGTTGATGGGAAGGTAGAAAGAAAAGGAAATATATTAGTGGTGTGATATGGTCATCACATACAGAAGACAGGGTCTGCCAGGGCTGTGTGTACATGGCTCTGGAACAGCAGTCTCCAGAGCATGAGCCCAGCTGGCCTCTGCCTCCTGTCTGCACATTTTTCTGCCTCAGTGTCTGGCGCTTGCAGCAGGAGTGCCCACACACTACACACAGACAGGCACAGCCCGAGTCACAGCGAGCAAGTCCACCTGCACACACAGATACTGCATCCTGCATGCTCTGGAGAGGGAGCCAGCCAAAACTGAGCACCTTCTGCAACCTGTGCTATGCACAGTGAATAAAGCATCTTCAGCAGCTGCTGGAGCACCAGGGAGTTCCTTCCTGCATCCAAGTTTGTGGTGAAATTATGGAACTGCAACATCTTTGGATTGATGCTTATAGTTCACACCTGATATGCAGAAGGTAGTTTCTTCCCTAGAATTATTATTGGAGAGAGCATGTGTAGGCTACATTTCTGCTTTTTTTTCCTGTCTTTCTAACATCTACATTGTTAACCTTGGTGCTGCAGTGTCTCAGCAGCAGCACACTAAGAGGATTGTATCTGCCATTTACAGTTTACTCCTTCTTCAGGAAGTAGAGTTCCTCCTAAAGTGGACCATGATAGCAGCGTTCCTCCTTCTGCTTTACATTTTTTTCTTGCAATCAAACTAAACACAGAGAAGTGATCATTGAGGAGCTGAGATATGCAGGAAGATTCCAGTTAGCTAATTATTTTCATACACAAAAGTGCAACAAATACACTTGTGTTGACTAAGTTGGTATGATTTTTACAGAGTTGTATTTTGTAGAACATTCTGAGGTAGATAAATTGGTTGCACATTTATTACTCACACAAATTTATTCATAAAGGGAGGGATATTGGACTTATCATTTCTGCAGTGTAGAAAAAAGGCAAAGATTATTATGTATTGCAGCTCAGTAAGATGAATGCAGTTTTTAATTGTATTTCTCCTTCCATCCTTGCTTCCTTGCTTCCTTCCTTCCTTCTCTCTTTCCTCCTGCTACCTGTCTACTGTACCCAGGACCCCAACATAACTAGATTTTGCTTGTATGTATTTTTACTCTGTCTCTGATCCATTCTTATATAAGTATCTTGCCGTTTATGTAAACATTAATTCTGTTCTCAACAGATGCAAAATGTGCCCTCATTTGAGAAAGGATTACATGTAAAGATCAAATATGTTATACATCTGCTCTCTAGAAGGGAGATTTCGGAAACTGCCTTGTCTCTAATTCTATAGTTTCCTTATATTAATAATGATACATAGACCTTGTTTTCCAAAATTTATTTGAAATTAGAATTCTGTAATTATGCAATTTGTCAATTTTCCTCCATTTGTTCAGGTCTCTCACAGAAGAATTATGTTCTGTGGAGCTGTTGCCATTTCCTGCAATTTGAGGACTTCATTACTTTATTATTTATAAAATAGATTTCTAATATATTTTTCCCCAATAAAAAGGAAAAGACATCTAAAAACCCCTGAAATGCATTAGGAAAATTGATTTAGTAGAGGTCCTACAATATCTGTCTCAAGCCAGACATGGATTATCTTCACCCATGTCTTAAAGGTCAATTGAAAAAGAAAATGCTCCATCATGAGTCTGCATGCCTGAATACCAGTTTTGAGCAAATAATTGCTGTTGAAGTGGTTTGTCCTTTATTTTGGTAAATTAATCGATTTTCCTTTTTGAATAGAAAAAATATTTTAAATTTTTTTATAAAAGCTGAACATATTTTAGTTTGGAAATAGCAGTACACCAGGACATAAATCATAGGACCACAGAATGATTTGGATTAAAATGGACCTTAAAGATCATCTAGTTCTGCCCACTCTCAATCCAGATACTTCACAGCCCGGTCCTCATTAGTGTACAGAATGCCAAGCTTGACTTCATCTATTAAGAAGTGGTAACATCTAGACACTCACACCTAAGAAAAAGCCCTCTATCCCCATAATAAGAGCTTGGGTGAAAAGCTGGTCCACCATAAGTCACCATATTCTGGATCAGAAACTACTTTTTGCAGCCATCGCCTGAGAGGCAAGATGACTGTTTCTTATTTTACCTTTGTAATATTTTAATTTTCCTGGCATGCATGCCTCCAACACAAACAGAAATTCGTAAAGAATATGCTATTTATCCCTAGCATGAAAAAAGGACCTCTTAGTGTTAACCCTATCCCTGTATTAGCTGGGAAAAGACAACATCTGCTTCTAAGCCCTCATTAACTGCATTTGCTCTTGCACTCAGTATTTTTGTGTATAGAAAAATGATAGGTGGCCTGTAATTGCAACCTGCTCAAAACAGGCAAGCAAGTCAAATGGTAAGGTCAAAGCCCTCATTTTTCTTTTGCTCTGTGGACACCCTTAGAGTAAACAGCAGAAAGGATTCCCATCACTTTGTCAGCTTTCTTGCTGCCAGCCAGGCAACAACTGTAGCAACAATGCAGAGACAGAGACTGGTGAATACTTCATAGGAAACAAGCAGCAAGGTAAACTATTTCACAGCTCATTCGCTTCTCACTTCTTACTGGAAAATACGATGATGATGATTTTTAAAGCCATGATATTCAGCATATTTCATATTTATTCTTCTATGTAAGTACAGGTCTCCTCTCCTGGTGAGCCATCAGAGAAGAGGTGAGTACAAAGCATATAAAATGCAAATAGCTGTGTCTATTAACCATTTCTCAGCCAGGGCTGAACCGATGTTTCTTTCTGATGTTCTGGTCTTGGTTGGCTTCAACCCTCAAACACTGTTTTGGGGAGCCATTGTAGAAGGAATTTTTAAGCTTCTGGTTTTATGCTAAACCATTTCCCACCATCTCTTTTTTTTTCAGATGCTACTCTTTCCTCTCCTTGTCTCATGTGCCACCAGAAATCCATAGCAGGAGAATCTGTGGAGATGGGAAGGGAGTTCTGTAACTACAGATTTAACAGCAGATACTAGTTCCTCATGGAACCCTGATGCCAATACTGAGCAGGCTGTACTGAGTGACAGAAGACAGAAGCCTCATGAAAAAAGATGCCACTTCATTTACAGATAAATGGCTCCTTTTCTGTGACCACTTTTGGTATAGTATTGTTCTTTCAGGCATCTGTTTTGTTATGATCATATCCAAGATATTGTTTATTAACTGTCTCTTCTGCACAGTTTCCAATATTTAATATAATGAGCTTTTGCCCAGGGACATTGATCCATGGTTGACTATGCACTTTATTACTAAATACTTTCTTACAATCAAATAAGAGTAAACAAAAGGCACTTAAAAAAAAAGAAAATACCCAAGCCTCAAATATGACAGGCAGATAAATGATGGAGACAGGCTCAACATATTAAATTCCAAAGTGTCACACTCTTTCAAATATGAAAGAGACCTCCTCAGAATTTAGGATGAAAGGTTTAATCTCCTATTTCTCTTCCTGTAGAGAGTTCGGTGTGCTGGAAGCTGGAATAAAAGACAGAGCAGAAGAGCTCTGGGTGCCTGTGGGGCAAGCCATGCTGTGGTCAGGATATAACACAAAGGCACCTTTTAACATGTAGGTCAAAGGCTGTCATAGGAAGTGAAGGACAAATGTTTTTTAAGCTTCCTAGACTGTCAACCTTCCATTGGGTTGAACCTGAATATGAAAATTATTTCTTATTGTATTTTTTTCCCCTATGGGAGATTTTCAGAAAATTTTCAGGTTCAGGTAGACGGTTGGTTCACCATCACATTTCCTCAAAATCTTTATGGTTGACTTTTGCATTGGTTGAAAGAAGGACCTCTGGAGCCAAAAGCCAGAGCTGCCAGTTTAAAGTTAGATTCCTGTACTGTGTTTTCTGATGCGACATTGAAATCATGTTTGTGTTGTATATAAGTATTAAAAAGTCTGCATAATTTCACAGGAAAAATATTATGTCACTACTATACATGTGCTCAGAAATAGATACTTGTAGTTGGCATTCTGAGATTTTTTTGTGCCCACTGATATCACTATACAGGCTTTTAAATACCATGGCTAGAGAGATGTTTTGAAATTTCACAATAAAATGTTAGTCATTAAATTTCATACTCTATATTTTAATCCTACATTTAAATGGATTTAAAAATTACTCACAATTATAAGCCTTCAAAATAAAATGCTGACAGCTGACATAGAGAAATGACATTTTAAGTGAAATCATGAAAATACTGCACTAAGCAGATTTAGATTTAGTGTGTAAGGAGAAAGAGCTATTGGTGTTTGGCCCTATAATACCAATGAACTTCCTGTAGAAAATACCTAACACCACAAAATTAATCAGTGCTTAGTATTCCATAAGTAGTAGAAAGTAGTCTTAAGTCTGTCGAAATTAACACTGGAATTGTCTGCTCAGCCCCAACATTTATATTTTACATCATCACCATGATTAATGTGCTTATATTTTCTCGCCTGCCTTTTGTTTTCTTTCTAAACTCCCATAGGAACCCTTAGATTTTAATTAAGAAAAGAGGCCAAAGTTCAAATGCTAAGTTGAATTACAGATAAAACTTCAAAAAATAAACTTTAATATTGAATTGAATGGTAAGGCTGGCAGTACTGGACTTGGAGAAATTATATTATTTTATTTTTTCTATTTAGTTCTTGTTGCAGTTTGTAGTTTCTTTGTGACGGTGTGGCAAGCCGCAGACCTTCCCGGAGAGTGCAGAGGGGCTGCCTGCCCTGCATGGTGCTCTGGCTGCTGTCAGCTTCCACAACACGGCGGCGATAAAGGAGGCGAGAAGGCTCCCTGCGTGGGGACCTCAGGGGATCTTTAGTCACACGTGGACCCCAAGGTAGAGAGGACCAGCACAGGCTGATGCCCCAAGGCAGAGAGGAAAGCACATGGTCTGGGACTGAGTTTTATATGGGCATGAGGGGGGCGGAGAGAGCACAAGGATTAGGGCACAGGGCCAGTGCATGGGCAGGACCTTGACATATAAGGGAAAAAGGGGCAGGGAAATCAACGCGCCAGTCAGGGAAATCAAAATTGGGTACCTGTCCCTTAAGGGGATTCTCTTGTTCCCTGATTGGCATCCCACAAGTTCTTATTAAATATTTTTCTGAATGGCTTTGAGACATCAGAAATCAGTTTAAAAAGGGTTAGGGATCTCAAATTTGGGACAAATGTCAGTGAAAGGTAAAGTACTAACACCTGCAAAAACTTCCTGTCATATTTATCTCTCAGTACCAACACCAAAATTCTTGTATCAAGATGTGTGTGTGTGCTTGTATATGCTAAAATTAAGGTATGCATTGACTTTCATGGGTTTGGATCAAGCCTTACACAGGATTACTGTAAACTGAAAGTTTAATGAAGTCATGGTATCTAAAATTAGAAGATTGCTCAAGGAAATGAATTGTAAGAAATTTTGGCTACAATTTTCAACATCACTGGAAAATTAACATATAAATTAATAACAAAGCTACTGCCAGAAGCGCTTGTGAGGGCAGCTTGTTGGATTAGGCAGTAACACATAATTAGACATAGCTATTACCAAGGATATCTAGATTCAGCAGCACCTGAAAGAAATGGGAACTTGTTTGCCTTCCTCATCTAGTATTCTTTAAAATCAAAGATAACTTCTACATGTAAGGCATTGTTGCATTTAACTTAGAGCTGCAGGCTTAGCTAAGAACTGATATGTACTGAAGGGAGAAATGATGACTTTACAGTTAAAAACATTTATTCAGAACCAATACTGAAATGTAAAATCAGCAGTGTTTGTAAACCACTGAGCAAAATAAAGATCTAAAGTCAGATTCTGCATATTGAAATATCAGAGGAACTCAGATTCTAAGTTTTAGGTAAGACCCATCTACAAATAACCGTGAAAGTATATATTTCTTCCACAGGTCATTTATGCTGTCTTGACATGAGAACGGTAGCACATACTATCACTGTCAGCATTATAAATACACATCAGAAGACTGACAGCCTCTCTTTAGTACAGCTACCGCGAGGTGCTATAGCTACCCTCACTATTCAAGAGTCCTGAGATTTAATTTTCTCCGTATCTGTGTCCACAGAGACTGCTCATATATAACACCAGAGGGGCCCAAGCTCTAAAGCAAAGAAGGGATGTAGCTGGACATGAGGAAGACAAAATTCTGTTCATAAGAGCCACTAATTACTTCTGTCTCTGGTCCAAAGACTGATTGCTTTTAAACAGTGATAAGGCTCTCACAGAAAGATGAAGTAGAAGACTCAGTAGCTCAGGAGATCATCAGGTATTATGTACTCCTGGTAGAGTGAGATTTCAGTATTCAGCTTGCTTTCTTTAAAGTGGAGACTTGAATTTGAATTTTCCCAATAAAACGTTAAGCAGGTGGGCCATGATTTTCTGAACTTGAATGAAACAAAATCTCATTATGTGAAGAAGCTACCCAGCCTTCTGATCAGAGATGACAACAGGCTGTAACCTCTTGAGCTATTGCAGTTTACCATTGGCACTTAGTTCACATCTTGATTCATTGGCAAAATGCACGTGGATAAAAAGTGAGTAGCATATATTCAAAATGCAAAATCATTTACATTGAATCAAATATAAATGCTAATGTAGTAGTCAAAACTGCAAAACTGACTCAGTCTTGTGTTCCATTTAGTGCTTGCAATTAACTGTAATGATGCTTACTGCAGAAGAAACATATCCAGTGTAAAATTAGATTCTTTTTTTTGTTGTTTTCTTCTATCAGATTACTCTAGATTTACAGTGGTGTAGTAGAAATAAGAAGAGAAATAAAAACTAAATTAAAACAGCAATTAATAATAATAATAGTAATAACAATAATAATAATAATAATATCTGTTTGTTTACTTAAAAATGCTCTCCTCAGGACTTGGAGATCACTTAATTTCCCCTCCTTTTTATACTTGTATTTTTATAGATAAAATTCTGGGGTCTTCATGTAACATTGACATATTACTTGGACTACAGTTTTCAGTGTCTTACAATTTAATTTAATATTTTTTACCTTACACAGCAAGTGTAGATTACGTGAGTTTTAGGATTGTTTTTTCAGTCTTCTCCCCTCAATCTTCTTAACTCTGCAAGACACTAGACACTTCACTTTTTAAGTATAGATAGTAAAGTTTGTTCAAGAATAATTCATATGACTTGGGATGTGAATGTCGCATTTATCAGTGTTTTTGGGGAACGAGGAACATCATAAATCCTCGTCAGCTGCAGATTTTCTGAAAGTGTTAACAATGGCTGCTCCTAACACTAACACATGTAGTATTTAAGGACTTCAGGACATTTGAAGGTTTCAGATGTTTTTAAGTCAGGTGTGTCTACCTGAAGCTTTAGCTGTACTAATAAGAACTAGTGTTGTCTAGAAATTAGACAAGAATTTTGACAGATTTAAGGGATATTGGAGTCATTGAAATGTTCAAATGTCCCTGAGAGGAAAGGAGATGAAGGACTGACTTGCAATGAAAGTATCAGGAATTTCTCAGTAAGGCAGTACCTGAAGATTTGCAATTTGTCCTGGCTCTCCACATGTGAACAGATATAATGTTTCATCTTTCCTATTACCATTACATGAGATTAATCTAATACTTGGACCACATGAAATAGTTTCGTTGAAATAGGTACCTCCCTTTTTTCTTTCATTCATCCATTGTCAAGTCCTGTCTGACTGTGACCTGTCAAGGTCTTCTTCTGGATGAATTGCTGATGAGGGAGGGAGGGGAAGGAATGACTGCCATAAGTTTTATTGATTTAATGAGCACGTTAATCTAAGTCAGCACTACTCTGAGCAGGTTTAGTTGTCCAAACGTCATAAATACATTTTTGGTGGGTTATCATTTAATAATCCTTGGCTATTCATATAGCATATTCCAGTGAATACATAGCCATATTCTGCCTGAAGCCAGATAGCTCTGCAGGCTAAGAAGAGGACAGCATCCCACTAAAACTGTGCCCCACAAGCTTTGTAGATACAAATTCCTGGAACACTTGGCTCTGCAAACTCCAGCATGAAGTCCAGTAAAGCTACCAAGAATGATAAAATCACAGTTGCAGGAGAGCAAATAATCACATGTCTTGCTCCTAACAACAAGCATGCACATAAAATAAATTCATCTTTTGGTTAGGGAAATGATCAATTTTCAGCTACAGATATAAACCAAATTTTAAATAGAGAGTATAAAATAACTAAATACATATATGTGAAAGTGCAGGTCTGAAATAATGTATCTACTGAAAGTTTGCTGGTAGAGAGAGAAAAACAGATGCCCTGGCGTTGTTGTGACCCCCGCCTAGCTCCCTGCCAGCTAGCGATGGCAGGAGTCCTGGGGCAACATTCCGTGTGGGTCGGTAGAAGGAAGGGGGCTGCAGCAGCTCACCGGGGCTTCCACAGAGTCTCTGGGCTACACCTTTGCAGGCAGCAGCAAGCCGTAAGAGAAACACAGTATCTCCTTGATGGTGAAGTCAGGGTTTATTTTGGTCCAGAGCTGGCAAGGTGGGGGGGAAGGGGGATGGCAAGGTGGGGGGGAAGGGGGAAGGGAGAGGGGAGAGGGAAGAGAAAGGGAGAGGGGGAAGATCCAAGCGGAAAGAGAGACCTCATCCTCTGAGCATTCCCTTATCACAGTTTCGAAGGGGCCGCAGGCCCAAGGCTTGAACCAATGAAAAGCTCACAGGGGAGGGATCAAAGGCCCGGTTCCAGCTTAGGAATAGACCATATATTTCAGAAGGGGGAAACAGAACAAACCATTCAAAGAAAAATACATCACCACACCCTGGTCTAATAATCTAGATATAATATCTCACATAAACTTCTGAATCTTAGGCAGCTGAAAGGACTGATAATTTGTAATGAGCATTTGAGCAAACCATGACAAAGCAGAGTTGTTGAATTTATTTGCAATCTCTTTGCATTAATTAATATGTGCATTAATAGTTTTTTTATGACTATTGTTCCGAATGATTACAATGCAGATGTGAAAGACCTGCATGGACAAATTAGACATGTCACAAACCTGGAAAAAACAAAGCAGTGAGCACCTGGGAAAATGGGCAAAGAAGAGGTCAACACAGTAATCTACAATGTTCAAGGAATGGTACAAAGATGGACAAAATATCTCTCCTGCCTTGTCACCAAAAATTGGGAAGAGAAAAGCCTTGGAGCACAGAAATACAACAATATTTGGACATTTTCACCAGCAGGCACTTTTAAGAATAGACAACAATTACTGGAAATTGTTTAGGACACATAGGAACAAGCGTGAGATACTCGTTTCACAGATTTCCATCCTGCCGTGTGTTCTATGTAAATCTTGTCTGCTGGTTAAAACTTTTCCTCCATGAAACTTTTCTAGCACACAAAGTCAATGTGAAGTAATTGCTGGGAGGTACTTTTTGTGTTAGGAATGATTCTACAAAGATTTTCCTCTGACTCCCCATTTTCTGGTCCTGGCTTCTACTTCTTTTTGGACTTGAGAATAGATGGGGAGCAATGAGTGCTCAAAGAAGTAATTTCTGTCAGAAGGAACATCTTTCTTCTGTTATCTTACATCAGACTTTTATTTCTCTTTTAACATCAGAGACCTAAACAGTGTACAGTCACGTGGCTCTAAAAATCATCTAATTTTGAAGTGTAGCTTCTTGACCAAGTGCTTTTCCTCCATTGGCACACACCTGCCAGACACTATCTGCATCAGAATTAGAATCATATTAGTAGTGGATACAGCTCCAAGTTCCGTCTGAAAGATGGAGGTGTAGGGCGTTGGTAATTTTTTATTTATTTACTCTTGGTACTTTGACAGCATATGAAGAACTGAAAATGTAGTGAAACAGAAAGACTTTTAAAAATGTAGACCTTATCCATTGCCCCACCATGTTGCAACAGATTTGAAGAAGTAATGAATGTGGAATAAAGATGACGGAACCATAAAAAAAATCTTCTGATGAAAGAAAAGTAGCCTCTGTGAAAAATGTTGTAATGGTGTTTCATCATTTTTTGAGAGAAATTGTTTGGATGGTGTTTTCCATATAAAGAAATGGAGAGATTAAAGATTTAACTTAATCCTTTGAGATGACAATTCACTTGTCATTTCCTATTAAAAATAACTGGATTCTGTTTTCCTGCTTGAGTATGTAGAAGGTTTTAATATTCACAGCTATGATTGTTCTTGAGACTTAAGTTTTTCTGTCCGGCAGGATTTAGGATTTTCTGAAGATATATTCTATTGAATAATATTTTCTTTTCATATTAGAAATAAAATAGCAGTGAAAAACTTGCATTAAGGGAATAGCTTAAGTCTCCTGTACATATAAATCTGTGAGGGTGTTAGGTTTATTTCCACACCTTTTTATTTAAAGATTTTCCCCCCAAATACTTGCTGTTTCCACCATCAGTGATAGAAATATTCTGTATACACTTGGTAAATCTTCAATTTTACATCTCTATAAGGAATATGACCCACAGTTCCCTGTAGGTATCACCAATACACATCCCTTTATCCAGAAAGAGAAGCCCATGCAGCCTCAAAGACTTGGTTGACAACACCACAGTATAAAATCCAACTTTTTCCTCATCTTTACTTTCCCCACTACCCCTTACAGAGAAGTGATGTTAGTTAGGAATGGAAAGTTCCTACTAGAACTAAGATTTTTTTCCTGACATAAAGTAATTTATTTATAAAATTTATTTTGCTATTGTATGTTCACCACTGGAATTGCTCAGAAAAAAAAACATTGAAAGTTTTGGGAGGAGAGAAACCAATAAATTCTGCCATGTCTCTTGGTTTGACCTTGAACTCCTGTCCTGGTTTACCATGTATTCTGTTACCATCTTCATGAGCTGTTGAAACCAAATGTTCCCTGCCTCCTCCCTCCGGACTATCTTCTGTTAACAGCCCCAACAATGCCTTGATACGTGACCCATAGATAACTCTCTCCTGGACCATCTCCTGTTAATGGGCCCATCAATGCCTTGCCTCATGACTCACCATCCCATTGTGAGATGCTCCGCCCAGGGGGAATGAGCCAAGCATTCCCACCTGGATAAAGTCTGGGGGTTTTGCAACTGACGACAGAGCCTTTCCCACTGGATTTTCCCAGAGGACAAGAGCTACACAACCACCACTGAACTTTTTGAGGAAGACCAAACCTTTTCGTGTGTGTGTATATATATGTTATATACATATATATATATAAAAGAAGTTATTCCTATTCCCCATATTTTTGCCTGAAAGCCCTTGATTTCAAAATTAACTCCGGAGCAAAGGCTGATATGATTCTGAAGTGCTGAGCAGTTTGGCAGTGAGGAGGAAATATTAGCAATGAAGCAATGTGAAGAAGCAATGCCAGGTGATGGGAGGAAATGGAGAATGGGAAGGATACGGTGTTTTGCTTAGGTTGGGAGTTTGCACTAATCATTTTACTGGCCTTTTTTGTAGACAAGATTAGGTAGAAGTCTTCCTAGCAAGTCACGAGGAGGTGGTTTTCAGGGAGTGGGGGTTTTTGGGAGGGGAGTGGGTGGTGCTTTTCTTATGGTTTTGGTTTTTGTTGTTGTTACTGTTGTTTTGACGACATTTATGTACCTATACATAAATGAATACAGACAAAATTACAATGCGCAAGAAAACGTCATTCCTCTTAGTCAATAAATTCATGAGCGGAGGGGCGTAAACTATGCTCACTTCTAACTGTGAGTCCTGTAAGCTAGAAGACACACTTCTAGTGTTTTAAATTGAAAATACATCATGCACACATGGAAGTTTCTCTTGATATTTAAGTTTGGATATGTTAGTAGTTAGACAGCATGAGTCAAATCTGGCAGATTTTCAGCACAGCTGTATCAATTCATAGCTGTATCAATAGTTTGCTGCTAATAGTCTACAGAATCACCCTTCAGGGGACCTAAGATCTATCTCAGCATTTTTCCTTTCTACATTATTATCACAAATATCAACATGCTTGCAGTTCAAACACAATCTCTCCTGCAATAGACAAATATGAATATATTTATCACAAATGGTATGCTAAAAATTAATTACAGTGGAAAAAACCACAAACATTCAACCTACAATTTACACTTAAAGCAATTGTAAGTGTACATAGTTACCATATTGCAAACAGGTATTCAACCATTAAGATGGACTTTGATGGAGAAAGGAGATTTCCTTGAAGCACAGATTATTGTTATAAGGAATAGAGATTCTTGACTAATGTACACTGCATTCATTAAAAGCCAGGAAACTATGATGTTTTCTTAATCTTAGTATCTAATCTCTCCTATTTCAATGAAGAGATTGAAATTAAGACCCTAACAGAATAAAAACCTATGTATCTAGGAAGCATTGCTGTTGTCCAAGCCAGTGACAACTGCATTATGCTGCTCTATGGATGTGTATTTTCTGCTTACATTTGCTGAATAGAGATAAACCCCTATTATCTAGCTGACTCAAGGGTCCTTTGAAAAATTCAGGCAATTAAAGTTTGTTGTAAGCAAAATATGTTTCTATTTGAGTTTTGAAATGGGAGAGGAACAATATGTTCAGTTTTCAACAAGTTGACTTTTGGATAATCAAAGCTAAGACAATTGAGATTAGTATTTATCTCCAAGTTGTGTTGAGCCTGTTTGTTTGTTTGTTTGTTTGTTTGTTTGTTTAAAAACATTGATCTTAATTATTTCTCTCATCTTTGGATTGGGATTTCCTGGTTCTCTGTTCTCTTGAGACAGGACAACAGCGTATTGCATACTTCTCATTACATTTCCTTCTTTGACAATCTGCTTTAAACAGACAAAAAAATCACAGACCAATCTGGTATGATTTGCAGGTAAAAGGGAATGAATGATAAAATTTGATTATTTAATTTTTCTGCTGATATTTTTTATCGCAATGATGTAGCATCTCTCCATGTTGTTTCATATTATTCTCTAGTACTATTTTTCCAAGGTAACTGCTCACCTCAACAGTTATTTGTAAAAGAGGTAGAACTTAACAAATTGTATAACTGCAATTTTTAATGTAATCCTCTGCTAAATTTAAATGTTGTGATGGCTTTTAATTTGCTTAATTTGATCAACTTTCATCTAAAAACCTGAGTGCTTTCAACGAACTGCAGTTTCAATTATCTCTCCTACTAGGAATTTGCAATATAAGAATATATTTTGCTGAAATCTAGTCATAGTTGTTTAAGATTATGACTGGGTGAAGCTTCCTTGCAGGTAGAAAGAAATACTATTCACTTGTTCTAAGAAATGCAAAATATGCTTGCATACATATATATATACCCTTATGTACATACAGAGAACAACTTTACCTAGACGCAAGCTTTCTTGTTCTCATGTCTGAGTCTGGACCTTCCAAACTCATGAGGAACCTATCTCATCTGTATGGATATTGCCTTCACTCTCCCTGCCTTCCCCCGTAGCAGTGCCAGTGGGGGTACAGGGTAATTATTTTCAGAGCAGGTATGAGGAAATGAGGAAGGTTGGCCAGCAGCCAAATGCTTGTCAGAGGTGCCTAAATTGCAGGCAACAACCATGACTTTCTGGGTGGCACCATCTGCTCTCTGATGTTACCTTCTGCTGTAAATTCCCCAAGAAAGCATCCAAAAGCCCTCCTGACTTTGCCAAGGGCAGCATTCTCCTGGTTCCTGTATGCAGGAATCCATTTTTACTGAATTATCCACAGTCACTACCAGGTCCTGCCTCCAGAATTACCTCTTTTCTTCTCACCTCAACCCTCCCAGTGGAAATCTTTTAAAATAACTGTTTTCATAAAATGTACTGATGCCTTCCCCAGCTACCTAGAAACAGAGACTAGACAAGAGTAAGGGAATAAAGGTAGGTATTTATTTGAAAGGTCTTCAAAGGTACACCCTGGGGAGCCAGAGGTTACTTCCAAAATGGACCCCAAGATGGACGACAAGTCACGAGTTCTTCACACTTTTATAGGTTTGGTCCATTTGCATATCAGCATAAATTCACCAGTTAAATCTTTGGCTTTCTTGAATTTCCCCAGCTCTCTAGAGGCCCCAGCTTACAGCTTTTGGCCTAGGACACTCTGAGTGTCCTTGAATAACAAGCTCAGAGAAGCTTTGTTGTGTCTGTCTGGCCTAAGAGAGCAGCCAACAAGCTACAAGAGACTTCAGAGTCACACACTAGGTGATACAGAATTTGACCAGTATAAAAGTTAAAATCTAAGGCATCAGTACTAAGGTTGATCTTGAGCTGGTCTTCTGAAGTGATGCTTTGCAGAGTAATCACAGATGACAATTAGTAGAATTAAATACTGTAAAACACACCAAAATGTAGAGGATAGATGTCAAGAAGGATTGGAGTAGCCACTTCTGGTCTTCTACCTTCAAAGTCATTGTTGTTGTTTAATCACTTTAATTGTCTTTGTTTCTTCTCACAGGATGAAAAAGTCTTTTAACACATTTTTCAGATATTTTAAAGGTCCAAAGCATGATTCTCTGTCTGGATGACATTAGCAGTTACTGAAGAGCACTACTTTGATTAGAATAGTGACATTTGGGGACAGGAAAGAAGTGGGATGGGGAAAAGACAGTGTCTCAAAGAGTCAAGGGCTTGTCAGCCCTGATAGATTTAAAGATGCCTCCCTCACCACCTCTAATCAGTGGAAACTATGTTATTACTTCTGAAAACAAGACGTAGGCATCAATGAGAAAAATGCTTCCTAAAAGAAATATTTTTTTTCTTATACCTACAATTTCACTTACTGCACTGGAGCCAGCGCATGTAAAACTTTGTCTTTTATTTCGATTAATAAACCTATCATAAAAATGTAAAATATCGTTGGCCGGGAAAAGGCCACATGCCTCGGTAAGATGGCATCCTTTAGATTTATTTTAACCTCACCTCTCTGCTTTGTAACTGTATCATTTAACCCCTTTGTCTATAAAACTGTCTTTGCTGGCTCTTAAACACATTTATTCTGTTTGCCATCTTATTTCATATGTTGCCAAGTAACAAAGACCACTGAAGCTAAGTAGGTCACCTCAAAATCTTCCCTTTTCCAAAGAGAATAAATTTAACCTTTTTTTTTTCCCTTCCCACATAAGAACAAATACTATGAAAGTCCAAACCTTCTTTGACTGCTCTCTCTTACATATTCTCTGGAGCAGGGATATTCTGGGGACAGAAATAGAATCAGATTTGCTAAAAGACATTAACTAGCACTTTCTTTGCATGGAATATCTGTTTGTCTGCATGCCTTTTTTTTTCTTTTTTTTTTCCTAGCTATCTGCTTACTTCATGTGATGTTTTGATTTGTGATCTTTTTCAGAAGCATTTTTTTGTTATCTTTGATGGCTTTAAGGTTTTTTTCCCCCATAAAATATATATCATGGTCATGAACTTCATGGTGATAATGTATATAGTCTCTTTTTATGGTCATTACTAATTTCAGAGAAAAAAATACAGAATTCTGTTTTTTAAATTGAATTATTGACATTGAGAAAAAATGTATAGGGAAGACTACCAACCTATTGCTATTGCTTTGGCATTAGCCTGAGGAAAAAGCATTTGACAATTCTCTAAAGTTTGGTCAAGGCAGGGAGAAGAGAAGATTTGACAGTAAACAATTGTTATGATTTGTCCCTGGCAAAGGTTCCTGGGATCATTAGTGTCACTCCTTTCCGTGACTGCGGTTGTTTGTAGGACCCTGTTTGCCCTAAGGAAAGAAGCCAGCTAGAGATTGTACAGACAGTAGGCAGCAAGTTGAATTAGTTGTTCTGGTGGTGGTTATTGTTCCATAGGATGGAGTTACAGAATGTATGAGGAGGAAGTGGCAGTCAGAAGGCAGATGTAAGAATTATTCTGGTGGTGTTAGTCCCACCACAACTGCCCACTCATCTGGGGGTGCTGATGAGTAGGTACTGGGTGGCAGGTAGAGCAAGTCCAGCATGGCTACAGCACTCGTGGCTTGCCCCATGTGCACGGCTTGAGGTTCCATGGAGCCCGTGCTGCAGTAGTGGAGGTGCTGCATCCTGCAACTGTCCCCTGATGCTGACAGATCTCAAGGGACCATCTTACTCATCGTTGCTGTCAGGCCAACTTGTGACACCCATGTTTTGCCATCCCCTGCTTATACTTTTCAACCATTCTGGACTCTAGTCTGGACGGCACAATCATTCTACCTTTAAGAAAACAAAATTAGAAAGTAATTTTTCATTTGGCACCTGTCTATGATGCTGTATCCCCTACTGTCTGCCCTATACTGGACATGAGTTCTGTGCCTTTAAACCTAGGTCCGGGAGAGGGGGGAAACGCCGGTGGAATTCGTTCCGCAGCCTGTGCTCAAAGACAACAGATAACACATTCGCTCTTTCCTCAGCTCTTGGCTCTAAAGTGGGGAAGAGAGCTGCATTCTCTTGCTTTTTAGCTAGCTTCTCATTCATTAGCTGAACCAAGGATTTTTCCTGGGACTGTGGCTTCTTCTTTTTTTTTGTCCTGGAACTGTTTGGCTTCAGCCCAGAACACCAACACCAGGAGGCCCACATGGCAGCCTCGAGGGGCCCATGCTGCACCCCGGCTCCGGAAAGAGCAGAGCCACACCTACAGAAAGGACCCTGAATCTTCCAGGTCTTCTCCACAGCGAGAGGTTTGTTATGTAACATTATTTACCTTGTGCCTGCGTGCATTTTGCTTGTTAAATAAACAGCTTTTTTTTTTTCACTTTCCTCCAAGAAATTTCTTTCCGAACCTGGAGGGGGAGGGCTTGCTGAAACTTGCCTTCTATTAGAGGACGTTCATTAGGATGTTTGCTCCTTATTTGTCTCAAACTGAGACAGCACTATTGAGCTCCATCTCCAAAAGCCTTTAGCAACATAAGACAGCTTACTGCTTTGAAATGACCATCCCAAATTACCTGACCTCCTTTGCTGCTTAATGCTCTTTAACATTTTTCCAGTCATCCTAATGAGAGTGGGCAGTGTTGTATATGGAAATTTTAAGCTCAGGGTTTTAAATGTGTTTTTGCTAACATTAGTTGAACTAAGAGTTATTTAAAACCAGAAGACAAGGGGAAATACAGTGGCTATTAGAAAAGATCCTCTTTACTACCTCTATTTGTTGTCGTATTTGTGGATGTCTTTTCATGTTCTAATAGAATTAAAACTATCATTAATAATTTAAATTATAAATGTGGCTTAGTGAGTAAATAAATGTTAATCCTCGAAGTAGTTTCTTTAACTAATTTCTTTGACAAACTCCTCTCTACAACTACCTAAAAAAAGGCTACAGTGAAGTGGCTGTACACCTCTTCTCCCAAGTAACAAGTGACACAACAAGAAGAAATGGCCTCAAATTGCCCCAGGGAAGTTTTAGATTGGATATTAGGGATAATTTCTTCACCCAAAGGGTTGTCAAGCACTGGAACAGGCTGCCCAGGGAAGTGCTTGTGTCACCGTCTCTGGAAGCATTACAAAGTCATGGCTCTGTAGATGCGGAACTTAGGGACGTAGTTTAGTGGTGGACTTGGTAGTGTTGGGTTTATGGTTAGCCTCAATAACCTCTTCCATCCTCAATGATTCTGTGATTCTATGAATGCAAAGGGGATTTCAAGCCTGGTGCTTATCAAATGAAAATGTGTTTTTACCATTCTGTTGGTGGGGTTATGGATTTTAGATTACTTTGAGGGATTCACATTTATGATGAGGAAATAGGGAAAAGGAAAATGTCTTGAGTTTTTCATAACTTTTATAAGTAAGTAAACAGGAGAATCCTATGTTGTTGATATGTGCTAATGGGAAAGACAAAATAAAAGATCTAATACAAGGTCCAATAAATTGAAGGATAGTTAATTTTTTTAGTTACTGAATTTAATAAATCTTTAAATTCATAATTCTTTTTGCTTCTTCCCTCACTTGTCCCTCAAACTGATCAGAAACCACAGAATATTATCAGCTAAATAAGGGAAACAGTTAATTGCATCTCTTTTGTGTCCTGTGTCTTGTGCTGTTCCTTCTGTTAGTCTCTGCTGGCCAAAGAATAAGTGAGGTGGTGTCTATCATGTAACAAAATTACTGGAGGACTCAGGGGCTTACCCGGAATGACATTTATCTGACTGTTTTTAGCTGACTAGTCTTCAACTAGAAGGAATCTATTTAAATATATTTAGTTCTCTTGATATTTGAAGCCCAAGGTGTCATTTGCTGAAAATTTTTTGATGCAACGCTATAACATGTCCTTTTGTTATGCTAATTATTTCCTTCCAGGTGTTAGAAGAGCAGCTGTTGTACATTGTACACACAAAGCAGCAGCAAAGGTGCAGCCTTTCTCGTTATCTTCTGCTGATATTTCTACTACCTCCAGGCCTAAGTTCCATTTCTGATGCCCCAGTGGGACCAGCTAAAAATGGATACAACGAGAAGAAAAATTCAGGTAAGCATAAAAGTTACCCTTCACCAGCTTTACTGCAGCACTTGCCAAAACAGTCTGACAGTGTGATACAATTTGCCTTTGGTACAAAAGGGAGGAACAAATTAATCCTTTTAGATTTATATTGTGCCCAGGATCCTTCTCTAGCTCTGCATAGAGGCTATCACAGAGGTGTAATAGCTACAGGCTGCTTTTGAGCATAGTCTTCATGACAGCAGTCCTAGGCTGCCTGACCCACATATTGCCATGCACAGTCCTGTATTTCAGTAAGATCTGTTACATTCATACTGCACACCAGCCAAGATAATGCTGCCAACAACCAGGATCCCACCCTGTTCTCTATGGGCCAAAGCAATCCCTGGCAGCCTCTATCAGTATCCTGACTCAGCCCTTCAGCATCCTCTCCTATTTTGGTGCTGCAGCCATAGCTCATATTTTTTGATACAAGGTGAGAAAAGAAGGCTCATGAAGCTGGCCCAAAGATCTGACAGATTCCCCAGTGTGGAAGCCACAGTTTTTGGGACCACTCTTGCAATCATATGCACAAGGCATCTATGAGTTCACCACTAAAACCACGTCACTGTGGCTGACACAAGTCAGTTCATTCTCCTGGTCATTATTACACTAAGAGTATGACAAAGTGACTGCTGTTTGATACAAATGAAAATAGCCTCTCCATAAAGCACAACAGCTTCACAGCTATTAAGAGCAAGAATCTCCAACTCTTAGTTGTGGGATCATGTGAATTTTTAGAAGACATACAGAAGAGAAGCGAGAAGATAATGTGAGAAAAAAAAGAATGAACATGCATGACAATTTATGTCTCTACAGTGTATCAGAATCATGTATCTAACAGAGTATCCATCCTGGCACAGAAAAAAAAAAGGAGGGGGGTCAAATGGTCATGTTTGGCTATTATAAGTTAGTGATCCAATCTTTTGACAAGAGATGTTAAAATATTAATGGTATTGTGGATCAATCTTTGCCTAGAAGGCAGCTGTTGACATATCTCAAAGCATCTGTCATGCTGTGTTGGGGTCCATCCCAATCTTTTGGTAGAAGAGCTGACTTAGTTGTGATGCAAGGAGGGAATGTGATTGTTCTCGGGGCAGTTGTCTGGAAAGGCACCACAGTGCTTTTAATGCAGGTCAGTACTGGTATAAGAGGCAGCCATGTGGCATGGCTCAGATGTCCATACAGGAAAATCAACCTTTGCATCATAGTTCTCTGCTGAATTTTTGAACAGTTTGTAAAAGTTCTTGGAAGATACTGGTCTTAGGTTTCTGCCTTCTTTGTAGATAAGGAGAGTAAAAAGTTTTAGAAAATTTATCTCATAATCTTTAGGGTGCAGCACAAACATTGTATGGACATGCTGTCATCAAGTAGTTAAACACAGAAGAATGGACCACATAAGGATGATGGCAACTTAGTTTGTTGGGGTTTTTTAACATCATTTTCTCTCCCTCATGCCAGACCTCCCCTTGCTTTCCAACACCAGCAAAATTTAATAGATGGATTTGTCTATATCCAGGCTTGACCATACTCTTGATCATATAGGCTATTTTAGATAAAGGGTATTTTATGAGGCTATGTTAGATAAAGATGATGAGAAAATGAATTCCACCATACATATTATAACATGAGTTTTTTCATGCTTTCAACTTGTGTCACAAGGCATCTCAAGTTACCACGAGAACAGATCATATAACAGTTTTAGCAGGCATACAGTGATACAACGAAACACAGAATGATATTCCACTTTGCTTAAATTAAACTCTTAAATTGATAGCCATGAATTACCACTGCTTTTAGAGTACATAGAGTTTTTCATTGCCAAATCTGAAAGCCTTTCAACAGCATGGGTGATGATGATATCCTTTTTCTATATAATATAGAAATGATATGTAGAGAGGTTAAGTAACTTATCTGATAGACTTAGAAGTAATGTTGGCAATAGAGCTCACACCTTCAAGCAGCACGGCCTAATTGGGTTTGGAGTGTCTATAAAAGTGTCAGTCAGAGAAAGGTTTTACTTAAGGCTTGTCTCCTAATCCCACGTGAATCTAGAAAGCTTCAGCACTTTATATGGTTCAAGCCTATGGCCATACTAATCTACCAGCTTTAAAAATTTAATTTGTAAGGAAGATCAACTTTATCACTTCAGCATGCTCAAGCAGCTCAAATCAGAGTGAGCATGAGTTTTACCATAAAGTCCCTAGCAATGCAAGTTTAAAGCTTGTAATGTTAAATAATTCATGTTTAAATTAAGCCCTCAGAATTCTTATGTCACCTCACTGTTTGCTGTAAGTATTCTGCCTGTGGTATAGTGACAAACCTACCCTATTTTATACTGATATTTTCCATTCAATTCTGTGAGAGAGAATCAGAGCTACTGAACAGTAACAATAATCTCTGTATCAATAGTTAAATCTGTTTTACTTTAACAATTTGGGAGATCCAGCAAGGTTGTTGCATGAGGTTCTGGTCCTTACAATGCTCTGAATCTTAAAGGAAGCACAATATACAGAGTTACGACAAGTAAAACTGGTACCGTACCCTGAAATTTATTGATTTGCTTTGAAAACAGACATACATTATAAGTAGGTTAAGTACCTCTTTCAATGGCAAGGATAAATATTTAAAAATCATACTAAATTTGTGCAAATTTATGTGTTGGAGTATTTTTTCCTAATAGGCTGAAATGGATATTTTCAGTTTGTGGCTCATTTGCAGAACACGTTCCTTTGTTGTGCATGAGAAGTAATCAAGGTGCAAGGCATTACCTGCGATTCCAGATGGACATTCCAGCACAACTCAGAGAATAACTTCAAATCATGTGAGCTGTATCCATTTTTCACAGGAGAGTTTCCAGCAGTATCCTGTGACAGACTTTTCAAGTTATTGAAAATAGATATATTCTGCTATTCCTGTAGAAATTTTCTTATAGTATCAGGTTTCATGGTGGTCATAGGTTGAATCATGTATCTATGAAATATCCATTAACTCTTGCATTAATTCTCATTTTTGACCAATTGACATGCATTACTTTCCTGGATGACTTCCTATTTGATACACAGCATGCTCTGTATTTGGTAAATTCAGCTGATAAGTAGGCACAAGAACAGACAGCACCGATATTGTATTCTGCATGCAGAAGAGTCTTTTGCATTTGACTCTTGGGTATTTTTGACTGCTATCACAAAGATGAAGGCTGAGTGACAGAGGTGAGTCATCTTGACAAGAGATACTGCTGCTCTGCAGAGGACCACAAGGAGGGAAAACAAGAGAATCGAGATAGAAGACTTGATTTACGTCTTGTTGTACATAGAGTGCATCTGAAATTGTATTTTCCTTTGAAGACTGCTTCAAG
>WEIT01041699.1:291403-316020 GCA_013389985.1 Dryoscopus gambensis | reverse complement strand
GAGATCAATAAATTATTTTAAAAATCCCAAAAACCACCCTTACTTCTGACTGCAATGTTATCTTCAGCACTCACATTGCTCTTACAAAAGAAGTTAATGTTTCCATCAGTTGAGAAAATGTAGATTTTGACTTCCAACCTGCACTAAGATAATTTCCAAACTGTGGGCCTTTGCTTCTTAATGGCATCTCTGTGTAATGCTGAAATATAGTTTTCCTTTAAAAAGGTCATATTCAGATGTTCTTTGGCTGGACTTCAANTTGTGTTCCTTCTGATAGGTATTTTTCAGTTCTTCAGTCACGATAAATGCTTACATTTAGTGAAGCTGGGACAGTGATGACAGACTTGTGTTCATTTAGTTCTTAAAACATCAGCTTTTGATTTTTTAAAAAGACAGATGAAAAAGTGAAAGGCATGCAAAACTGCTTGATCTTTGGATGAAAGTCTTAACAGCAGCTTGACATGTCACTCTTCCGGTGGAGTTTTATATACATCATCGTATCATTAGTAATGCTTTTTGTCACTATCAAGCTTCAGGTTTGTTTTTCTATAATGAGAAGTTCTATATACGAAAGAAAGTCTGTCTTGTACAAAGATCAATCAATCAGGGTTAGATGGGCAGAGATCAGTATTCTGACTGCTCTGTAGGATCAAGATGCAGTGGTGTACCTGTAATGGGAAAAAGTTGGACAGCTGAGAAACAGTGTTAGTTCTACATCAACATGTGTTTGTGGGAAGTATCAAATACACTTCTAGAGGATTTGGTATTCTGTAGGGGGAAAAAAGCTTAAGTTATCTTGGAAGGTTATGGTTGTTGCCTCCTGTATTATTTTGTACATTTCACTTTTCATCCATGCTGACAGTTCCTTTCAATTTTTTCCCATTTAGGTGTAATATAAGTCTGTTTATCATTCATACATTTCTAGGTAAGGTGGAATTCCATTCATACCTAACTTCCAAGAGTCCCATTTGTAGTCATGCAATGTGGTTTGTTTTCTAGGGTTTTCTGTTTTGTTTCGGTTTTTTTTCCTTTGTATGGGGAAAAGAAATGGGGGAATGGTGACTTCAGAGTTTAGGTTTTGTTAGTAAGAAATAGAAAGAAATGGGTGTAGAGATGAGTGCCTTTAAATCGTATAATTAAAGTACATTTTTCAGAATGACACTCTGCCTTCCTGGCACACTTTCTGCTTTGCCCTTGTAGCAATCAAACTGTATTTCATATACACTTGATAAAAGATACTGAGACTTGTCAGACTTTATTTTTCTTTGTTTCTGGTTTGATGTTGCATCTCTTTACTGTTTCTAAAGCACTTGCAAATTATTTCTTAAATATCTTCTCTGCTTTTCTTAAAATCTTGTAACATCAGCTTACTTAGTATGCCTTTTCCAGCATCTTATTTGTGCTGCCTGACAAAGGCAGGCAGTCACTCTTAGAAGCCTTTTCTTGATCTCTCATGGTTCTGCACAGGTATTGTTCTTCTGCTCATCTGTCTCTTTATTTAAAAGAAGAAAGAAAATTTCCTTTTGTCGTATACTGTCAACTTTCACCTTTCATCCCATTCCTCACAGAGAACAATGCCTGCAACAGCCTCCATACTTCTTCCCCTCCCCCCTCCCCGTATTTTAGGCTTGTGTCTTTTTAATTGTTTAGAAGAAGCTATAATCCTTCCAGCTCGTTACCTCTGCATAGATAATGCCCTTCTTTGCCTTTGTTAAACTCGAAATGGAGCTGTGCTTCTGTGTTGATTTTTGGTGCTTCAGCATATGTGCACTGGTGGTTCACCTGCAGTAGTAGAACATCGGTTTGTCACAGTGGCTTGTCTGTTGTCCTGCCACAGTCTGTTACACACCTGTGTTCCCTCCCTGCAGTTAAAAATTGTCAGCCACTGGCTCCAGTTTTGAAAGTCAACTTAGAATTCCTTTATTTTCTCCTTTGACACTCATACTCTGGTCCTGTTTTCCATTCTTCTTCCTGCTTGTTTCTCCTGCCATTTTCTGGTCCTGTTTCTCCTTGTTCCTTGCCTTTCTTTGCCTTTTAGTTCCCATCCCCTGCTTTTCTTACCTAGAACAGTTTTCTTTTTCATGTACACAAAAGTAATTGGTCTGTTTTCCTTTCAAATCCAGTTTCTCCTTTTCAGTCATTTCCATATTACCTCCTCCTTTATTGTTGTCGTACGTTTGCTGCATGTCAACACTTTCTGCTTTGTTAACTTTTCCTCCTTCCTTCCTGTGAGTTTTAAGTACATTTGAGTTGTTCAGATACAGCCAGATCATTACCATCTCTCACACAAAGCACTTGTGCCATACCTAAGTTGTGGCTTTGGAAGACTGAGCAGTCAGATGATTGGAAGTAGCTTCAGAAGATGTTACAAAACTGGATAATGTAGCTTGTTTTGTCTAGTGTGTTTTCCTATGTGCTTGCGTGTCCCATTCCTTTAGCTACCTTTATTTCACCTTACTGAGGCTGTGCTTGAATTGAGAAGTAGCTGACAGGGTAATGCAGAGTGCTGGTTTGAATCATGAGCAGAAGAGCTGCTGTGTGTGTGTGAGACTGCATGGGCCTCAGGGCGCTTTGTCTTCTGAGTTACAGTGGCAGGACCTGTCACCAGCAAATTCATTTCCAGAACCAGTTGTGGAGGGGGAAGCAGTTTGGGTTAGGGTTGCTTACTTAACTCCAGTTAGCTGTGGGTTTACATTCTGTCTGTATATTTGCTATCCTCGCTTTTTTTCATTCAGTAACATAGAATAGGAAATAAAGATAAGGTCCCATAATTGGAGTATTTCATTAAAGGTGTTTCAGAAAGGCTTTCTACCTTCTCCACTGGAGTGGACATCAGATTTAGTGCCTGCTGCCTGCCTTGTTCCCACTGTTGGCAGCAGAGTTCTTGGGGAGTCAGACGAGATCTTGATGATCTGCCCTGTTCCTGCATGGCTACTTTAGCAGACAGGAAGCTTTTCAAAAACTGAATTGGAAAAGTAAGGAAATAGAGACTTGATTGTTCTTTGAATCACCTAGAAACTTACCTTGCTTAGTGTGTTTAAACACTGAAGACTAATAGAAATTCAGTGTTTCCTTCAGCAGGATCTGTTTTGAAAAAACAAAATTGCTAAAATAAGTGGTGTCCATATTTTGGACTTGTGTCCCCATCCTCTAGGACACCAGTTTAACTGGATGGGTAGACACGGTGGGATTTGTGTAGGAAAGTCATGAAAGCACTATTAACTCAGACTCGTTTTTCTTCTCTGTTTTAGCCCTATATTCTTGCAAATTTTAGGTGAAATTTTTAATTTTGAGCAAGTCATGCAGTAAATGAGCGGCAGTGACAAAAAGCTTTCTACTGATCTTTGTTAGCAAAAGAGAAAAAATAGGTGAGAGTCTCACTCAGCTTGTTCATATCCACTGGAACAGCATCTCAAACTGAAATTAAAGGCCCAGAGTAGTTTAAACTCCTTGAACAGGATAAGTAAATATGAAATACTTTAAAAATATAAAAGTTTTAAAATTCTACCAGTGTTAAGATGAACTTAAGTCTGCTTATGGTTACTGTAGAGAATCTGTTTACAATAAGAAGAATTCTTGTCTCTGTAGCCCGGTAGTGATCTTTAGTATGTGCGTTTACTGCTAAATTTATTTTAAAATAAAATGCAATTCCTCCTTATCTTTGCCACTTGAAATCTCTCTGGTCTTTATTGCCTGGCCAATGCACTTCACTAGCTTTCTAAAATACCATGGGGAATTAATTTAGGGAAATAGAGCATGAATGGAAATCTTGCTGGGATGGGGTGACAAATGGCACAGGGGCTAAGGCAGATCAGCAGTAGTGGTTGGCTGACCCAGTGTCACCAGGTCTGGGCTCTGCAGGAAGAGCAGGCTCAGGCTTTAAAGCCCAGCCTGAGGGAGTGTGGATGTCAGCTCTCCATCACCCTCACAGCTTGGGCTCTGGGCCCTGATCTTACCAGAGCTAGCAGAGGCCAGAGATAAGTTTCAGTGTGCGTGGCCTCCTGGAGCAGCTGGAACTGGAAGGGAATTGTGGTCTCTGTGTGCTGGTGTCCTCTGGGATTA
The DNA here is from genome assembly GCA_013389985.1 of Dryoscopus gambensis. Lineage (NCBI taxonomy): Eukaryota > Metazoa > Chordata > Aves > Passeriformes > Malaconotidae > Dryoscopus > Dryoscopus gambensis. The sequence goes on along the minus strand of WEIT01041699.1, from coordinate 311,958 downwards.
GGCTGTGAGATGCTTTGCATGAGGCTGAGGGTAGCTGAAGGCAGCGTGGAGCTTATGTGCTGGCTTCATCAGCAAGGGCAGTGCTGTGTGTTGAAATGGTGGGAGAACATGGATTATGTTGGAGCGAATACTGCCTTGATACTTAGGGCCTGCTTAAACATTTTGTATGTATGGCCAACACAGATACACCCTCAAGTGTAAACTAAAAATACCATAAAATAGCAGTATTTGTCTCAAAATCCTCCTGCAATTGACTCAGATCCGGGAACCCCTAAAACTGTATTTATTTTTTTTTATGTGAGAGCAGTAATCAACACTGAAAGGTCCTCAAAAAGGAACTTTGTGATCTCTGTGATTCAGTTTTTACAGGATAAACAATTATATACAATAAATATGATTTAAGTGTTCACAAAAATAAGGAAAAGATAATGAAGTTTATTAGAAAATATAACAAGTCTTTTGGTTGATCATTAAAATTTGGCGGAAATGGTTGCAGTGGTCAACCTAAGTGTGCCTTGATCTAAATATAACAGGTGACTAGGAAGGAAGGAGGGAGGTGGAAAGATTTTTAAATACAATTTAAATAGCAGGTTTGTTATTTTATCATGGCTCTTATCCAGAATGCAAGGAGGAGAGGAAGTTATGCTGCTGCCTGCACACTGCTCTGGCCATGTTTAAATACCAAGCAGTTAGAAGAAAAATACAAACCTTTAGAAAACTGTTGATAAAAACACTGCTGGGTTTTGCCTGCCCCTAAAAAAGAAGGAATAGCATGCCATGTACTACCAGTGGCAGTTAAATTTTAATTTAAGAGCAAGAACGCTAATTTTGTGTTCTGTGCAAACATATCACTTTTCCTGTATTTAGTCCCCAATCAGTGCAGTTTAATTCACATCAGTGTTGTTTGGAACTTCAGGCAGACGAGAGAGATCAAAGTTAAAGTTAGCCAGGTGTGCTGGGTGAGGAATAAGACAAGGAAGAAGTCTGAAGGGTCTCAGACACATCTGTGCATTTGCCTCTAATCCTGACTTGCAGTGGGAATTATAGTGACCACTCTGACCCTAAAGCAGGTTAGGTGAGGAACAGAAAAATAGCGTGGGTTTAGTGCAGATTATCAAGGGCAAACTTCACGATAAGGAAGTTTAAGTTAGTTGCAGCTGTTCTTCCTCACTAGAGGCAAAATGCTTCAGTTGTCTTAGCTCTTGGTTACTCAGTGTATACTGAATTTTGGCATGAGTACATCTTTTATAACACATAAACCTCCTCTTTAGGATAGTAACTAAGAAGCATTTTACTTTGCATCAGTGATGTTCAGGGTGTTGTGTTTTTCTTTACTAGACTTCAGCAGGTTTCTGTGACTGCTGTTTGTGTATAATAAACTATATTAAGAATGGTGAGGGGAGAAGCAAAGTGGAAATTCACTGAATAAAGTCTCCTGCTTTCTAAGAGTGCAATTTTACAATGCAAAAAAAAAGCAAGAAGTGCAGTGTAAACCTGAAGTTCTTAGCTGTTTGAGTACTTGTTCTCACTCCCAAATACACTTCCTTTTGCCAAAGGGGAAGTTGTTTTACTACCTAATGAAGGTGTTTCTACTTTTACATATTCAGATTAACATACGGACTTCTTGCCCAGCGTTATATTGTTGAATAGTTACCTGCTGGTGATGCAGAACCTAGAAGAAATCAACACATTAATTACATTTTTATCACCTTAGCAGAAAGGGCAAGGCTCCTAAGGAAAAACTCAGACGTGCTGCAGAATAAGCAGCCTGCCTTCCTCCCTCCTCAGAGCTGGAGGAGGTGGCAGTTGATTGTTAAAATTGTTTAATAGGGCTGGAAGTCAAATAGACTCTGGTTGGGGGAGTAGGTGGTGGTTTGCTTTCTTGTTTGTGTGAACCTTGGCCTACAGGATGCAGTGTTAGCAGCACAAAAGTAGATTAAAAATTATGGGGTACCAAGCAGCTGGGGGCAAGGGGAAACCCAATAAATGTGGGGACTCTGTTGGACCTTTATGATGTAGCTTGAGTTTGCCTGTAGCATTTTTGTACATTCTAGTGATACCTAGTTAATTCAGAACTGTATAGCCAGTTTCTGTTTATTTGTTCAAGTGTTTTCTTTTATGCCAATTTGATTTTTAACTGGTTATTTTCTTTTTTCCTTTTATACAGAAAGAGTCCAGCCAACCTGCTGAATGCAAACAACAGTAATAAGGAAATACCACTTGGAAGTGATATTTGAACAACTTGTAACAAATAGTTGGATACCTGGCCTGCAGTTCAGGATATTTTATCGCTGCAGCACAATCTTATTAACAATGCTTAAAATTAATTTGTTTTAAAATGCATGATTTTCACTAACTTTATTGCTTAACATGTACAGTGGCAACTTCAATGCATTTGGGAAATATGAGGTTTAAATAAAGCACACTCTACAGCCGTTGGTACACTGTAGCTCAGTATGTCAATAGGCCTTTAGAGCCTTTTGCCCTATGCATAGGGGAATAGTCCAGACTACCATGTGAGGATTATCCATTTTCTTGTTAAACACTGAAAATCGTGGAATAGCAATGTGCTGAGAAGCTAAAGTAAATGGATTACATGTATGGTAGCTGAAACAGATAGAGCAATATGACTTTTTTGCTAGTTCCCTCCCCCCTTTTTTAATGTTTCTCGCAACCTACAAATTGAACTAGTGCTTGAGCAGCTTTAAATGTCATATTTATTTTCTCAGTACAACCAGTTGAGTTGAAGTAATTTTACTTCATTGAAGAGGGTGTCATATTTGAGACTTAGTTGTTCATCTTACTATTTATTTATTCATGTTTGTAAGTACTTTGACAGAATTAGTGCTTTTTAATAGTTTTTAATATACTTGAAAAATTTTCTTCCTCTTTTGCATACAATATGGGTACTCGTAAAACAGGTAATTCAAAGTGGTCTCAATGTAGTAGTCTAGACAGAAGAAACAAACTCGCATCAAAATGACAACTCTTCTGGATGAAGATCAAAATGCAAAGGCCAAACTGTTGCTGTTGGTGGAAGTGGGTTGCAGCCAAAGAACCAGACAATTTCTGGTAGTCTTATTGCTTAGTGTCCAGCATGAAAGGACCCTTCACTATGAACACGGAAATTTATCAAAGTGAATCGGTTCAATAAATCTGAAGTTTGGGTGTCTTACTTGCAACACTGAAATTATTTCATTCCACAATTTGTTTTATTTAAAGTTCTGAAGTCTTCAAAACTACCTTTTGTTGTTGTGTGGCACTTAAGGTACACGTTTCTAGTTTCAGCATCCATTGCCAGCCTCTGGCAGCAGTTGAATAGCAGCTGTATCAACACTGTGACCAGGCATGTAGAGTGCTCCAGCCTTACCTTACACATTTGTAACTTAATACGGTGTTTTCAATTTGTACAGAATAGATAGAATATTCTATTAAAGTTGTGAAACATGATTGGTGGTGCCTGTCTGGTCCCTGATGCTTCCTAGGAGCAATGAGCATCCCGTTGTGAAGGGCGGAGTGTTTAACACAGTGCATTTCCAGCTGTTTGGCCATACAGCTCCTGGCTCAACATCTGCCTTTGCCAAAAGCCAAAACAGGAGCCCTTGTAAATACTGCAGTGCACAGTTCTTTGATGTAAGTCAGAACAAACTTGCTCAATTTGCAAGCAAAGAGTCTGGAATCTTTTTGTAGGAGTTGGGGTTTTTAGGGAGGCAGCATTACAAGATTCCACATGAGCCGTGCACTTTGGTCAGGGACTGAATGAGGTGCTGGGGGACAAACAGGTTGATGAATGTTAAGGTATTCCCACATCTGACCTCAAAGTCAGAAAATGTAACACTAATGCTCAGGTGCCATAGCGTTAAGGCAGGAATGAGGAAAGAAGGCAGGAATAGGGATAAGTTCTGGGCTTTATTTAAAAAACCAGATTTTGTAACCGACTACTCTGACTGCAGTGCACTGAGGCAGGCATGGAGAGCAGCGGGCAGGCATGTCTGACAAGGGCAGGAATAACAAATGGAGCTTGCCCATGTGCAGACTGGCTCGGCACAGTGCCAGGGACATCAAATGGAGAGATTTGACCTGGTTTGTTTCTCTCTCTATTGGAAGACTGAGTAATAGTTCCCCATCCTCAAGCAGTACTTTCCACTACATGGTTAAACGGGAGTGCTGCTACCTGGAGATAAACATCTGCAAATTAGCACACCAAAGTAATTTATGTGCATGAATCCTGAAAGGCTGACTTTAATTTTGAGAAAACGGGAAATTCCAGAACATGTGGAGCAAATGTGCCAGCATCCAGGGAGCCAAATGAGATGGGTGGGTAATGAAGCTGCCTGGCAAGATGTTCATCCTAGTGAAAGCGATGGGAAAGCTGAGCTGGGATTCGTTCAAGCAGAGTTAATGCCGGTTGACACGGCCTAATAGAAAACAGATCTTGTCAAAACCGAGCTGTGCTCTTTCCCTTGCAGATCTCACTGATAAGGGCAGAGATGAGCAATTCTTAGACTTCTCTGTTTTCACTACAGACTGCAGGAAATGAACTGGTACCTGTACAGCTCATTCCTCTAACAGAACGGAGCATGAAGAACTGATTAAGTGGTAGGCAGAATGTCATGGCCAGATAAATCCAGGATGGATGGTAAATACAGGGAGTGTGGGTGAGCAAAAAACCACAAGTTATTGTTCGAACGGAAATTTTTTTTAAAAAATACTGGTGTGTTTTGAAGACTGGGCCTTGAGACAAATAAATGAATGCCCTATACAAAGCTAGTGGGAATTTTTTTAAATGGTGAGGTGATAGCAAAAAGTCTGTGCATCCATGCCTCACTGCCATGTCAGCACCCTGATAAAAGCCCTGAAGTTTAGTCCATGGGAACATGCCTTCGTGTTGGTGGCTTCTCATTTGACGGAGGAGAAAACTCCAGTTCTGGGCCTGAAAGCTGAAGCAGCTGGAAACACTCCAAGAGGAATTCATCTGGCATGTCGCCTGCTCGGGATGCAGCATGATTAACAGCCTCTCAGCGCCTGGGTTGTCTAGGAAGAGAGCCTTGGAGGTACTGCCCTGCTGCCCTATCTGATACAGGAACAAATGGCAAATACTCTGCTCCCAGCTGAAACTCGGAGACAGCCTGTGGTTTCTCAGGAGTCTGCAGCATCAGGGCACCTTCCTGGAAGTTTGATATTTGGGATAACAGAGCTTTCGGTTCAATTTCAGTATGTTCAGTTATTTGGGGTTTGCTGTTTGGTTAGGATTTGTGGTACCTGGAAGAATTAAGATGGTCTCTGTGTGTTTCCACTCTCCTCATTAAACAAGCTTTTCCTGTTTTAAAATAAAGGAGAGTTGTAATAGATTCACGCTCAGTTAAATGCTGCCTTGCCTGCAGTTCCTCAAGCAAATGAGGTCTCGCTGGGAAGCCAGCTCAGCACAGCGCAGTCCAGAGGAGCCCCATGCTGCAGAGGGACGCGTAAGAAGAGGTCAGACTAGTTCAGCACGAGGAAATCGCTCGCTCCCTGTGAGCTCGGTGATGCAGAGGTGAGTTCAAGATGTGACACATGGCCCAGCTGCCTGACATTGCATTGAGGTACCACAACCTTGTGAACTTGTGCTTGAAATGTGCACCTCTCTCTGAAGCATCTTTGCTCCAGCCCTGCTGGAAACAATTCTAGCTCAGGAAACATCCTTTCCAATTGAGCTGTCAGGAAAGATGCAGAGGGACTATTTACAAGACATACACTCACAGGAAAAGAGACAGTGGCTTCAAACTGAAAGAGCAGGTTTAGATTAGATATTAGGAAGAAAGTCTTTATTGTGAGGGTGGTGAGGCACAGGAACAGGTTGCCCAGAGAAATTGTGGATGGCCCATCCCTGGAAGTGTTCAAGGCTAAGCTAGATGGAGCTCTGAGTAACGTGGTCCAGTGAAAGGTGTCCCTGCTCATGGCGGGGGGGTTGGAACGAGATGATCGCTAAGGTCCCTTTCCACCCAAACCATTCTGAGTCTGTGAGAAATGGCAGTGTATAAAAATAAGAGTGCTGCATTCATGCTTCTTTATCCTCTGCCTCTTCCCAAGGATAAATACCTGTATCATTCCCCAATTACAGTCCACAGGGAATTGATTTTGTGTCAATATCTCTTCAAGACTCCTCCCCTGGAGCTGAAGTCCTCACAGCTTTTACCTTTGCTGTCCACGTTTTTCACTACATATCAGTGTGCAAACAGCTCTGTTGCAGTAGCTGTGACCTGTGCATGGAAGAACTTTCATCCTCCCTCTCTCAAATGGTTTACAGTCATCACACTAATAGCAGGAAGAATTATTTTTTTTTTCCATTTGCTCATATTGCTGTCCTAAATACCACCAGCCTCTCACAGGCCAGGGCCATGAATCCTAAACAATAGATGCCCTAAGTCACTCTGGTTTTGACAAGCATCCAAGAAAAAGAAAAGCGAAAAAAAATTTAAAAAAATCCAAGCCTGTGCGCTGTTAATGAGGCATCATGTGAATGAAGACTGAGCAGTTTGTCAAGTGCCAGCTTTTGTTTCCAGACTGGCTTTCCTCTCTGCTTGTTCACCTTGCCATTACACAAGCGAAAATGCTCGCTCCACCCAGCAGCGCTCGTCTCTTGCACAAGCTGCCTTGCCCTCCGGATTTTACCGTGGGAATTTGGACACCGTGTGGGGATGCCAAACCGGGTTAATACAACCCAGTGAGCCTGTGCTGCACTTGCCAGCTCTGCTCCTTACAGCCTCCTGGCTTCTATGGGCCTCCCTGGTAACAGTCTCCCCCACTGCAAAAAAAGATCTCTCCCAGCAAAGTTTCCTTTCCCAAAAGAGCATCGCCGGGGACGCTGTGGCCTCTCGCTGGCTCGCCCCCGAGTTCCTGCTTGCCCCCAGCATCCGCAAGGTGGATATAACCCATACAAGACCCAGCCCAGCCTGAGAAAAAGGGCTGAAGAGAAGGGAAACAGTAGCGAAAGGAATCCACTCATTATTCGTCATGACCCAAAGGGTGGAACAAAAAAAAAAAATTGCCCCTGTATGGGGCAGAAACCAAACAGTTTAGGATGGTCTGATCTATCATTGATGCAAATATTTGCACTCCCAATTATTCCTTGTAAGCTGTTAAACTGATCTTTCTACAAAGTAAATTCACACTGGTTTTTGAATCCACCCTTTAGGGATAAAGGAGAACTTGCTTAGGTGTTTATAGCACTAATGTCTATTTGATCAACTCTGTTAAGGTCACACTTAGGGGGAAGTTGGGATATTTTTTTGCTTTTTTTTAATCTTGTTTTTTTACTTAACCCAATTATCTGGTCTTCCTTCTTCCTTTTCAGGCTCCTGACTTAAACATTCCAAACTCTTTGATTTGCCTGAACAGAAAGAGCGTGAGAGAAAGAAGGTTGGGTGAAAAGTGAGTATTGGAGCTCCTACCAAAGCCAACTGCTGAAGTCGGCGATGGGATATAACTTGTTAGGGGAGTTACAGCACTTGCTGTAGAGGTCATGCAGAGCTCCTGCACACAAGTGAATAGTTCAAGGCGTTTTGATGCAGAGAAAAAACAATTAAGATATAACTGCTGCTGACATTCCCCTGAGCTGTTTCATCTCTTACCGCTTCAAAAAAGCAGGGAAAAACAAATTATGTACTTTCAATCTGAGATTTATATAGGATGAATTGTTGCTTAGCCTATGAAAAGATCAAAAACGAGATCTTTGAAGACAGATTGCCTACAAAGAGCACCGGACTGTTATTACACCAAGAAAAAGACAGAGGTTAATAAGCACAGTTCAGGTCAAAACGTAGGCAAGTGCGTGTGTGCAATAAAGCCTTTGCAAGGGCTGCTTGCTCAGGCGTTTCACAGCCGGGCAGCACGAAGGTAAATCACGGAGCTGGCATCTGGAGCAGCAATGGAGCTCGGCAGCAATCCACGTGTGTTCCGCTCTGCACTCAGGGACTCGGTGGAGCTGCTTTGGCTGGAAACTCCTGCGGTCACAGAGATGGCCTGGCTGGTGTTGGGATCTCCCGGCCCAGAGGAGGGGATGGAGCCCTCATTCCCTCCACCCCCAGCGTCATCTTGTGCCTTCTGGGGAGCAGGTGTTGTGGTCCCTTTCCCCCAGTGAGGCCGAAGAGGCTGCAAATAAATACCCAGGGACTGAACCCCTGGGAACTGATTGCTGCTATGGCTGGGGACTGCAAACGAGAAGCACTCTGAACATTCACCCCACCTCGCAGCGTGAGGTCACCACCGTTCCCAAAACCAAGCAGGGGTGGGGATCACCTGTGTGGGTGCTCCTGGCCCTGGCAAAGAGCCGGCCATGACTTTGAAACATCCCTGGGAGACCAAAATGCAGAGCTGTAGTAGTCACCCAGCTCCAGCAAGCCCCTGGCACAGCCTGGCACAAGGAATGCTGCCCCCCAGTCTTGTTCTCCACCCCTCATCCCCCTGAGCATCCTTCCTCCACACCTGGCGTCCTCTGCGGGTGCCGAGCAGGAGAGGAGGCAGCCCGGCTTTCCCACCGCCATGTGCGGCAGCCTCTCCCAGCACCCAGCCCGACCAGAACGGGGGTTTGCTGGGTGCGGGGCACCCGCCAGCACCATCCCACTGCGGGTCCGATTTCAAAGCCAGCCCTGGTGAAGACGTTGGGGGAAGGCAGAGCAAACAGACACCGTAATTGCGGTGTGAGCTTTCTCATCTCCGCGGCAAGTTGCAAAATGTGCCGCCTCCTCCCTTGTCAGCCGGGCTTTAATTGGCTTTAATGAAGAGGCAATTACATGATTTCAATTTTTAATTAAAGGGAGTGTTGGTGCAGGGGAGGGGGGACAGACCCTCTTCGAGCGTGTCAGTGGCACAAAGGGAGATCTCGGGGTATGGGATGCAGTAGGGTTTTCGAGGGGATCCTCCCTCATCCCCCTGGGCTGGCAGGGCTTCATGGGGGCTCTGGGCTGACTGGTAGGAGCAGATGGGAGCCAGATGCCTCCCAGCCACGCTGCTGGCAATTGTAGGTCTGGCCCCGGCACCCCCAGGCAAGCGGCAATCAGCTTTTTTTTTCTTTTTCTTTTGTGTGTGTGTGTGTGTGTGTGTGTGTGTGTGTGTGTGTGTCAGAGCCAGCAGATCAAAGGGGCAGCAAATAGTTGAAAACAAAAAAAAAAATCCGCCAACCCCAAAAAGCCCTCCGAAGCCAAACCAAGCCCTGCCCCCACACTGCACCAGCCTCCTCGGTAAAGTACTGGATGCTTGTTGGAAGGAGGAGCTGCAGGGGTGGGATGAGTGTATGAAAGCTAAAGCAGAGCCACTATTGGGAGCTATTTTATTTTATTTTATTTTATTTTATTTTATTTTATTTTATTTTATTCCAAGCAGTAGGCAGCTGCCCTGTGATAGAAACACCTTGCCTGTGACCCCACACCGTGAGCACCAAGGTGGGACTGACCCACCCAGCTCACGTGTTCATTTTTCCTATAGACACCACCTTGTCTGTCTGTCCTAAAGCATGACTGGAGAGGGAAAAATGGAGGCACGTGGTAGAAATCTGCCTTGGGAAGCAGTGATAATTGCAGGGCCCGAGTTGCCGGCTGAGTCTCTCTGTTTTATTGCTCTCTCTGGCAGCCAGGCAGCCGGAGCTTTGGCCTTGACTTGGTTCCATGTGCTGGGATGTCCTTCCTCATCATGTTTCAATAAAACGTAATCGCTTTATGACTTCCTCTTGACAGAGATAAAAAATCATTAAGACAAAAAGCTGGCGGCTCTGCGGCTGCACTGCGCCCTCAGTGCTCCCTCCGCCCCAGCTGCCGCTGCCGGGCTTGCCCTTGGCTTGCCGGGCCGGGTGGCTCTGGGACCACCAAGCTGCTGGCCGGGCATGGCCATTGGTGCTTACAGCGCAGTGGCCGCAGGCAGGCAGGTGGCCTGGGCTGCCCTATGGCCAGTGCCACTTCACGGAGTGTGGCTCCAGGGAGGGCAAGAGCAAAAGGAAAGGAAAGAAAAGGGAAAGAGGGCAAGGTCCAAGGGCCTTGCGAGCAAGGATCAGTTGACCTGCTCGGCAGCTACTGCTGGAGCTGGCTGGCGGCTGCTGTGTGGGCAGGCTGAGTCACCCCTCCTGCCGGCCTGCCGCCCCAGCCCCGTGCCACGTGGGAGAACAAGGTCGCCTTTACCCAGGGAGAAGTGAAACCTGCCTTTTTGAACAGCCGGGTGGGAGCTGGGACAGCCAGCACTGAGCCAGCAGCCGCCTCCCTTTGAAGGTCGGGGCTGAGATTCCGCTGCAGGCTCCCTGCCAGCCCCCTACAAGCACAAACCTCCTCCCTGCCTTCCCACTTCCTTTGCCCTGGGGTCCCAGATGCTCAACAAAAGCTCATTGCCCGGCAATCATCTATCACAGCCTGGTTTGTGGAGGGGACTGTTTTACAGTGACCCACAACCTGTTATGTCCCAGAGAAATGCAGTCTGCTCCCATGGGGACAGCTGCTTCTCCTTCCCAGTACCCAGCTTTCTCACGAGACGAAGGCCTTTTCCCCCTTTCTTCCCTCATTACTGCTGGATGAGAAATCACTTGATCCAAGATGACATGCAGCAACTGCTTGCGGAGAATGAAAATACACCCGCCTTCCTGCAGTTCAGGCTGGGGAACAGGGTGCTGTGTACCAGCAGTGCTGAGTAGCTGCTCTTCCCTTGGGGCAGCCCATCCTCCATCCTCATCCTCATCCTCATCCATCTGTGAGCAGCTATCACCGTTACAGTCTGGCTTCATACCATGAGAAGAGCAGCAGAAGCAGCAAGTGAGGCACCAAAGGGCCATAAGTGGTGGAATGGCTATGGCTAAAGGGGTTTATGGGTGCAGGTGTGGTTGTGCTTCTCCTGCCCCTGGTCAATACTCAAAGAGTTTTCCCATGGAGGAGGCAGTCGGCCCTTGACAGGCAAGTGAAACAGGAGCAGCCGTGAGTCACCAAAGATAAAGGTCACGCTTTTATCAGCCATGGGAGAGGCTGTGGGCTGGGTGTGCTGCAAAGAAATGTGCTCAGAGGCCAGCCAGAGCCAAAAATCCCAGTGCCATGGACACCTCCGCCCAGGGGACCAGCCCAGGGGGTGCTGGTTTTCTTCTTCCAGTGCCCATTTCCCAGCAGCATCCGGTGGTGATGATGGGTTTCAGTGGTGCTGTGGGCCAAGTGGCGCCGACAGGGTGGTTAAATAGGTGGTTAAATGAGCTGTGGGTGCTGCAGCACCCACACGGCTCCCACAGGGTGCTCGGCTGTTGTCATGCTTTGCTGGAGTGGCCACAGATATGTCCTGTCCTTCATGGCAGGAAGAAAGGAGATGAACTCGCTGAAATCAAACATTTTTCCTCCTGCTCTCACATAGCTTCTCACTTCAAGGTCTCATGAGGAAAGTTAAGGCTGGAGATGTGCCTGCGGGAGTCCAAAAAGGCTTTTAGAAGGCCTTGGCAATGACAGGGGGCTGGCAGCGTTTGTGTCGGAAACTCCAGCCTCGTTTTCCAGTATTTTGGCCAAATGTGTAATTTGCTCTTTGAGTCCTTTGGTTACTGCTCCTGCACAGCAGGCACAGTCACGGCCATGCATCTCCCTTCTGGAGTGCCCTGCCCGTGGCCTCTCCGGCCGCTCACAGCCCACCATGGCTTTTGCTGCAGCCACGGATCCCGCAGTTGTGACCGAGGCTTTCCAATTATGGCAATGCGTCCGGTTCCATGCCTGACTCCTGCCCCAGTAAGGCTGGAAGAATGACTTAGTCATCCTGGCTGCCTGCCAAGCCATTTAACTCGTTTTGCTCCGTTTGGGGGTTATTTCCGGGCTCCAAAGGCCAGCAGGACTCTGCACTTCAAATGTCCGATAGTCGATAAATGGATTGAGGAAACAAGGAATTTAAAGCAGTTTATCCCTGCTGTAGCAACGCTGGTTACAACACCTCCAGAGAAGCTCAGATAAACCCATCCTGGGTGTTAAATGGCAGTCAGGGCCACCTGTCCTTGGCTGAAGGAAGGACCTCTCATCTAAAAGATACCAGTAATTTGGGATTAATAGCTAAACTTTTGTGATATTTGTCCCAGCCAGCTCTCAGTGATTACCCCACAGGAAAGGGGTTTCTGTGTTTTAAGCTATCACACAGAATTAGAAAGGTCCTGAGTTTTCAGATCAATGCAAGTAGCTTCCTCACCTGCAGCTGTACCAGACACTGGAGAGCCCCACTGAGCTGACAGAGGATGTGCAAAGGGGAAAGTATGGGATTCAGGTTCCAGGAAAAACCCCTGGGAATGGGGAACAAAGCTGCCCCCATTAAAGCAGCAGAATGCCCTTGGCTGAGCATAACATCTCTGTCCTGCTCCCCCCTGATCCTCTGTGCCACGGCTGCATCCCCCTAGCTCATCATTCAGGAGCTTTACCCTGGGTGCTGGCTGCCCTGCCTCCAGGGAAATCTATTTTTGGCTCGTCCCTGGGGAGCAGAGCCTGGCCAAGGTTACATGCCAAGCACCCTCATTTCCTCCTCTTAACTGCCTCCCTGCTTTATCACAAACTTTCTCGCTTCATCTTTTTTTCCACTCGTAAAGGCTGCAGTCACTGGGCTCCCACACTGCCCTGGGCCACAGGGCCACCAGGCTCAAACCCATCTCCTAAAACGCTGGCATTTTGCTCCCTCCACAGAACACACTGAGGTTTCTTCAAAGCCATTCCTCCCTGCCACCAAATTGTAGTTTCTCTGACAGAGCAGGAAAAAGAATATCAAATCCTCAGATTTTTATGGCTTAGGATTTCCCTTTCACACCTCCCGGCTCAGCCAAGGGGCACAGGGACCACCAGGAGGAGCATAACAGCATCACTGATGCTCGCCCAGCCCCAGCCCCAGCTCTCGGCCCGGTGGGACATGCCCTGAGCTACTCATTGCAAATATTTGCCCAGGTGGGGCCAGGTGTTTGAGCATGAGGTGGGCTGAGTAACCAGCGGGAAAGAAGAAAGTTTGACTTTTACGTTTTAGCCCCACTGGCAAATATTAACTCGAGGAGCAAGCGGACTCCTGCTATCCCCTGCTGCACGAGCCACGAGGCAAAGGACAGGTACAAATTGGGAAGCACGTGGAGTTTAAAAACACCGACATCCACATCTCAGGACTGTTGAACTCACCCCAAACCCTTTTATTTGGTGGTTGGAGTGGGGAAACAAATCAGTGGCAGGTTAGAGCTGGGAAAACCAATCAGAACTGAAAAAATACACATTGCTGATTCCCGTTCTCCATTTTATCCCATGTTTTTAGGATTTTTTTCTCTCTCACAGCTTTCAGATTTTACTGAAAGACCTGAAGCTGATGCTAGAGAATATTTTTGCATTTTTAGTCCACCGTATTAGACGCCCATTTCCCTTCCTGAGCACTGCCAGCCAGGCAACAGGGCATCCCCAGCTCCCACTGGCTGCACCAGCAGAGACCTGGCCATGGGCACAGGTTTAGTGGGGGAGCAGCAGGGTAATGGTAGTAGGTAAAGATCACAGCAATGGAAACCCTGGCAAGGAGGTAAAAGTCTCAGGAGAGACAGAAAAAATCCTAAACCCTCATCAAACTGCTTGCCTTCACACCTGCCACAGTGCAGTGTGCTGGCTTCAGAAAGAAAAATTGGCAGCCAAAGCACAGTGTGAAACACAGCATCAGCTCTACCACCTGGCCTGCCACACACACCGCAGCTGTCCAGGAGGGAAAGGATGCTCTTTCACCTCCAGCTACTTCCCACAGCCCAGCCCTGGCCACTGCTGGGAATGATGCACTGGAAGAGTTTCTTTGTGATGGCTTCCCAGCCCTCCTGGGGACAGGAAACAGCCCAAAGCTGGACAGTACCATGACCTTATATTCCCCCCAACTCCCTAAAGTTTGCTGATGTTGTGGTTAGGCAGTCCTCTGATCCTTTTCAGTGTTTACTCTAAAAGTTTATACACAGTTGAAAAAAAATAGGCAAAAATCAGAATGCGGGGGCAGGAGGATGCACCAAGCAGGGAGCTCAGTCCTGTGCTGCCAGGACAGCCAGGTGAGGACACGGGTCACGCTGACGCCTGTGTGACACGGGACATCCCGGCACTCGTCAGCGCTCGACCTGCCACAGTCTCCACACACGGATAAAGACGCGACAAAGACGGTTAAAAGCCACTTCCTGGATCTTGGCAGATTTCGAAAGGACAGGTAATGTGGAGCAGTGACCTTCAGTATGTGATGCCAGCATATTTCTGCAAGGCCTGGCCCTCCAAAACCCCTGGTAAAAGCACAGCAGGACAATAAAAGTCTGGCTGGCAGCAGGCAGGCAATGTCAGGCTGAATGGCATGAGCTGAAACCACCAGGGACTTCCGAAGCAAAGAGCTCATCAGTGTCAGCCCAGGCTGAGGTCTCAGGCATTTGTTACTGCTGCTGAAAAATAAAGATACCCCGAATATTTGTCCTAGCAGACTCAGTGTGGGAAGTTGAATGCTTCAGCGGGGGAATGCCCCATCATTTTAAAACTGTGAGATTTAGCCTAAACCATCTCCTGAGCTCATCAGACATGGGAAAATGTTGATGGCATTCAGAGGGGTCAGTAAATAACCTCATAGTTCAGGGCAGTGCTTGGCAAGCCACTGGCTGGGCTTTCCATTCCCTTGGCAGAAGGGGAAGTACTGAGTCACCGTGAGTCCCACGGCAGCCAGGCTATGGGACTCTCTTCCCCACAGACATCTCATTCATGCATCCACCATGATGCTCAGCAAGCTGCTTTGTGAAGATGATTGTGAGAACAGGCTGTATTGAGGTTTTACCAGCATCTAAACAGCAGTCCTGGACCAAACCCAGCCTGTGAGGTCAACACCTTCCTCACCTGCACGAAGATGCATCCAGGCTCCTCCAAGCCAGGCCAAGCTACACAGGCACCTTGCAACAACCTTCTACCTGTTGTATTTCTGCCAAACGGGCTTGAAACTGGGCCAAGAGGCTCAAAGATATGTGTGTTAGGAGTGGGACCAACAGCTCAAAAGACCAGGTAACACAAGACTTCTTCCATTTTTATTTTAATAACCAAACTAAACACCTACACATTGTCCCAGAGTGGGAAACACACTACACACAGAGTCATGCCCACGCTGCTGGGAAGATAGAGCAAAACAGCCCCTCTCCCCCCAGTTTTTAATCCCAGTATGGAACTTAAGGGCCTGCAGTCCTCCTAAGCAGGTTTGATTTGGCACATTCCCACCCTTATTTGGCTGTCTGCTGCCGAGCACAGCCAAGGACCGGCTTTCGGGAAATGACATCTTTTCTTCCCAGCCCCTCACAACTGCTCCTTGACTGCCTGCAGCAGTTTACAACATGTAATGGTAACACACTGAGTCAGTGGGATGAGACATTTCAAGCTTCTCAGGAAAAAAGAGTCTTACTCAGATATAAATATTAGTAAATTGAGCAAGCTGGGCTACGTGCTATTGCTGATTAATCCGTGGCTTGCGTATGGTACAAAAAAAGGAATCTCACAGATTGAGCAAAGAGGCTTCCTCTGCTGCCCTTGTTTAAATTAACCCAGGAGCTCCACCCCGGCTGCGTATCATTTACTGTAATCACCTAACAAACAGCCTTGGTGGCGTTCATCCCCCTGGCTGGGACCTTTCCAAGTGAACTGCCCCTAAGAGAAGAGCTTCTACACCTGAGCTTGGCCAATTCGGAGTGACTTACCTGAGCTCCCTCTGCGTTCACGGAAAGACCTGAACACCCCCAAGGGAGACTGAGCCCCCTCACAGGGCATCTCCATTATGGGCAGCTGGCTCCGATGTGCTCCACGCCCCTCCAGGAGATTCTGCCCGCTGAGGGACTGGCACCCACCAGCTCACCAGGGGCGTTTGGAGGGACCCAGTGGTGCCAGTTTGTCCCAGGACATTTCTGAAGGAAGAGAGTTATAAGGAACTATAACCAAAAACTTCCCAGAGATACACTGGAACAGTCTAATTTAAAAGAAAACCAAACGAACAAAAAACCAAAAAGACCCCCAAAAAAACAACAAAAAACCCCTCAAACCTAAACATTTTAAGGAATATAAAGATGTGAAAAAATGGAATTAAATGGGGAAAACAGGAAGAAACTCTGCTCATCACAGACTTTCCCCAGTAACAACCCACACTTTTAGTTTACAGCTATTTAGGGGTTTTTGAGTACAAGTTTCCTAGGAGACCCAGTGGTCACTATAGTGAGCTCCAGCTAAAAGTGCCTGTGGATACAGCTACGCCCTAATATAAACATGGAGGGCAGCAATTTACAATGCAAGACCATATGTTCCTCTGTTACTAATCGACTTCAGCTGCCAGGATTACAGTGTCAGTCCTGTAAACCAGCTTTTTCCCCTACAGATGTCATGTTGAAATCATTATAATAAAAGCAATTTTATAGCCTTCAGTCTCCACTTCCCTCTGCTGCTGAGAAGCCTGCATTAACTCTGGCAAAATTAGGGGTCTTTCTCCAGGGACAGACGCCTGGGAGAGGAGATGCACGGCTCCAGGATTACAGAGGGACAGAATGGGAATAAACCCAAGACAGCTGCAGGAATGCCAGTACCCTACAATGGCTGATAGCTGCAGCTTGGGCTCATGCATCTTTTGGGAGGGAGATGCAAGGAGATGTAGGGGCCAGCTGGAAACCTCAGTAAGATAAGTGCATGGCTAAGTCCCACAAGAAGGCCAGTAGGTCCCACCAATGGGCACGTGGGGAAAGCTGCTGCGGAGTTAAATTGAGAAAAACCCCTTTTTTTTTGCATTTTTCCTCAGTGTGATCCCTCTCCATCCTCATCCTTGACCTTAAAGCATGGGCTGCTCCTGGCAGTGCCTGCATGGCTGCTGTGCTTTGTTACCATGACTCACGTAGCTAAGGCAACCCGATGTTGCCAGGAGCAGGGTACAGGATGCCTCATCCTCGGAAATGATGATCAAATCCCTCCTCTGGAGCAGGCACTCACTTCAGAGCCATGTGTCATGGCACAGCCATTGATGCAGCCTGCAAGAGCTGGTGTCACCAGCCCATCCATCGAGGCTCAGCGCGGCCATCCCATCCCACACCCATAACAAAATCCCTAAGCACAACACACACACACACATGTAAAAGCATCCCCCCTCGCTGGCCCAGTGCTGTTCCCCTCTCCTGGGAGGGGGATGGAGCCACACTTCCATGCCAAATTGCCACATAGGCTTTTAAAAATGCCCCTAGTATACTGGAAATGGATTTGGGGCAAGGCGGGGGGGGAGGGGGGGGCTGCCAGCACCCTGGCGAGACTGGGAAGAGGGACATGGGCATGTGGGACAAGGCTCCTGTGACTGAATGTCAGTCCGTTTCCCATCACTTTCCCCTGCTTCACACGCCCCACTGTGTTATTTTCTCCCCTCTTTCTAAGAACAGAGACAAATCCCTAAATTTTCAGATTCCTGGAGTTGTCTTGTATTTTGGGGACAAGGAAGGGCTGGTGTCTTATGACTTTATATTAAAGGCAGCCGTGGTTTATATATATAAAGGCAGTTGTGTTTGGGAGCTCACATGCTGTCGAGACACAGCCATGGTGATGTGCTGGGTCACAAGAAAAAAAAATGCCTTCTCTTTCTCTCACTGGTAACACAACCGAACCCAAACCAAAGGGACTGACAGGTTCCTCCCAGCTGCCAGCCCCAGCTTGGGCAGAGACGGCAGCAGCACCGGAGCTGCAATCACCCAGCGCTCCCATTAGCTGCAGCGTGCTCACGGCCCTTAATTATCAAAGCCTTCCACTACCTACACGTACTCACACCACCCTGCGACACTTGTCCCGAGATGTGGTGCCCGGGCACGATGCAGGGCTGCATCGCATCTCTTACCCCTCTCCCCAGGTGCTGAGATGAAATCAGCACCCTGCTGTCAGCCCTTCACCTAAGCTATTAACCCTTATTATTTAAAAAATTGGGCAATATAAATATTTTTCTTTCCTCAGGCAAAACTAACACTATATATGTGGATCAGCAGTGACAGGCTACCATGGCATGCATCAGGATTAGGGCTGTGCTACTTACTTGCAGGCAGTTGCCACGTTTCCTGGACCAGATTGCTCTGAGCTCTGTGCAGCTCTCCATTCTTTCCTGAGAAATGTTCCTGCAGGAGATTGCTCATGATTCGGTTCTGCTGCCCATTTTATATTCAGTTACAGTCACCTTTGCTTTCTGTCTCAGTAAACGTAATGACATTTTAAAACCTGCTTTAGAGAATTTCTGCATGGTCGCAATGGCAGAGACCTAAAATTGTGGTACTTTAATGTACTGGACTTTCTTTTTGTTCTTTTTTCCACTTAACTACCCCATCTTAGGTTAAAAGTGGAGCCTTCATACAATGGACGTATGTTCAAAAGTAGGGCCTCTGTTCTGCAAGAACCTACCTTTTTCATCTGAGCAATTTTTTTCACTTTTTTTCCTTTTTTTTTTTTTGTTTTCCCTAGCAGTTTTCTAATCTGGTCAGCATTAAGGCAAGTTTACTGAGGTGACAGCTGGAGGAGGCTTTAAATATTTCAAAATGATGGATAAATGCACAAGAAAAATCACTCAGATGAAAGCAAAAGTGGAAAAACAGAGAGCAAAGTGGGCTGCTGACCCTGCATCTACAAATACAAGTTTTATTTAAAAGGAAATTCAGGTTCTTTTACTAGAACTTTTGAAGCAAGGTGTGCACAAACATGCCAAGTCCTGCAGCCTTTCCACACCAGGAGCCTTCCTCCAGATGTTCCTTGTATGCTCCTGACTTGCTGCCTGCTTTTTTTTTTTTTTTATCTTTTTGAAGTGGTGTCCCATTTCCTGTGCATAAAGACCATTCCCTGTTTCATTTTGGGGCCAAATTAAAAATATCCTAATGATTTCTGCTTAACATCCAGCTCTGCTCCTGGTTGGCTCCAGCTCCCTTATTCTTACAGGGCCTTTTGGTCAGAAACTTGTTTTACAGAGCAGACCAGCATCTGCCCTGAAAATTGAGATGTGCAGCCTAATTGTAAATCAATCTGGGCTGTTCCCCTCATTGAAACAAAATAAATCACACTGAAAAGTGAGATACAGTGTTTGCTCCCAGGGAAAAGCCTGCAGCTCTTTACGTGCCAGGGCACAGCTCCACATATGTTCTGCAGCCTCTCCCCTACCCCCTGCCTGCTGATGGCCACTGTGGCCACTGTGGTCTTCCCAGAGCAATTCCCAGCCCATCCCTCCCAGAAAAGCTCAGCCAAACCATTCCTGCCTCATTCATCAGCCCCGGGAGCATCACAGAGCCCCCACCTTTTTTCTGACCCTCCCCACAGATGTGCACGCTGCAGTGAATTATCAAAGCGTGGCCCTATACTCCAGCAGATGAGTGATTTGCAGCGGAAATGGGTTTGGCTCTAGCTCTGATTTGTTCCCGGGAAATGGGCTTCTGACCCTGCCGACGTCCCTGGGAACGCTGCCAACCTCTTCAAAGAGGCCAGGCCTTGCTTTGTGAGCTCAGCTCTGGGGTTTGGCTCGCAAACACCTGTAGAGGTGCCGGTCGCTCAAGGAAGGCGATGGAGGAGAACAGGGCTCAAAGTCCGAAGGGTGATGCTGCACATGGTACATACCTGAGCAAATACTGCTGGGGAAGCAGCGTGAACAAGTTCTTTAAGCACAGCCCTGCCCTTAGCTGCTGCATCAGGGCTGGGAAGCTGGATCAGCCTTGTGTCAACTGTCGTGAAGGAATGACAAAATGAAAGGTGTCCAAGAGGAAGGGACTGCAGGCTCACACCTGCCTCTTAAATATCACCTCCAGCTGCCACAGCCTTTACTGACTTCCCCATGGTGCTGGTCACTGGTTAGGCTATAACTGTGGTGCCTTCCCTGAAGGAGGGAGTGGGCTAGGGGGAAGAAAATGGGATAAATCCAGTGATTGCAGGGGATAAAAGTAAGGGGGAACAGTGTTAATGCAAAACTGGAGAGGTGGGTTGCCCTGAGGAATGGACAAAGGAACAGCTGATGGTGATGGTGCAGAGCTGGTGGGATGCAGGCCCTCAGATGAAGCTGGAGGGCTTGGTCAGGCCCTGGCTGAGTCTCTTGGGGTGACCAGGGGCTGGACTCAGACCCGATGCCCATGGGAGATAGCAGCAGACAGGTTTGGCTCAAACCCCTCTGCCCCACGTGGAGATGATGCCAGGGCAGATCCTATGCTGTGAAGATGCCCAGATCCAGGCCCCTAGGAACAGAGTTTTGGGAGCATCCAAAAATACCCCAGTGGGGATCTGAGAAGTGGCAGGGAGTTCTCAGAGGGGCAAGATGGGAGCTGTCTCAGATCACAGTGGCCCCATCGTCACCGGTGGGGGGGGGGCTATCGCTGACGGGCAGAGGAAACATGGGTGGGGAGGGGAGTGGGCAGACAGGACTGGGGTCCCCTCATGCGGTGGCCGCTGTGCCCCTGCGCACGGCAGCAGCAGAGACGGGGCCCTCCAGGAGCCAGCCCCTGGGGGAGACACCCCTTCCCCCCACCCGGCTCACCCTGGGCAGCCTCCAGGACCCTTCCCTTGTCTCCCGGGGCACCCCCCCGCCGCCCCCATCCCCGCAGCCCC
>WEIT01041699.1:217046-290786 GCA_013389985.1 Dryoscopus gambensis | reverse complement strand
TCCGCTCCGCTGCGCCCCGCGGGGTGCCCGGCCGTGCCCCGAAACCGGGCCGTGCTGCCCAGCGCAGGGCTCTCGGGGAGCGCTCCCCTGTCCCGAGCCGTCGCAGGGGGTTTGGCTCCTTTTCCGACGCATCGCGGGGAATTTCTGCTGGCAGCCGGACTTCTGCAGTGTGCTGAGCGGACGGCGTGGGGGCGGCGGGGAATAAGACATGGCACTTGGCCGTGCTTTCCTCACACAATCTGCTAAAAAAAAAAAAATCTGTGAAAATAAATGCTCAATGCTTACTCTCCCTTTAAAGCCCCCCATTTTTTTTTTCTGTGCCTTGCTGTCCTGCTTGTTTAACTAACCCATTTTTCTCTTGGTACCTTTAGAGCATACCACTGGATGATAAACCAGATCGAGTGTCTTGGACTGAAATGGGACAGGGTACCAATGAAGGAAAGCAAAGAAGAGAGCTGGAAGCAGCTTGGTTTTTTCCAAGCCCGTTGCGGCTGCTGAGCAAAGAACCCTGAGCTTTGCCTGAGATGCATAAAGAAAAACCAAAGACTTTCGTACGGGACTTCTAGCAAAGCGTCCACGTGTTTTGAGTGGCACAGCTTTGTGAACTATTATCTTCTATTTATGAGATGAAAGGAAGATTCAACACTGACTGGTGGTGTTAAACACAGTTTAAATTATTTGTAGTATCTATGTTTGTATTTATTTTGTTGAATGTCTTTCAGCAGTTACTGGTCTTAATATTGCTTTTGCATTAATGTGTCCATTCCAAATAAATTACTTGAAATGTTCACTTTTTATTACTGTACTCTGGGCTGCAGTAACTTTTGTTGAGGCATATCTGTGGATACAGCCACGGTGAAATGGCTTGAAAAGAGTGGGTAAGGCTTGGCTTTTTGGTGCCCTGGACTGGGCAGTGGGAGGTGAAGAAAGCCCAGATAACCCGCTTGGGTTTGACCTTGTCTCCCGACCAGGGAGGGAAAAGGTGTTGAGGTTCAGTTCTGGTCTGTGGTGGAGATAGAAAAGCCTACCACAGCTTGCATAAGTGCTCCTCTAGAAGCTTTTTCCCATAAAATCGAGTAATGGCAGCTGCAGAAGGCGCAGGAGCTCCCTGCCGCAGGAAAACGCTGCCCTTTGCGAATGCCCTGTGTCCTCCCCCAGCCCCCATAGCTTAGTGCTGTGCTAAGGCACAAAACTGGATTCTTGGTTTCGGAATAAGAGCGCCAACGCTCCATGGATTCCTCAGCTTTGTAGCAAAGCAAGCTGAACTTGCTCTCCTCTCTTCCTTCACCTCTGCAGTCTCTAGACAGAGTTAAATTTCTCCAGGATAACTGAAGAATGGAGGCAGGCTCTTTTCTTATAGCACCCGGACCAAGAAGCTTGGAGAAAAAAATCAGCCGATTTTTTGGATAAAAGTACTGAAGTTTTCCTTTGTGAGGCTCAATTCTCACTAAGTAACCTGGGCTTCCTCGAGAGCAATGCTGCAGCACACGACTCAACTCCGGCAGTCAGGACTGTGAGCAGAGCAGGCAAAGTACTTGCTCCAAACTTGGTCATTTCTAGCAGGTAATTTCCCCTTCCCAAAATCAGTGCAATTCTTGCAGGAGACTTTGCACTAGAGGAAGTTGGGGAAAAAGCCTGGAAGGAGGGTTGGCCCAGTTTCTGGAAGTGGCGGGGAGGCTCTGGCACTGCAGCCTGGCACGTCGGGGTTTTGCATCCTCCTTGCTCATTGCTGGCAGCTCGTGCAGAGGCAGGCTTGCACGTGACTGAGCTGTGGATGTAGCAAACCTCTGGCCACAGCATTTGAAAGCCTTTGGCCTCAGTGCCCCCTCAAACCTGAGAATGCTGGAGACACATTTAAATGCAGCAAAACAACACTCAAAAGCAGATGTGTTTTACCCCCCAATTTTTCTTGGTACCATTTCAGGGTGGTGAAATAAAAGGCCAAACCAGAGCAAAGGCACTGGCTCCTAATCCCTTCAGTTTCAGTGAATCCAAGCAGGAATGCTGCCTGACAACAGCTGAGGGTCTGGGGCTGTTGCCTGCCATGACATCCACTGCTGCAGGGGAATGGGAGGAACCCGATAGCTCCAGGGGTCCCATGGGCCCCAGTTGCTCCAGTGCGGCTCCAAGACCTTTGCAAACTGATCTGTCCCTTACTCTAGATGCAATGTTGACAAAATGCAGAGATTGTTCAAATTATTTTATTCTAGGTTCAAATAAATCAAAAATAAAACTCAAGAATTTATTTCTATGGAAAAAATAAGGGGGTTACTTTCTTGCAACTGTATTATTGGCTTTTCATCTCTCCCAGTGGGATTTTACTCTTCAAGAGGTAAACAAACAAAACTAAATTGACCATTAGCTGTAAATATCCGAAGGAGGAGACTCCAAATTGTTTATATAACACTCCACCGATGGTTGGACCCACCGTCCGGGTCAAGGGCTGCACTGAGGCACAAATCCCAAGCATGGCACCTAGGAGAGATGGCAGAGACACACAGGGTGAGAGCAAGTCCTGGCATGGAAAAGCAGAGCAGAGCACAAGGGATCCCCTTTATCCCTGATGCTGCTGCCCTGCAGTAGTAGCAAATCACCACAAATAATTTCTTGCATTAATTTATAGCGGTCCCATTAGGGTTTGTTCTGGTTAGGGACTCCTGCAGGTGTGGGGACCGGTTTCCACCATGAGCCAGCTCAGCTGTTCCCTGAGCAGTCTGGGCAATCACAGCACTGCCCAAAAGGCAGAGTGGGTGCTCACCACTGCTGTCACCAGGGTCCAGGGATGCCTTTGGCACCAGAAGGTGCTGCTGAACATTGCACCTGGCGGGGCTGGTAACTACTGCATGGGATTAGGGATGGAGAGGTAATTTCTAGGGTCATGTTTGAGCCTGCCTAGCAAATCACACAGATTCTTCCAATCCCCTAATTCCCTGAGTGGGCCCTGTTCCACCCAAGTGACTACTGCCATTTATTCTCTAGTGTGAAACAGAGAAACAGCTCTCTAGCAGAAGTGAGAGGGTTAGGCCTAACTACGTCTTTAAGAATAAATAAATAAAACCACAGATAAAGACAGAAACCCCTCGAGATATTCCCCCACCCCCCTTTGCAAAAAGAGCGGATCTTTCCATTTGGATGGATATGCGAGCCCTGCTCCCGGCTGGGCCGGTTCCCTCACATTTGCATCCTTAACAGGAACCTGATGGATGGGGAAGCACCTCCAGTTTGGCAAAGGCAAGGTTTTTTTCCATGTGCAGACGGATGGCCAGGACATCCCCTGGGACACAAGGCTGTCGCACACACACCCAGTATGCTCTTTTGTCCTGCAGTCTTTGTTCAGGACAGCTGTCATGTTCAGAGGAGCAGAAAACACCCAGCCAGCCAGAAAATCATTAGCCCCCAACACTGGAGGAACAGCAAGCTGGCAGCATATTCAATAAACTTGTGCCCAGCTCTGAAATGATGTTTGCAATTATTTTTTTGCTATCAGTATGATTATTTGGGCTGCTGGCATCAGTTTTCCACTAAGACAAACACTGAGGTGGTGTCGCCACACACCTGGGAAGGATGAGAATGCTGTCCTATGTGCAAGAAGATACGGAGCTGAATGTGATATTTAATGTGGGCAGCCACGGGGAAATGATCCCCAGCTCCCAGAGAGAACAGGCAGCCAGGTGTTCATGTAATGCTGGGCAGTGACTGCTGGGCTTTTATCAGCATGCTTAAAATACTTGTGCAATGAGCCCAAGCCAAGGGCGTAACCATGTGGAGAGGGAAATCTCCCGGGAAGCGCTGCCGAGCGCTCCTCCCGCGCATGGGAACACAAAGGCCATGGGTGGGACCTTGCCTTGACCCTTTGCCAATGGGAACCATCCCACAACCACCAAACTCTCTGGGCAGGTTTTGCAATTATTTTTTCCCCTCTAGGTATTTGAATTAAACTAATTACTACGTGCAATTGCCAAACTGGCTCTTATGATTGAGGAGGCACTTTTTTCCCTTTCCTTTTTTTTTTTTTCTGGAGCAGAAATTCATCGTCTTAAAAGGCCAGGCTCTCCCTCTGCACTTCTCCAACATGTTGCTGAGAAAGATAATTTCTGTTTAATGGGCTTAAATTAGATCCCTCGTGTCAGACGCCCTCAGGCTTTGGGACATTGTAAATCTCAGCTCTGCAGCATGGCCGGAGCTCTGTGGCAAACCTGCACATGTGATGGATCTCATTTAAGGCAAGACCTTTAACTGGGACAAGTCACCGCGTCAGCAGAAAATTTCCTGCGTTGCTTCGCGCAGCTCTGCCGACGCATATGCTCACCTTCTTTGCCATAGCTATCCCACGTTCTGTACCTTCCCTGCTCTTTTTTCCCCCTCTCCAGCTTTTTTCCCTTCCTTTTTCCCATGCCTGGCATGACCTGTGCCAGCTGGGAGCCCATCCTCCCCTCCCACCCCAGATCTCCTCTGCTCCCGCAGGTTTCAGGGCTGGGTGCTGGCGGCTCTCCAAGACAGGCGACTCCTTTCCAGCTCACATCCTGTTGCCTCGCTCAGATGATGGTGCTGCCCCAGATCAGCCGCACGCCCATGGCGCAATCGGGTTTAACCATTAGGTCACTGTCGCCAGCAGGTGCCTCTGAACCCGCAAAGCTCGAGCAAAGCTGGGGGGTTCAGTGCCCCGAGCCCTGCCTGGCTGCAAACTCTCCTCCTCAGGTTCTGACGCACAAATAAAATCAGGACACATGGGCCCGTTACGCACGGAGGCTCTGCTGGGCTTCCTGCCTCCCTCCCCTGGGAGCAGGGGGGGATCTGTGCAGGAACAAGACCTCCATTCTTGGGGAAGGACCAGGGCTGACAAGGAGTGCTTGTGTGAATGCAAGTCCCCCTGGGCTCAGGGCTGCCCTCCCACCAGCTCACGCGTCCAGCTGAACAGCACGTGCGTGTGGGGCTGAATTTTCTCTTCCTGCCTTTGAAGATGAAGAGAAGGAAGAAAAAAAACCAAAGGGAAACTAATTAAATCGTTTCTGCTACCTTTGCTTCTGCGCAAAGCCTGAGCCATAAGCAAAGAGCAAGCGCCAAACTCATCAGCCTTGGACGGAAGCGACCTTGGATCAGATCTAAAGCAGGCTGATGGGTGCAAGGGATGGTGCTGTGCCACCTCCCACTGCTCCCTTTCCGAGACGCCTATTTAAAATGCAAGGATGGGTGACTCAGTGTCTAGCAAGGGCGGACAGGCTGCACTCCTGCAACGCCCCATCCGTCCCAGCCCCATGCTGAGATGGACACCTGAGCTCAGCCCAAACTCCAGCTCCTTCAGAAAGCCTTTTCCTGACCCAAAGAAAAACCTCCCTGGGTTCTACAGGCCAGAAGCTGACAAAAACATCAGGAAAAGACAGCAGCAAGGCTCAAAAGTGATGCTTCCAAAGGCAAATTCTCAACGTGTGATTTCCTTGCACTAACTAAAAGTTAGTCAGTTAGCAAGTGAGTGCTAAGGTTTTTGACACAGAGACAGCAAAGCTTTTCCATAAAACCAGATTACCACACTCATAGTGAGGGTTTCTAACATGCCACCAAAAAGCTCTCTTTGCAGAGCCGGTCTCGGGCTCACAGAGGAAGGAGCAGCCTTTAGGCTGCTGTATGGGTGGAGCAGCCTTTGCGGGGTGCCACCCACGGCCAGGGATGCATGGCAGGCATTTTAATAGCTGCATTTCTCTGCGAGACACCCACGCCGTCACTGCTGCAGCTGCTGTGGAAAGGCAGCCTGCCGGCTCTGCTGTGTCAGGCATTCCTGCCTTCGCCCTGGCCCCTGCCTGGGTACATCCAAAACAAGCACAAGACCATTAGATGCCTCTTCCCCCAGAAATGTTGCAAGGAAAAAGCACAGTTTGAAAGGTGAGGGCCAGGGAGGAGTTGCAGGGACCAGGTTTAACCCCAGTGTCACAGTGCTCTGTGCCAGAGCATCCCTCCGTGGTATGCCCAGTTTTGAGCCAGCTGTAACTCTGCATTTGTAGTAGCACTTGGCGTGACATCAGCCCAGGATGGACGGGCAGGGAAAAGCCCTCGGTAGCCCACGGCATTCCCTGATGACCTGCAACCTGCTCCTGAGCATCTGCACAGCTCTGCAGACTGCCTCCATCCTGCCCTGCCATGGGGACACCATCCACCCCGCCGAGGCACGGGCTGGCCCAACAACATATGCAAGCAGGGAGCAGGGTGAGGCAACTAAACCCATTTTCCTCTCTGACCAAAGCTTGCCTCCGGGCTCCAAAAGCTAAGCACTGCTCTGGTTTTCCTCACAAAACCCCTTTGAGAAGAGCCTGGATGAATTCCAGCTTGGTTGTATGTCCCAAAGCCGCTTGGTGCCCTTCCCCCCTGGCTCTCCCTCACATGAATATTGCTTCAAGTCATGAAGCAGCAAATTTTCTTCCTGGCTGAGCAGAGGGGCTGAAACTCTTCCCAGGGAGGTGAAGACTGGGGATAAGTGGTCCTCCCAGGCAGAAATATCCTACTTGAAAATCACAGGCTCCCAGCATTTGTATGAGATGCAGTGGGTCAGCTCTACAAATAAACTACCGAAGTGATCTTCAGAAAAGCTCTTCACCCAGAAGCATCTCAAAAGTGCTTTATAAACTTCACTAATGGGCTGTGCAAACTACAGCTCCCGTTCTTGGTAGGGTCTGCGCAGAGATATCTGCTCAGACAGCGGCAAGGGAAGATGAAGGGTGCAGACTGGCATCCCAGAAAGCCTCAGCTAAAGCAGAGACACTCTTGGGTACCTGCTCTGGGAGCAAATCCTGAAAGGGCTTGAGCAAAAGACATCAAACTGGGTTAAGCCAGCTCCATCCTGGCACAAACCCAGTGAGGCTCCCATGACAATAATATAGGCATATTTCCTTCATCAACAGAACTGAAGCCCCAGGTATAAAGATTTAAGAATCTACCACTGATGTCTCGCACAGAGAAATACAGGAACTCTGACTGAAACAAGGCCAAAACAGAGAGAGGGGGGCAATTATTGCATTAAGCAAAGCATGTTTGCAAAGAGTAATCCAGAATCCCCTCCTGAGATGCCCTAAGTTAAAAGGTGTGAACAAGCAGCCCTCTCTGTCACTGTCACAGAGGAAGAGCAGTGTTTTTTGGGGTTTTTTAACATACCTTGGCTTTCCATGGAAAGGAGAGTTTGGGAAAGCCTTCCCTTTTGGTGCCCACCACTACGAATGTCAGCAGGCAGCACAGGACTGGGAGCACTGGATCGTGGGATGCTTGCTCACGGTCATTCAAGTTCATCCTGTGTTAGCCCCATCAGTCCCTGTTCACCTGCTCTGACACCCATCGCGTGCCCAGCCAGATCTGGGCATTCACCAGGAGTGTGCCCCAGTGCTCCACAGCTGTGGTGGAAGCTGGGAAGTGCCCAATGGACTCAAAACTGACAAAATACCAGTCTGACCTTTTTTGATGAGTCTTACCAGTGTCGGAGGAGGGCACAGCCTTGGTGAGGATGCTGTCGGTGACAGTGGCCAGCATGCTGAAGGCAAACATCAGCGGCACCGCAATGATGCAGTAGTGCCACACGGTCCTCATCAGGGCCTAAGGGACAGGACACAACGGACCACAGATCATTAGAGAGCACAAACGGTGACTTTGTGGCAAGAAACAACCTGGAAGAAAATCATGAGTCAAGCCCATGACTTGGGTGAATTGTGGGAGCCACAAATGACACATGGTGGTGCGGCTTTGGCCGTTGCGGGGTCTCTCACAGCCTGCCATTTGTCTGCAGTGAATTATTCCAAGCATGCGGAGCAAACGATACCCTACAATCTGGCAGCACGTTTCCCCGGCACTGCTGTGGGTATTTTTAGCGTCTGGGAATTAGTGACGTCCCGGCACCCTTCCCCCTGTCTTCTGTCTTCTGTCCAACTCCCGAGGAAATGTTGAACAGCAGATGTGTGTGGTGTACTTCAGGAAGTTTCCATTACTTATACAAAACAGCCTAGAGAAGGCCTTTTGGTTCATTATCATAAGTAATTAAAACTTAACTGAGCCTGTCAAAATAAATGAGCACGGTGCATTATGTAACACCATACCTCTGGGATTTCTAATCCTGTTCTGCTGCTTCCCCCTGCTAATAAATTCACCGAATTCAGTAATCTGGAATAGGTCTTCTGGCCAGGAGTGCACATTAGCGAGCATAATTAGGGAGAGTAATGATTTTGTTATTGCACATATTCTTAGCGGAGACATCCCTCCAGCTGTTTAATGCTGAAACAAAAGCGGTGAGGCTCCCTAAGCTGTAGGGCTGGAGCGGCTCCCGGCTCATTCACAAGCCCTGCTGGTCAGATGAATGGATTTCTCTGGGGCATGGAAAGGAAATTCCCCCTTTATTGCAAGTCTCTTGCCCTAACCCATGTCTCAAGGTGTGTTATTGTGGCTGGAAACCATTTCTGTCACTGGTTTAGCCAGAAGTTTCATTCTCTGGAGTTCCTAAGATCTGGTCCCTGCCTCTTGGCTACAGAAGATGGAGGAGCCCAGAGACATTGCTCACTAATGACTTGGAAATGTTGAGGTTTATTCCTAGTTCCCCTCTAGAGTCACACACAGCCAGATTTTTCTCCTCAAAGGGGCTCTTTGCCTATATTTTGGTTAAGATCTAGGCACTTCTGATTTAAGAACCAGAGAACAAAGACAGAGGAACAGGTATTTGGTACATAAACAAAAGGAAGGAGAGTAATTCCTTGCTAGGGCAAAAGTCATTGCAGGACAACACTGCGGAGCTCATAGAAAAAATCAGTTTTAATCCCTCCTGCTTTGTACAGATTCCCTCACAGACTGGAGCAGGTGAGCAGAAAAGAGGAGAGGCACATCTGTGTCTCCTGTAAAACAAGGGGAAGTGGCTCCTCACTTCCCTGGGGCTGAAGGAGAACCAAGCCAGGCAGAGCTCAGTCTTGCTACTCCTTAGCTGCTGGGTAGTCAGTAGTTTTTCAGAGGTGAGCAGATCTGAAAGCATTTTTTAGGTGAGAGGCAGAACCAGGAGTCTCAGCAGACAACTGAAAAAGCAAATGCAGACAACTGAAAAAGCAAATGCAGGCAGTGAGGCAGCGAGGCAGGATGAGGCACAGCCATGCCTTCAGACAAAGGGAAAAGCTTCCCCATCACAACTGCCAAGCCCTCCTACAGCCCTGCCCACGCTCTCCCAGCTCACATCTGCAGATCAGACGCTGGTTCTTCCCTCCTCTCCTCATCCAGGTGTCATTGCCGAGCTCCCAGCCCACCCCTTCCCTTCTCCAGCTGCCTGTTGCTGGGAACATCCTGCAGCCTCTTCCCAGCTGCAGCACTGTCTGTCTGTCTGCTGCTGCTTGTGCCAGCCTCCCAGAAACGCTTCAGCCCACTCCCCTCCCAGTGATATTAGGATGGGTTTGGGAGTGTCTTCTATTAACAGCTAGCCTTTCTCCCCACTTCCATCCTTCGGGGAGGGGAAGTGCTGCATTTGGAGGCCACATGCTGCAAGGGCACAGCAGGTGGGAGGCTCCTCCACCAGCAGCTGTGCAGGATTAAAAGCTTCACCCAATAACTTCTGCATTTGGGGCTGCTGCTGTGACAGCACTCATCCCCACCGAGACAGAAAGCCACCCCAGAAGCGGATGTTTTCTTGGCAGCCACTTGGACAGAGCGCTTTTTAACAAGGCGGCCCGGGCAGAGAGGATCACAGCTGCATTTGCCTATGAATAGTTCTTGTGGGAAGTCACTGCTGACCCTTGTCCCCAGGCCCGTGCTGTCAGGATGTCCACAGCCCTCCGGGCTTGGCATAATTGCCAGCCCTAAGATGATTTCCCTTCCTGGCTCCTGGTTCTTCTCTCTATGCAGCCAATGTGAGCCTTCCTGCACTGGGATATCTGTGCTGCTCCGTGTGCCCCTGCACTGCCATCAAGGCTTTCTCTTCTACCTCCACCTGAACCCCAGCCTTCCCTGGAGTGAGGTGAGACCTCGGTGCACAAAAGCCGTGTAATTCAAGCCATGTAATTCATGTTGCTGTTCTGCCTGATTCCCATAGGACCGGGCTTCAGCACAAGGATTCAGTCCCTGCCCTGTACCAGTTGGGGGTACTCAGGTCTCCAGATGGGCCAGGTCCACCTTGGTCCTACATAATTGCTCCCACAAATGACCCAAAACCAGTGGGGAGACCTTCAAAGTCCTTCCCAGGCCATGCTCAGGAGCATCAAGCTCTGTGCAGATGTCCCATGCTAAGGGGACACACTGATTTCAGCCACAGCAGCATAACACCAATTGGAAGAGACCCTTCCCAAGCATTCTACACCTGGCAGAATCCCCGTGAGCCTCAAAAGTCCCAGGGAGAGGGACCATGCTCCATCTGCAGAGCCAACCCTTGGTCTGCATCCATCCTCTCTTCCCAGCCTCATCTCAGACACGATTTAGCCTCAGATTAGCTCAGGTGTGTAGGTGCCTCATCTCATCCATGTAGGAGGGAACCACAAACCTCAACACCCTCCAGGACTTGGCCCTGACCTCCCCACGGCTGCAGTATGGTTGTGGGAATGGCACTCATCCTACCTGCAGCAGTGGGAGCACCAGAGTCCTGGCAGCACGGCTCAAGGCCAAATCCTGCAGGGAATGTTGAAAGGCTGATGCAGCTCAGTTGTCCTTTGGGTCTACTGCACTGACGGGGACCGTGAGCACCTTTCCTCCATCCCCATGGCCTGGGAAAAGCTATCAGTTCCCTGAATATGGCTTATCTGAGCAAACACAGCTCCCAGCAGAGCTGCCTACATCCACTCAGTTTCCCAGTTACTGTTCGAGATTGGCATCAACTGTTGCCCATGCGGACACAGTCAGCAACAGCTAACATCACTTATCCCAAAATGGAGGAGCAAAATTATTGCCTTGCTACCTCCTTCCCCAAATACTCTCATGCTGGGGGATTAGACAAAAATAGAGCCCCAGGAGGACAGCACACAACCTCGGCTGTCTCACCGCAATACACAACTGCAATGATTTTTCCCCACCGTAATCTTCATTTACTTTCTGGGTAGTCCAGGAAATGCAGTCGCTGACAAGACCAGGCCAGGATTTCTGTGCAAATCCGGTGACTCAGGAGGGACTTAGCGAGTTTCTGTGCAAGATTAATATATTTTTTAATCCCCATAACTATTACTCACACGGCTCTTTATCATGGTTTGGTGCAATGCTGACGTTGAGTGCGGCTCTGTTTGCGCAGAGGCCCAGGAGAGCTGGTTTTCCCTGCCCTGAAGACCACCAGAGAGAGCCAGAGGTGGCATTTCCAGGGGCAGAGCTGGCAGCCAGGTCTCACAGACCTTGTGTCACTGCTAGTGACGTTATTAAAGGCATCGTGGGTGATTTCACACCCGCCTTACCATGCCTAGGCCCACGCCGGCGAAGACGAAGACGCTGAGTCTGAGCAGGGTCATCTCTGTGAAGTGACTAGCGAGTTTCCCAACAACCAAACCCTGGACAACCTGGCAAAGGAAACACATAAGCACCATTAAGCCTGATAGTTATTGTCATTTAAACAAACTCAAAAGAGAACTGCTACTTTCTTCAAAGAAACAGGTTCTTCTGTCAGGGTTTTTTTGACCAAAAAGGACCTCACTGCCATGGTAAATGATTGGAAGGCGTGATTTCAAGCATTTTGCCTCCTAGGGAGAGATCCGTCGCATCAGCTGGAAGCCTTAGGGTGTATGCCTGAGTTTACCATCACTGCCTACTCGGCAGCAGTGACTGAAACTTTCTAAAAACGCTTGCAGAAACAAACTATCTTTTCTAACTTGTGATGTGTTTGTGAAATACAGTTAATACTACCGTCTTCATTCTTGGCAAGCCCTCCCAAAGAAAAACTGTACATTTGTAATCAGAGGAGGACAATGTCTGTACCTTCTCTCGCCTTTATTTTAAACTATAAATATACAAATTGGGTGGTTCATAATTTTTAGGCAGGAAACAAGTATGACGGAGATGTTAATATCCAGTCCCAGCAGTGCACGCAGATGTAAAGGATGGGGAACTGGTTCTACAGATTTTAAATAAAAAGGGGGCGGGGGGAGGGGAAGGGAAGGAAGAGCAAAATGTTAAAATCCCAGAAATTATTCGACTTTTCCAGCAAGTTGCAGAGCAAGGATTCCTTCTTTTATTTATCTGTTCAGCATCTCCCATACTTCAGGTGATGTTGGCCCAAGTGGACACAGGAGGAGAGAGGCTGGAAGAGATCATGGCAGAAACAAAATCTGACTGACTGCAATACAGGGAAGCAACAGATAGGAATCTACTCAGTTTTCCCTGCCTTGAAAGGGTTTGTTTGATCCAAATGAAAACCCCTCTGACTTGAAAGAAGAGCTCTAGTTCAAAATGCTTTGTTTGGTGTCTTTGGTGGGCTTTGTTTCTGTGGCAGTCCCTCCTGGAGAAAACTTCAGTGGTCTGCTTGGACCAGGAATGACACTACACTACACTCAGCCTTGTTGTGTTAGTCCTGAGGCAGAAACCCAAACTCAGCTGAAAGCAAATGAGTGCAAAATTAATGAAAAAGTAAGTTATTAAACAGAAAGGAAATGTTAATCTATAATAAGCAGTCCAGAAAAAAAAAAGCAATTTAATTACTAAAGCAAACAAAAAAGAAAAAAAAAGGAAAAAAAAATGAAAACCAAAAAGCAAATAGTAATGGAGTGAAAATGAAGTTGACATAAACAACAATAGCGATGAAATGAATATATTTCCAACAGTACACTATTGAATAGACACCCATCAAAATTCAACCCATCCCTTTGGCTCAGAGCACACAGGATTTTTGACACAAGGGCACATCACACCCAGAAGACATTTTGGCTCCTGCCTCCTTTTTGTCATTGTCCCTGCCTTCGGCCAGGGCTTGAGAGCTCGGCTCACATGTGCCCAGCTGTGGCGTGACACTGACACGGGCCCTGCGTGTCCTTCCTTGGTCATGCCACCCGTCAAGCGGCCTCTGGGACACTGGCGGACCTGCTGTGGCACGAGGCTTGGACAATGCACAGGGTGACCTGAGTCATCCTGACCAAAAGCCCTGCTGTGGCCTGAGAGGAGGCTGATACCAGCCCCAGCAGCTCCTACTCCAGGGGTGGGTGGGGAAGCCACTGAGTAACGCTTCATTAAGCTGAGTGCTCCAAAAAGGAAGAATCGTCATTAACTTTTTGCAGCTCCTCAGTCCCTCCTACTGGCTCTCCCCAGCTGAGGCTGTGCTGAGTCACATGGGATGGGGGCTGAGCCTTGTCACAGGGCATGGATTGACTCAAGGGTGGCATCACCCAAACCTCAGTTCGGCTCTGCTGAGCCACTGGAGGAAAGGAAACATTTCCCAATTTGCCCAGACTTGAACGGCATATTTAACTGGGATACACCATGCAGGCACAGCCCAGTCCCTGCCCTTCCTTTAGTCATTAGGGTATATCATCAGCAACATCCCTGGTCTGATGGCCATGGGAGCGGCATTCCCAAAAACGTTGCCGTCACTGCGCATGAGCCCCTGCGTGAAGGCAACAAGCACCACTGCAGCAGAGGCAGGCTCTGAGCAGGCAGGACCACGAGATGTGCAGAATGAGCTGTCCCCAGAGCCAGCAGAGCAGAGGGATGGCCCTCATGCCAATGCTGGCATTCCCCATGGGCTTTCCCATCTCTTGGGCTGTGGCAATAAAAGCGCAAGGCAAAACATCACTGCTGAATCAACCAGCTTGGCAAGGGGACTATTTCCAAGGGCAAGCATGAGCCCAAGTCACCTGCTTTCCCCTTGGGGCTGGGCAGCAATCCTTGGGCTGTACAGACGGCAGTCCCCCCATGGGCTACCTGGGCTGCCTGCCTTCCTCCTCAGCAAGGGTGCTGCTGATCCAGCTATTAGTCCCAGGCAGACAAGGCCCATCATCCTAATTTTGGACACAGAACCTTGATTTAGGCACCGGATAATGTTTCCGGTCACCAGGAGCTCAGACCTCACTTTCCAGTCTGAATTTAGACCTGAAAACCCATTACTTCCAGCCTGCAGTTTTCCCTGGGTGCAGAGCCCCTAGGGTGACATGAGCAGCAGATGCCTGTGCAGACACATCGGGGAAGATGAAAGTGAAAGATGGTTCATGTGCACTCTCCCATGTAAGATTCTGGACAGGTGCTGCCTTTACCAGCAAGTAGTGGGGACATCCCAGATGACTTGGCCATCACCACTCCCATGGACAAGCACTGGTAGCTGATAAATTGAATTTATTCTTATTTTTATTCTTGCTGGTGGGTTCTGGGCTTTTTCCTTGCACATAAACTCCCCTTGAGATCAACTGCGATGGGCCTTCCCCTCCTGCATTTCATTTTGCCTGGATGGTGCTTGCCTTTGTAACCTGACCTCCTTTGAAGTTGGGGAAGAGCCAGTGTACCTGGCTGGAATGCCTTCTGTCATCAATAAACAAAAGAGAGAGGAAATTGTTTGCAAGTGAAATAACAGGCACTGCCTGTGGCTGTGTACACATGTCACAGGAAAAACCAACTCATCTTTTTTCCTTCCCCCTCTTCTTCTTTAAAGGCAAATAAGTCTCCCAATAAATGCATAAGAACAGCCAAATCTCTGTTCATCATTTTCTGGATTCACCAAGCTGGGGCTTTGTTCCACTAGTCCAGCAAATCATATGGAAAAATACTCTCTGCCCCTATCACTGCATTTGGTTCTGGGAAAGCAGCAGCTCCCACTTGCTCAGAAAGGCCAATTACTCACTTGATTGTTAACCTCTAACGAATTTCAGGAACCCCTTACAGGATGGAAAAGATTGTTTCTGTTTGAATGTCTAAGGTGCTAGTTTTTGGAAGACTTTTGAAGTACTAGCCTTGCTGCATGGAGCTGCTGCTGAGCTGACTGGCACCTGCAAGAAGCTGACCTCACCTGTGGAGGTTAGAGGAGTTATGCAGATGCTCAGACGACACGGGACTGTTTCTAAAGATTCTTCCATCAGCACCAACTGAAAGCTTGACACAGCCCAGCAACAAAATAAGTTCCCTTTCACCCGACAGCTTGGAAGCGAAAAGCTGTGAGAAGGTCGGAAAGGCAGACACAGCAGGCCAGATAAGCTGGTACAGCCTCGCAGAGAAGATGCAGGGCCCTATCCCTAGCACAGATAGCATGATTCACATCAGAAGCAGCCTCCCACGCCCTGGACCCGTATCTCGCCTTTGAAATTGTGCCGGCTGGCAGTTCCCAGGCGAGCGCCGGCTGGGGAGGGACGCGCGGGTGGGCACCGGCTGGGGCAGACCATGGGGGTCAGCACAAACCACGGGGCTTTTCTGCACGGGCTGAACGTGGTGCAAAACCCTGGCTGGGGGAAAAGGGAGCTGTTTTACTGACACAGCGATGCCAGAAATTGCTTGAGTAGTTCAGGTCTTGTAGAGGAGCAGGAGGGCGGTGGGACTGGAAGGAGGGCTGATGGTGAGGACCAAACTGCTGAAGGCAGCACTTTGCCAAACAGGGGGAAGAGGATGGTGTGTTTTGCAAATTCCAGCCTAATCGCTTTCTTTCCCCCTCCAATCCACCCCCCTCCACAGATATAAATCCTTCAAAGCGAGGAAACTGGAGAACTTTCTGTTTGTTGTTGTAAGGTCCTTTCACAAAGTGGGTTTTTCCCCTAGGCATACCTGGCTGTAATTAAATCCCCGGCTCTTTAATCATCTCTTTTGCTGTGCAGGGAAAAAAAAAGCGAGAGGGACAGACTGGTGATAAGATGATACGCAATGTAAATCTCTCCTCCAGGAATCTCTCTCATCTTTTCAGGATCACTCCGTACCAACTTGTCCCTCCAGAAGCTGCACAGCTAGAGGTGGAGTTTGTATAACAATACAAATTTAAATGCAGTAAATAGAACAGATGTCTTATGATTTCTTGATCCTCAGGGTTATAAATATCTACCCCTTTGTCCCACCCAGAGTTTTGTTTGGTGCATTTTGCTTTGGGTTTTTTTTTTGAGAAAAAGTTCTTAAAGGAAAGTTTCCCCCACCCCCTCCTGCGGTTTGAAATCTAAGCATCAGATGTGACTTGAGATATCAACCAGGGACTCCAGGTATTTCACTTGCCTAATCCTCCGGCAGCATTTTCCAAGCCACATACTATACCTGGAAGGTCTCCAGGCTACCACACTANAAAAAAAAAAAAAAGGAATCTAGGCTCATTTCTGCCCATTAAGAAAACTAAATTATTTTAAACCATTATGAAATTAATTATTCTCTGGAGGGAGATTGAATGGCATTTCACACTCCCAGGCACTCACTATGAGGGAAATTTCATTTGCATGGCTCCTCAGATGAGAGGACTCTGGAAGCCCAGCCCTGGAGGACAGAGGGATTGTGTCCCTGCCGGGCTCTCATAGCTCTTGCCTGGAGACCTACCAGTGATCAGATAAAGATGCTTCAAGCACATCATGAGCAAGGGAATCTCCGCAGTGCAGGCTGCCTGGTGCAGAGGCAGCTCTCCTGCTGTCTGCCTTCCTCTCCTCATTTTGTTATCTCCCACACAACTCCTCTTCAACTGGCACAGTCCCAGCTCATCAGACAGCCCCACACTTTCAGGGTGCTTCAAGAACCACTGCAGAGACCTGGAGTGCTTGAATTACCCCCATGTGCTATTTTCATTTCCCCATCAGTCCGTTCCAACCTTGGTCATATTCCATTTTCTAAGCCACAACTCTGTTTCCTCATCAGATAATTCTTTGTCTCAGTGCTGTCCCACTGCCTCCCCTTTTCTGACCTTGCCCGGCTCTGTCCTGACCCAGACCCTCCTTCCCCCCCTCACTGCACTTAAACCTGACCCACACTTTCTGTGTCCCCTGCTATTAGACGATGCTCACCACATGATGAGGTGAGGCTGAGGAGCTCTGGGTGGGATCCCTCAGGTGGTGGCTGAATTAGCGGTGTGCCTAAACTAACATCCTCCATCTGCAAAGAGGGCAAACACCTCGCCTCCTGCAGGGTCTGTGCTTCTGTGCTGATTCCCCATGCAAAGAGCTATTTGAGACAGCAGTGACAAAGAACTTGAGTTGCCTACTTAAAATTAGGTGGACTGACTCAAAGCCTTTCAGAATCTCCTCTCTAGGTACTCTGCAGCTGGCTTGAATGAGAGCAGTGAGGAGAAACAGATTCTTACAGTGCACTGGCCACTTCTCACCACAGAAGGTCAAATGAGGTTGGGAAGCTGAAAAACTAGATTAAGCAACTGGAGCATAATATCCTTAGGGTGGGAGAGGAAGGCAGGAAGATCGCTATTTGAGTCATCCTGGGGTTGCTGATCAGGCTGGGAAAGGGAGCTGCAACATTGCCTTCTGTAAAAGGAGTATGTTAGTTTTGAGAATATTTAATTAAAAATTAGAAACTACAATAACACAAAGAAATAATATTCCCCTTAATATCTTTGATGTCCTCTTCCAGCTATAAAAGTCCTTTAAACACTATCATTTTCCAAGTCCAGGAAGAGATGCAAACATGGGGACAGGTTTCCTCTAACAGGAGGGCTCAGGGCAAGTCCAAGAGGATGGGAAAATCCTCACAATGATTTACAGAAAGGCAAACTAAGGAATAAAAAAGCAAAAGCCAAACCCAAAGCTGAGGATCTGGTTGATGAAATTCATTGAAAATTACATTATATTCCTTATGAATAAACCTATAATTTACTCAGTGAAGTGGGGAAGCCAGTCAGCAGATATTAATCATCGTTCGCCTACCCAGATTGGTGGAATTCACTTGCACCTTAATCTGCATTTGTATCTCAGCAGTATCAATTCACTGTACAGCAGAAACAAATGCATCTGAAATGCCAGCTTAGGCAGCAGGAAGGCACACAAGCAGCTCTGGGGCTTAGCAGGACAGAGCCAGCACACTTCTATTCCTTGCCTGCTAGAGCAACCCAAACAGAAAGCAGCCATAAAACATTAACCCAGACACCATCCTCAAGAGATATCTTTGGGTGCAGACCTGAAAGTAAAGACACAAATTCTATTGTTTTAAAATAATTTAAAAGCCAGATAGCCAGAGAGTTTAATTTGGTCCAGTTGAGGATCTTGTCCTGCACAAACCAGAGTAGAGTTTGGAACTGCCAGTGATAAAAGGGAAAGAAGTGACAAAGCAGAAAACAGTGCTTTGCAAGCTCTCAGGTGAGATGGCTTTGCTGTTACCAAAAATCAGGTGTCCTGGGTTTTTAAAAAAATTGAGCATTTTTTCTCCTTTTCATTTTGGTGTTCTGATAGCAAACCTCAAATCGCCAACATGAAGAAAAGTTTGTTCCCTATGACCACTTCACTCCTCTATTTCTGATGTCCAGAGCCATGTACCGTGGAAGAGGCATAGCAACATGGATAGAAACTGCGTGGACAGATGAAAGAAAGCTGCCTGGCTGATAAAAGCCAGTTTCTGTGCCAAATGTCCCAAGGCAAAGGCTCCCCAGAAGAGTAGATACTGCACCTGAGCCTGCAGGCCCCTGCTGGGTTGAACTGTGGCAATAGGCATGGTTGGCCTCTGTGGGATGAAACTCTGTGACCCTGGGAAGGGTCAGGTCCCTGGTTAGCACTGGCATCTGATCATCCATTAAGAAGCAGAGTGGATGCTGTAATTCCTGTATCTTCCAGGGCTGTGTCTCTGTGTGGGGTGCCCCAGCATGGCAGAGGAGGTAACCTTATCTACAGCAGTTTCAACCAAACTAACCCGGGGAACAATAGCAGTGAAGGCAGACAGATAGTCCAGACATAACAGCAGTGTCCTCAAGACAGATATCCTGGACCTAACAGCAGCGTCCAGGCTCCATCTAGCAACACAAAGCCACTCCTTACAAGAGCTTTTGCTGCCCACGTTACCCAACTCTAAATAACCACAGCCATGCTGCAACTCCAAATTTTATTTCAGCGTAGACATATGTAGCAGGGGTTTACCTGGTCTGTGTAAAGTTAAAAGCCCAGCTGTGGGGAGTCCTTCTGCATTCAAATGGGGAAGAAGATATCAGACAGTGACTTCTCTAAAACCTGAGTGATTCCTGCAGATCCTGGTCTAGGAGGCAGCATACAAGGCTAACACAGGGAAAGCCTCTGAAAGCAGTGGAGTTTGGGTCAGAAGATTGCTTTGGAAAGCAGCTGCTGATTGCCCCACTTTTCGTGCTGTTTCTATACTGTGGACCAGCAAACTGGTCTTCTTTCCAATGAGGCTGAATGGGACTGCATCCAGCTGGTTGGAGATGTTCACAGGACCAAGAGACACCTAGTCCCAAGCCATCCTCACAGGAGGGACAAGGCAAAGACACCATTTCCTCAGCTCCAGACAGTTTACTCTGCAGAATCCAGTTGCTGATGTACAGCTGTGCCCATCAGCTGCTCTACCAAGATGCCCAGATTTGGTGAGACCAGGCCAGAGCCCAAGTGACTGACAACACCCTGCCAAATCCAAATCACAAGGGAAGAAACTTAAGCTGCCATTCCCCAAATGAGAAGCTCCTCCAGATCCCACAGGAACTCTGTGGCAATGCCCAGGAAATGAAGAGGATTTAATAACAAGACCACTCTCCTTCAGGATATTACTTAACTTGAATTCCTACCTTGGGGCTTGGTTATAACCATCTGCTGCTCTTTCTGCAAAATCATTAAGCCTCTTCCTCCAAAAGGAACACTCTGCCATAACACAACACTGGACATTTTTGACCCTATTACTGCCTAATTCAGCTGACTTTTCCCTTTCACCCATTTTGGTAGCCTCCTAACTGTGTTCCATCACCCACCTTCCTGTGACTTCTTTTTTTCTTTTTTCTTTTTTCTTTTTCTTTTTTGGAAATCACAAGCTTGCTGTGCTTGTTTCCACACAGCAGAAACAAGTTCTTCTACACTGAAGGGATCTGTGAAAACACCAGAATGTCTACTTTCCTGAGTGTACAGGGTGCTACTGTATAAATGTAAATCAACTAACCTTCACCAGGAAAAACCTCAGCCAAGGCACTTCAGCTTCAATGTAATTTTGTTAAAACACCCAGGACATATCAGTCCAAGGAAATTTCAGCTCTACAGATTAGAGATCCACAAAGAGGGACAAGAGGAAGAAAGCTTTCAGGACTTTCCTTGTCCCAGTTTCTTCCCGTTCCAAGGAACAGAATAAATTTGGAGTCACTTCTCTTTTTGAAGCCAAATGCCATATGGCAGAGGTAGGATTTGCCTGTCAGTAATGCACCTGGATTTGGAAGAGCATGTCTCCAAAAGGTAGTGAATTAGGTAGCAGTGTGGCAAGCTAATCTGTCTAAGAGCGGGACGTCACTTACCATTTGAAGGACACCAAAATATGACATCAGATAGCCAGACTCCACTGCTTCCAAGCCAAAGAAATCCATAGAGATGATGGAAAACATAATCATGAACAAACCTGGAGGGAGGGTTAACGCAAAGAATACATCAATATACTTGCACTGCCTGTAATAGCCCAAACCCTGCTCCCAGTCACCACCAGTCCAAGTCAGCAGCTCTCCCTGGGTTTGCCAGCACTGGGCATAAACATGAGCAGAATCCTATCCGAAGTCATTGTAGTAATTTAATCTTTAAATGTTAACTTTTTTATCCCACTTACTTTCATCTTTAAATAATGTGACTATGTAGGCTGTAGTTTCAGCTGTTAATTATAAACTGGTAAACATTTGTATCACCAAAGCCAGGCTAACCATTAAGACAGCAAGAAAACATTTGTTCAGACAAGACTGTAACCATAAAAATAATCTGATTGGATTCCTCGCCCCTTTTGCCTGACTTCAGATATTCACCATGGGGAACAGCCCAGTGACATCAGCCAAAGTGCAGTGGTTTCACTGCACACCTCAGCAACGGTGTCGGTGGCACGTGAAAAATCTCTTGTGTGGACTGATAGCGGTGTCAATACAAGCAGTCAGGGAAGTATGGACAGAAAGAGCACAGACCAGGTCTGCTTTTCAATTGAGGCAATTTTTGGAACGTGTAACAGAGAATGTCCACTCAACCTCAAATGAAAATACGATAGTGTGCGTTTCCCCCACTGCCAAACATACACAAATACAGGCATGCTCACACATGCTCCCATCCTACACAGAGAGCCATCAAATTAAAAATATTATGTCAAAACAGTGCACTTCAAGTGTGGTGTGAGGTAAGAGTCTGCTGCTTCCCCTAGTGTCTTGTGCACCTGAGATGGACCAAGACAGTAGGAAACTGGGGCTCTCTGCGTGTGAAGAACCCCACATTGCACCTGTTGGAGATCACTGATCCTTCTGGGAGAGAAGAAGAGCCCAGATGACCTTTAGCAGTCCTGCCTTTCCTTGTAAGATCCTCTGAGCTACAAAGACTGGGTAAAAAGGGAGCCCTGTTCTTTTCCTTCCTGAAAAATACAGGATCCAGGAGGCAATGTGTGAGGATTGAGGAGACAGCTGGTGGCCTGGCAAAGTGACATGGCATGGGAGGAGTTTGCCAGCTTTTCCTGGAAGGATGAAGAGAGTGATTCCAGATTGATGGTTCAAATGCTGAGGAGGACTCGCTCCTTAACAAACAAGAACAACACCACTGCATCAAGCAGCCCAATCCCAGCACTACCAGTGCAGCACCTGCAGCAGTGAGAACCTCCCTCCAAGCACCCCAAGCCTTTGCCTTGAGGCAGCACCACCCTCCCATCCAGGACCTGCCACAAAGCGTACCTGAACCCCACTGGAGACACATCCTCCCCCTTAACAGGAGTAGCTGCATCCCAGCTGGCTCCATGGGGTTGGGAGAGAGGGATGGGGGGCAGGAAGGGCATCCTGCTCTTCCACTCTCCATCTATGAGGAGAAGGTGCCTGGGAGCTGGGGCTCATGAAGATCTACAGCTTCACCACAACCCTCCACGGAGAGCACCCATTGTTACCCAGTTACTTTGAAATCGCTCTCAGCTCAAGCCAGTTTAAGGTAACATGCAAATACCAGTATTTACTCACAACACCCGAATCAGGCAACAGGGTTGCACATGTTTATAAAAGGCACGCGTGACAAAATGAAAGAAAAACCACACTTGGTTTCACTCGTAAGAAGATTAGATCGAAGCAGGCGCTCGCCCTTCATCCTCCACCCCACTGCAGGTACCACCTAGGAGGGGCTCGGCCTTCCTACATGCCTGATGCTTCTTCCTGGTGCTTCGCTCCAGCTTCTACAGCTCCTCTCCCCTTTGAAGTCCCTCATCAAGTTAAGGCAGATTTGGATCTTTCTCCTCCAAACAAGCTGCTTTCTTTTGGAGCAAGGGCATAGGCTGTGCTCTTTAATTGGAGTTATACATTGCACGGCTCCCCTGGAGATGCAAAGGTCTCGCTTTTAGATGTGTGTCACCCTCTGTGCCTGCATGGTCCCTTAAAGCTACCTGGAGCAGGGAGACCCCCTTGCCCCTCTTCTTTCAGCAACTAAATGGGTCTCTCCCACTGGTAACACATTTCTTAGTGAAACCCACAAGGCGAGCCCCAGACTGAACTAAAAAAAATGTTATGCACATTGGAACAAGAACTTCTTACAAAGATCTCAGCAGGTTCCCAGCTGGGTAGGCTGCAGGTCAGCTGAGTGCAGCCACATAAATAATGATAAGCCTCAGTCCATGCTGAGAGGCTCAATGTGAAAAAAAAAATGGAAAATGGCATAAAACACCACCAGAAACCTCATCTTTTTCCAGGAGGTCTAAGAATGAGGTGAACTCCTTAGAAAACCTGGCATCAGTGGGATGAGTAACAAGGGCTATGCAGCAGAAGGCAGGGAAATGATTTGTGAGATGCAGTGAGAAAAAGCATCAAGGAAAATCAGGGGTGCAAACCCTATTTTCAAAAAAAAGCAAACCACAGTGTGACATGTCTGAAAGCAGCCTGTGGTTTTGGAGGGCCAGCTTAGCAATCCTTACTGCAAGATGGTGTGAGAAGGCAAGCACAGCCTCTGGGAGCTCATCTCAGCCCTCCTGCGCTGAACTGGAAACGTGATGGGATGCAAAGCCCTAAGGCTCACTGCAAAACCCTGTTCCACACGTGAAAGAAAATCCTTTAAAAAATGGGATGCAGGTGCTAAAGCAATCATGTCGAAACCAGATTTTCCAAAGGGATTAGGGAGCCAAAGATTCACACAAGCAGCTATTTATCAGTATTTTCAAGGCCCTGGTGATTTCTTGTCAATGAGAATCATGTTTGATATTTTTATCCTCTTGTTTTTCTTTCTGTCCCTTATCTACCACAGAGCAATGAGGCTCTCTTTTCCCAGGTCAGCTGAGAAGGTAACGTGGCTGTGCTGGAGCTGCCTGCTGCCTGTCCAATCCCTGGCAGCTCC
The DNA here is from genome assembly GCA_013389985.1 of Dryoscopus gambensis. Classification (NCBI taxonomy): domain Eukaryota; kingdom Metazoa; phylum Chordata; class Aves; order Passeriformes; family Malaconotidae; genus Dryoscopus; species Dryoscopus gambensis. The sequence continues at coordinate 267,474 of WEIT01041699.1, read as the reverse complement.
TTTCCTGCAAGAGGCACAGAGCCCACGTCTCTGCTTTTATGCAACACAGCGAGGAGGTTCCCAGCCCTGCAGCCCTCCCGGGGAGGTTCTTTTGGTCTCAAGCTAATTTTAGACAACAATGAGATCCATAAGGAACAAAAGATTTTCTTTGCTGTATATCACAAACTTGTTTACGAAGTAAATAGAGGACAGTCTGTAATTTGGGCAATCTAATTAATTATACAGTTGCAGCCCGGAGATGAAAGGTAAATGAGCTCATGAGGAGCTCAGCCTCCAGCCGTGAGCCGCAGAGAATTAGTGATGGCCAGATCCCCTGTCAGCTGCCATCAGTTTGGTCAGTGACCTGAAGTGAAGAGAGGCATGCAAAGAGAAGCCACTAGGATTTTAATCTCTCCTCACTGTGCTACCCTTGTGGCAGGAATGCCTCAAGTGAACCCTCTCCTACCCTTACAGAAATACTCCCAGGCATTCAGTCACAATCAGCCTGCCTTAAATCCCAGCTTCACTGTCTCCATCCTCTTGGCCTAGAAATTGCCTTGCAGTTTTGGGCAGGAGATGTTTATTTCGGTTGGGTGAGCATTTTTGCTGTGCACAGAGAAAGAATGGATTTTGTAAGAGGCAGGAATTTGCATTTTGGCAGGAATGACTAAAGCAAAGTGCATTTTGCCTGGCCTTTGGAAAAAAGAGAGCACACAGGAAATTACTGTGCAGGGCTCATATGGATGCAGCCTCAGGCATTTTTAACGGAGAAATGAATGCTACTTTAAGATGAGAAACGAGCTGGAATCAGCTAAGAAAACCCTCTTAAAGCATCTGTCTCACTCTGCGAAATGCAGTCCTTTTACACACTTTTAGAGTACAGTTTTAAAAGTTTATCTTCTTAAGAACCAAAAATATCGCACTATTAGGTCAAGCCAGCAGTGGTTTGAGGCTGTGTCCTGTCTCCAGTGGCAGGGGTAGGACCAACTGGTGTCACTGATCTCAGCCAGTGCCAGCTGCACACAACAAGGAAAAAAAAAAATCAGAAATCCTTTACTTCGCTGCATGTTACTCTACAACTCCAGTTGGACTTGTTCCCCCAGAGATATAGCAAGGAATAATAGATGAGCCTGACCAAGCCCAGGAATGCCCTCCCCTTCCGATTCAACCACACTCCACAGCCAAATTTACTTTCATTTGTAAACTGAATTTAGAGCTGACCAATTATAATTTAATTTTTAAATCATGCTTCACGTTATTTAAACTTCAAGGGCTTCTCCAGACAAAACGGAATTGGAAAAAGATGCAAAGTCTAAAAGCTAGGGTGCCTTAAGTCCCCTCTCAGTATCCCTGTTTGGAAAGGAAGTGCCTTAGTTTGTTCAGATGCATGATACACACGTGTTACGATGTGCACAAAACTCAATTCTTGAAATCATCATCAAGAGAAACTGCACTTTTGGGTTTGACTGGGAAAAGAGCCATGAAGGCTTTGTGTGTGGAAGGGCAGAGAACATCACCCTGTCCTTACATGTCACTGACAAGGATGACATCCAGCTTGTCTCTGCTGAAGTGTGTGGGGAAAGAAGCTAGAGGGTAGGTGAAACTGAAGATTATTAAATTGTGGCCAAGGATATGTAGTCAGGGCAAATAGGGAGATCTGGACCATGCCAGGATGGCACCTGACTCAGAGGAAGCAGGGAAACAGATGGGTTTGGGAAGGGTTTGAGGTAGCAGCGGGTTCCTACCAAAAAAACCCCAGCAGAACATATAAGAAAGAGAAGAACCAGCCCCCCCACCAATGTGCAAGGGAAGGAACATGCTGTGGCTCCCCTATGTGCAGCCCAACCCTCTTGTTCACCAATGATTTTTAGTTCTCAGGAAAAAGGTTAGGATACACATACGCCTTAGAATCACCAAGTAAAATCAGGAAGGACCTCAGTTCTTCTGGCAGAGGACGAATGATTTTCTTCTGCTCTGAAGAGCTTACAGCCCAAAGAGAAATGACAGACAAGAGGCAAAAATATTTGCAGTGAGGGGGATGGAGAGATTAAGTGATTTGCCAAAACTTCCAGATGCAGCCTATGACAAGTAGTGTGTTTGACATTAAGTCTCAGAGTTTTGACCCTGTGTAGCTGAGACGACCTGAAAACTTCCAGCATGAAGTTAGGAGGTGGATCCTCACTGCTCTGTGATCAACAGCAATGTGCTTTCAGTAACTTGAGACAAGCCTGGCCTACAGTATATGTCATCCTATTTTAAATACATCAGCAATCATGGGTAATGGGTGAGATTTACCTATGGGAAGTCCAGCGAAGACCTTGACTATGAAAATTTCCATTACTCCTGGAAACTTCATCAGACGCAGGATTTCTCTGATGCTAAACAAGCTGCCAGACCGTGGTGTGCCTGCAGAAGATGACATAAAGATTAATACTCTGTTTATACAAGTTAAGGGTAGAAAGCAAGAAACTCTGAGACTCTGCTCGGGTTCACCACCCAAAAGCCGTATGTCAGGAGGCTGGGAGCTGGTGCCAGGTCTGCATGCAGAGGAACCCTATGAGACAGTGGAGTTGCCTCCCCGGTCAGACCAAACTAACCCCAGCAAGGGGTCCACAATCACCTTTTCTGAGACACAAGTCTGGGCTGGAAGACTGCAACTCTACACGGCAGAGTGATCAACAGATTCGGAATAATATTCTTCTGTAAGAACAGCTTAGACATTGAAGTGTCAGCATCTCAAGGCTGGGACCTTTTTGCCCTTAAATGCAACTCCAAGGTTCTTCAGCAGTTCTTGCAGCATGTCAGTCCCCTGTCCCGTTTCATGTACTATTTATCAGAAACACCATATACTTACTGTGCTCTGTCACCTGATGGTCTGACTTTGGTTTAGTCTGTGAAGGGATCCAAACCATTGCTATCAGGGTGTTGATGAGACTTCCCACCAGCCCAACATATGCAGGAACATAAAGGCTGCAAACAGAAAAAAATACAGGTATGGATATGGTATTTTATATAGATAAATACCATAAACAAGATATGCTTGGGCATTTGGATGAGGAACAATTCCTCTTGAAGTCACAGTACATAAGGCATTAAAAGAACTCACATCCTTTCATAGGGGGTTTGGATATGACCACAGTATGAAATTTCACCAAAAGATGGCTATTGCTATCAAGATAGTTTATAATTTTTGTTAATAATAGGATACAACACAATGCTTTTAAATCTCAAGTGTCAGGGAAAAAGAGCCCTTCTTGGTTTAATGAAGCTTAGAAATCTTTCCACAGAAAGCACAGCATCTGCTTGTTAGAATCCATCTAATCCCCATCTAATCCCCAATCTCATTCATCTAAGTATCATCCCACTCCTTGAAATTTCTCAGTGAAATCAAATGAAGCTAAGGAAAGTGAAGATGATTAAGGATACGGCTTACAAGCAGAACTAAACCCACCAGAGAGACAATACCATTTGAAAAGGAGGCATTAAAAATAAAAAACACGATTACAAAACCTTCTGAGAAGGTAAACAGTATTTTGACTGATGCACTTACTTTTCTCCAAAGGTGCCCAAAACCAAACCAATACCCCTTCAGCTATCCCTCAGAGCCCCAGATATCGAATCTTTAACAGAAGTGGGGCCACATCCTTGGATGTAGGCACAGTGAACAGCAATTATTAACTATAGCTGTACAATGATAAAAAGGAACAATTACAACTCATCTAAAAAACACAAACACAAAAAAAGTCAATAGAGCCAGTAATTAGTCCTCAATTATCAGTCCTCATCAAAAAGAAGATTAGGAAATGACTCCTCCTAGTCTTTAAGGGTATGGAGGAAGATTTCACATTCTACAGGGCTTTAATTTTGACAAACACAGTAGAGCAAAGTCCAGGGCTGGAAGACTGAAACTGAGGGAAGTCGAGCTGAAAACAGAGACAAGCTTGTTTTAACCGTGAGAGCAATTATCCACCAAACCAGTTCATTAAAAGTCTCCCCCATCATGAGAACCCAGTTAGTCATAGGGTTTCCTAAAACATGTGCTTAAAACCAACCACAGGAAGCAGGTTTCGGGTGGGAATGCCCAGCAGAAACACCAAAGGCTGGTATCATGGAGAGCACAAGACAAAGTGACCACCGTGGTGCCGTGGAGGCAGCAAAATTTAAGCATTTTGGACTTCGCAAAAGTAATGCCTGGACTTCACCAGAGAAGGCTTTGGAGTTGTGCAGGTCCATGCAGGCTTGGAGGTGAGTGTGCCATCCCTGCATTTTCAGCAACTGTGCTGCCAAAAATAAGATGTAAGAGTGAGCTGTGAGCCCCCAGCTGATGCTCCCTGTGAGCCTGCTGATGAGAGACTGCTGATTGCCTGGCTTTTTACTGCTGATTTCCTTGTCAGACTATGGTGTATGTTTTTCATGGAATAACCAGCAGCACTAATTGTACAAGCCTCAAGTTTCCTCCATGCTAGACAAAGGCACAGTCTGAATAATTTCTGGAGTATTATTTAAGTCACAGAGCAAGACAGTCAAGGACTGAGATGCAAACAAGCAAGAAAAGCATCAAAGAACAAATATAAATATTTATATATATATACAAACTCACACATATAGTCCTGATAATAGTAACAGCAAAAATCCCAGCTGAATGTTTTAATTCTCATTAATTATTATTAAAACAACAAAGCCAGATAATATCTTTCTGCAAAAGGACTTAGCACAGTAATTTAGACCTGCTGCCTTCTATCCGCCAAGCTGCTTCACTAATTAACTCAGACCACAAAATTAGTCATTTACTGGATCATTACTTTTCATTTTTAGTGCAGCAGATTGCCACTTTCTAAATTAAAATTATATGCCAAGCAGTTCCCTAAGTACTGAAATCAAATTTGTGGACAAAAATTTTTATCCAAGACATCCAGAATTTCTACTTTGCATCGCAACATAAAGTAAATTTACTAAGAAAATAAAAAGGATAAAATCACCAAAATAAGTAGCTGCAGCTGGCTAAATGTATGTGGGTTTTGTGGGTGGTTTTTTGGTTGGTTGTTTTTTTTCTGGGAGTTTCTATATTTCAAGCTTTCATTCTGATATGTAAAAAACACAACTCAAAATTTTTCATCAGCCAGAAAAACTTCCTTTCCAGTTCTACTTTTTCCTGAGGTAGTCCAGAATACCAATGTAAATATGTTTTACTGTTCAAATCCAAGAAGAATTACAGCAAGCAATGATGGAAGGATCCCTCTGTAAAACTATAAGCAAACAATGCCCTGCGCCTACTTCCCTGCAAGCATAGAACTGTTAATTCATTGCTGTGAAAGGGAGAGGACAACCTTGACAATTTACATATTTGGGAAACCTTGGGCTTGATGTAACGGATTTGTGGAATTTTGTACGGCCGGTTGCTGAAATCAGAGAAATCCACTAAAATATGGAGCTCAAAGCTGTGTTTCCCAGACAAGCCTGAAGCATTCAAAGTCATCTGAAAACCCCTCTTCCTAAGCACATCTTTCTGTAAGTGCTCCATGTTTTTCCACGCATTAAGCACTGTCATTCCTTGATGGAAAGGTGAGGAAGGTACAGCCTCCAGTTAACTGCTGTGCTGTCTCATCCTTCAGCAGGCACGAACAAATGCTGAAATTTGACATAACTCACCTGTGTCCAGGAAACCACCATTTGCATTTGTTTGTTGGCTCATTGAAGAGAGATGAAGTGAAACCAAGGGAGGTGGGTGGTAGGAATGCTTTGCTGGGTTAGGAGCTCCTGCTGAAGGAGAGCTGGCTCATGGTCGCTTGTCTGTTTTTTAATTTTAAAAATTAAACGTGAGCTCCCAGCTCTGCTGATATCGGCCAGAGTCCTTTTGCATTCAGTTTTGTCTGTTTGGCTTATCAGGAGGAAGCTTCACCAGGAAGGGATGCAGTGGCAGTATTAAGATCAATGAAGTACATCAAGCAGGTTGCTCCCGTGGGACCTTTTCCCATCCTCTTCCCCTTCCTGCTCTCCCTCTCATCACCCCTGGCTGTCCACAAACCAGCCATGTGGAACCAGAGTGAGCCCTGCCAAACCCAGCAGAAGATTTCCTGAGTGGGGCGGAAGAACAAAGGCTGCGGGCAGGACTAATACAATTAAATTAAAGGGAGCAAAAGGGCACAGCAGCTTTGGCAGCTGAGTTCATTGTATGGCCTCTTCCAGCTTCTTGGTGATTAATGAGAGATTAAGGGCCTTCACTGTCCTGGACTTTATGGTCAGAATAACTGGGGTAACTTTATCTGTGTACTTCAGCATGTTATTTATAATTCCTCCGCTTTTTAATCTGTAGCAAGAGCCCCTTCCTGACATTTTTCAGCAGCCTCCTTGGTCTTCCCTAGGATTTCTGCTAGCAAAGCCCCTCTCAGCTGTCAGCTAAGACCACAGCTGCCCACTCTTCTTTTTGTGTTTTCAGTCTTGCCATGAAACAGAGGAATAAAGCACATTGTCCTGTCCTGCATGGGATTGATGTGTCCCAAGCTCCTGTCTTCAGGAGGATGGAAAGACTTTGGCTGCAGGGAGCAAACACTTTAACATAGGACTAGGAGGAACTAGGCTCAAGGAGGACTAGTTTTTGCCAACATGACTAGCTGCAGCTTGTCCCGACTTAAAACTTTCAGAGAAACAGGAAGAGAACATGAGCATTATGGCCAGGAGCCCATAACATCAGCCAAGCAGTGCTTAACAACCTAAAAAAATATTCTCTTTTCCACTTTCCTGAAGCCAAAAGGTAAGATGTGGTGGATGCATTAAAAGCATCCTTTTAAAGAGTTCAAAAGGGTTTCAAAAAGTGGGATGGCCACTTGCCACAGGACCCATGGTGTGGCCCAGTGCAAGACTCACTTGGTAGCCTGTGGCCACAGAGAAGGGACAAGTGGCTGACCGCTAGGACTACCCATCTGGAAACGCCATCCTTAATGCTGGTGGGAAAGCAGAATTGATGATGAAACCACTAATAGTAATGTACTGGTAAACAGACTGACCACCAAAAAATCCTAGCATCCAAAGCCAGCTAGAGGAGGGTTGTATTTCTTCCCATCTAACACTTAACCAGCCCCTGTATTTATTGGCAGGTAAATCCCAACCTTCACCACACCTCTCAAGGGCAGCAAAGTGAGGAGCTACTCCATGTTCCTTCACAACCTGCTCCCATCAGGGTCAATTAGTGTGAGCCAAATGAATGCAATCAGAGTTCAGTTTCTGAATCAAGACATGACAGTAACACAGCAAACGCTTCACAGAGGCTCTCCAACTCCTGTCACGTGCCCCTGAAGTCAGAGGTGGCACACGTGAAGCATCCAAAAAACCTGGAGAACTTTAGAGCAAATGCAGCTCTTGGAAAGCAGGGCCTGGCCAAACAAGCACATGTGGGTGTATATAGGTATATACATATGTACAAATACATGTGCTGAGCATTTCCCAAGTAGCTTTGAAGTAACGCTTTCAGCAAAACTTCCATGAAAAACTCAATCCCACAAAGGCATGTGCAGCATGTGGGCATCAGGCAGTGGACCAGGAGCAGGAGAGAGGCCACTGGCCAGGCATTTGCAGGCATATTTCCAGGCATATTTTCAGCTCACAGACAGGGAGTCTGAGCAGAATCCCAGCTGGTACCTGCCCTCAGGCACTGCCGAGCAGGGATTGGGCACCAGAACCTCCAGCTTTCACCAAGGGCAGCTACAACAAACCAGAGGGGACACAGTTCTGGGCTCCAGCCCAAATTCCAGTCCTTGCTCAGCTGCAATTCCCATCTTTGATTTCCTGCCTGAAAATCATGGAACAGACTATGCAGGCAGGTACCCAGGGGATGCTGTCAGCTGGGAGGCTGCATTCGGGCTGCGTGTGCCACGAGATGGTATCAGTGGCTTCCCCATTAGCATTCCAGCCACAGAGCCCGGCTCTGCAAAGCCCAGGAGAAGAACGCACGCGTGTAATTGCACAATTAAACGTTGTGTCAATACAGCGATTCTTTCGAGGAGGAAGCAGTTCCCAATGATACCCTGAGGATTAAAGGATCAATGTGTATTTCGGCAGTGAATGGGATTGTGTTTGTTTTCTTTCTCTTTTTCTTAATAAAGTCAAAGCTGAACACGGAGACAGCACAGATTGTTTTTTAGTGACTCACTCCTACTTCAAAACTGCACTGCATAAAGCCGGCATTCATAGCCAGCCCAGATTTCTTAAACAGCTCTGAGAGGGCTCTCAAAATATTTCTTTGATTGCAGTTTGGACATACCATCCGCTCATACCCTTAGAGGGGCAGCTATGGGTGAAAAAAAGCTGGTGAGTTAAAAAGAAAAACAAAGCAAAAAACTGAGGTGAAAGAAAGAAAATTCAGGTGAAATCATGACACCAAACCACGGGCTCTGGTAACCAGCTTTAGGTCTGTAAGAAGGTGAACAGTGACCACTGTGTTCCTGGTAACTTAGTGATACATAAACTTACTGCATAACTTATTGTAAATTAGTGATGGTTTTGTTCAAGGAACTCTGTTTTACTGCCTTGCTGCATGCATTTCATCTCTGACCCATTGTGGTCTGGTCCATACTGTTGAGATTCTGCCTAAAGACAAAAAAAAACAAAACCAAAAACCAACTAAAAAAAACCCTGAAAAACTCAGCACAAAATTTCACCAAGCCTTCTTGAAAAACCAAAGCCACAAAAGCCTCAACCAAAAAAAGGCTTATTGAGCCTGCAGAATTTTCCCACATTTCCTAGGATGTTCATGCCAATGTACAGAGCTAGTCTGGCTTCCCCAGTCCAGGGCAAGAAACAGCACAATAACACATATAAACTCAGACAAGCCAATGCTCAGCAGACTTAAAGGCAGCACTACCAGAGAAGGACCACCCATCACATTATCCATGCCTCTGAAAGGAAAACAAAACACACCCAAGTCCTTCCTTTCTGCAGTTCCTACTCCTGTCCCCATGGAAAGAAACATCACAAAAAGACGTGGATAAGTGTGTTCCCCCTGTCTCTTGACACAGAACACAAAACTTGAGTGGATAGCCACCCCCTCCCACGCACCAGAAGGAAAAGGGGCAAGTTCACAGTCTTGATACAACTGGAAACCATGACCAGGGTGTCCATTTTGCCACATATGCTTTAGATGAGGAGCAGCAGAAGTTGGTGGCTGCTGCTGCTTTGGGCAAAGCAGGAGGATTTCTTCCACTATGGTGAGCTTGACATCATTGCAGGCTGTTCATGGAGGGAGTGAGACTTCACATCCACACCCTCCAGAGAGCCCCTCACAGGGTGAGAATGAGTCAGCCGCAGACAAGTGCTCATTCAACTGCTTATTTCTAGTGTCAGCCACATCTGTAAAATTCGTGTGGTGAAGAAGGAAAAAAATATGAAGAGGGGTATGGGCAGCCTCCATGACCTGTTTCCATCAGAACTGGGCGAGGGAGGGATGCTGAAGATTGGCACTGGTGCATTCGCAGGGCAAAGAGCCAGGAGTGCAACCGCAGGGGCATATCAGAGCTGCCGTGTGCTGGGGATATCGGCCATGGGGCTGGGACAGGACTTCACAGCCATCCCAAGCCATTGGAGCCACCTGTGGATTAAATTCCCATAAGGGACATTCACTCCTGTGTATGTCATTGACCCAGCACAAGGAGGGTTGCTGGTGGGTCTTGATACTCAGCCTTGAAGAAGGAACAATAGATTGATGTAGGGCACTGAATAAAAAGAGTTGGGCTTCTTCTATAGAGAAAATCCTCCTTTGGCAGAGCTCCCTAGGTAAACAGTGCTCTGTGTGAATGGGTAAGACTGGCTGTCCATCAGCGGCTCTGCAGCAACAAAGTGATCTGTCCCTGCCGAGCGCCTGCTGCAGAGGAAATCACAGCAATGAAAAGCAGCTGGAAGGAGCCAGCCCCTGCCCCAGCCCCTGCCCCAGCCCCGGCTCCGGCACGGCAGATCCCGCGGCCGGAGCGCGAAGAGATCCCTGTGGCAGGATGCTAATTCCCAGGCAGCTGGAGCAGCCTGGCCGTGCCAGACTGATGTGCTGCCCGATCCAGCGCGGCTCTTCCGCGGAACTCGGCTAATTGCCGGAAGAGGGATATCAGTTACGCTTCAATAAGATGTGGGCGGATTTGCATGCTTGGCCCATAATCTGCCGCTAATTTTGAGTGTCATTTATTCTGGTGTGCTCTTTTTTGGTAAAACACCCCATTTCCAAATACTGCACTTTCCTAATTCAAAGCTTCACTTGCATGTGTGATTATTGCTTTTTCCCTATTGCACGGCACAGACAGTCCCACTGGCGTCTCGGTTCACCGAACACCTGCACATTTACATGAATTTGTAACAAATGGGGGAATAAGATGCATTCCCCAAAAGATTTTAGCCAGCTTAGATATTGCCTGCCTCACACTTATATAGAATATCACCCTGTATGCCTAGAGATGGAGAAGTCTAGACAAGCACCAGGTATGAGCTGCACTCCCTGAATGGGGGCTTGCAACACCTGGCTTTGATCCCAGCAGAGCTAATATTGGATGAGCTGGGACAGGTCAAGATAGGCATCAGAAAGTAGGTGTTGGTGGTCAGTGCTCACATCAGAGGCACCCCACTGGTGAGGCTGGGACAGGTGCTCTTCAACCTATCTGTGAACGATCTGGCACAGCAGTGAAGTAAGAAAATTTCCTGAGAATATGCTACTAAAAGAGCACTAGGGGAAAGACCAGCCAGTGGGGAATTGCATATGGCCCTCACAGGGCTGAGGGATTGGGCAATAACATGGCAGCTGAAAGTCAATGCAGATTAGATTTAAGGTTAGATTAGATGCTTGCAGGCTAAACAAGTCTTAAATTCGTACATGAAATTACTGTTTCTGAACAGCTTGGTTCAGAAGTCTCAGGCATGAGACTTTTGGACTATCATGGGCTACTCCACAAAACCATCAGCTAATCAAACATTAGGGATTGCCATGAAAGAAACAGCGAAATGAACACAGAACTTCATTAGACCACTCCATAACCCTCTGGTTCACCAGTACTTTGAGTAGTGCATGGAAGCCTGGTGCCCTCCCCTCAAAAAGGTGTCTAAGAAGTGAAACGGCTCAGAAGATGGCAACAAGGACAATTCATGGTGACTGGTTTTATGCCTGAGGAGGCTGCAAGCCTTCATTCCAGGAAGGAGATGTCCAAGGGACATCTAATAAAGTTTCACAAGCTTTTGAGGGGCCTGGAGCAGGCAGTTGGGAAGTGACTGACATGGTAATTTCCACCACAAAAACTGTGAAGCACCAAATGAAACTGTCAGGAACTGGTTCGAAAGAAAGAGAAAGGCCTAATTCTTCTTGCAACATGTAGATGGTCAGTGGAGTTTGTTGCTAATGTTGTTGTGGAAGCAAAAGGTTTGGACAGGTACAAGGAGAGATTAGATAAGCACTTAGAAGAATGATGCACTGAAAGTTACTAAAGCATCACGAATCATACTCATTCATTCATGTCAGGAAATCCCCTGAGCTGAAAATAGTTGGAGGCTGGAAAAGTAATCAGGGAAGTATTATGCAAGTTTGTCCGACTCTTGCTCTTCACTAGGATTCTTACTATGATTTTTGTCAGAGAAAGGATAAGGATACCAGATCACGTTGAGATGCAAATGCAATTTCCTTCTCTACACTGGGAATCAAAACCATGTCCCACCACCATGTCACAAGCCAGATAGTCACATCTTTGCGCATTCCCTGGAAAATGCTGCTTTTTTTCCTGCAACCCTTAAACATTCCAGAGAATAAATAAGAACAACTACAACTCTCACTTTGTGTTTGGGAGGACATGCAGCTGGGAAAGGGTAATGCCACATTTCAGTCCAAGAAACGTTCATCTACCTTATCAAGTGACTGTTTAATATAACACAAAGGTGCAGTCTCCCATCTCTTAACCTTTCTCTTAGATACACCAAAGAAAGTAATACAAAGTAGTATTACAAACCAATAGTTTTTTGGGCTTCTCCCCCACCTTCTCCTTCATGGTGAAGCTTTGTTCCCTAACAGGTAGCAAACCCTTTAAGTATTTTCTTTTAATTGCTTAATTAAGCAACAAAAACTATTCTTCCAAGCTCAAAATGTGGTAAATTATTAAAATGCTCAGTTTGGGTGTGTCGCTGGGTAAGGACTCCCACACACAGACTGGTTGAAGGTGAGCTTGCTAGACTACTCAGTGACTCACCACCAAACACATCGTTAATTATATGTTACAGCATGTCTGACTTCATAGAGTACTGTAGGTGGTGTGAAATAATCTTTGAATGAGTTCAAGCTTTTTCCAGCTTTTATGAGGTTACAATGCTCCAGACTCCAAAAGACTCAGCTAGGCAGGAAACTGTTGAGGATTTGCTGTAGTAACCTGAGCTGCACTCCCAGCACGTCAAGTCTCGACTCACAGCAGTGGCTTTGGAAGATCCGCAAGCTTGGCATCGGTTGGAGTTGTTACCTCTCACCCATCACGATGCACTCACTCACTCATTCAAACCTGGCTCAAAGCAGTGTGTGGGCAGAGCTGAATTTTGCTGCCCAAGGATGAGGGGTGGGGTCCGGGTAGTTCCTGCGAGGGGAAGGGGTAGGATTTGGCTGGCAAAGAAAGCACAGAGAGTTCTGGCAAGCCACTGCCTTTTTTGCTGGCACTAAGGAGTGAGGCAGTGACTGCTACTTCCAAGAGGGCCTCTCCCACCATCCAAAAAACAGACACAGACACCAGATGCTCTGGCTTTCTGCAAAGACTGTGCCTTCTCGACACTCTGGCAAGTAGACAACAGGACTGTGGGCAGATAAGTCTGATGCCGTGGGTAACAACCTCTTTTGCCAAACTTGGAGGTGTCCCAGCATCAGCCCACCAAAAGACTCTAGCTTCTGCCTCCGTCAGTCCCTTTTGCAAGCAGGGCCCTGGTAATGCTACTGCAGTGATCCCTGAGAGCGACTCTTGTGTCGCACAAAAGCAAGGACTCCCTCCGCACCCCACACCCACAGGCTTTGAGGTAAATAAATAGAGAAGTTGTTGACTAGCCAAGTCTGACACTTAAAAATTCATCTCTTACCAGGACTGTGTTCACATGAATGACATTTTTAAGCTACGTAATCCCTGGCAAAACAAGTTAATTCTTTACCTTGAGGTAAGTAACTGTAAATGCAGCATCCCAGTAGAGGTATGGCACAGACTGATCTCGCCTTGGAACAAGTAGTGGCAGCCAACACCTCCTTCCTCAAGCTGTGAAAAAACCTTGCCATGCTTAATGAAGGGCTCCAGCTTCTTTTGTCTAGTAAGACCTTTTAATGAAATAGGACACATTAGGACTAATTTTGTATGGGAAGCAGTGTTGAAACTCTAATACCCAAAAGTCACAAATAAGGCATTTCAGGGGTCAGGTGGGAGACTTTCCAGCATCCCACTGCAACCTCTCAGGTTGCACAACAGGCCCCTTGAAACCAATCCTTTTTCCAGCAAAGACAGAGCCTGAGGGCTGTGGGGCAGCTGATTTGATTTCATGAAGAGTTTGACCCCAGAAGGAGGCGTCTGCATGAGATGAGTGAGTCACTCCATTTCAATAATGGGCGAAACCATTAATTGAAGGTGCACAGTTTGCTTGTTTGGGCAGGCTTTGTATGCCCTAACCAGGAGTGGTCTCACTGCTGCTGTATTTACTGAACTCCTCCAATTAAGTACTTTGTTTCCCTCATCCATAATGACAATGGTTTCTGCATGTTAAATATATTCAGAAAGGAGGTTGCTCTGTGTTTCACATTTGCAAATTGTAGTAGCTTTCTCCTCTACAAGATGGTAGGTGAAACACTAGCCAAGGAATGGCTAAGCAACCTCTCACTGAGTGATGTATTCTCAACTACTTTGTTTAGCACAGCAGGAAATTATTTGGGTTAAAAAGCTCACTCAATATTAACTAAAGTTGCTTGCACGTTTTGGAGCAATGAATTGAAAGCAAATTTAATGCATTTCATACCAGTCAAACGTAATTGCAGATGCTTCTATGCATCCTGCGTATTTCAGCAGACTCCAGCATTGCCAAAGCCCTGAACAAGAACATCCTTTAACTGCAGAGCTGCTGCAGCAGTTGCATCTCGAGCTCTGCCTCACACACCTTTGCTCTCGGTTGGAGGAACTCGCCTTAGGGAGAGAAAGTGCTCAGTTCTTTCTTCACACCACGCTTCATGTTGGCCCCACTACAGAGACCACCTACAGGGATGCCAGTTAGCATCAGCTGCGTTATGCTGAACCGGTATTTGTGGGAGCACTCAGTGGGAACCACATCTTAGGCAGCCTCATGGGCAGCTCTCCACCCAGCCACTTGCTTACAGCACAATCCCGCTCTGCTCACCGCCAAACAGCAGTGGCAGCAAGCTACCCGATGGACTTGTATGGAAAACTGCAAGCAGAGTGTTTACTGTATTTTTAGTTGCATTTAATTGCAAATTAGCAGTTGGAAATAAGGAGGGGTGAGCAAGGTGTGAGCCGCCAGGTGTCTGCAGAGGAGTTTGGAAACCTCCAATTACCCATGGCTGTAGCTGTGCGGGGAGAAGTGCTGGCCCATTGCACATTTGGGGTTTGCTGTGGCTGGAAGATTTACATTTCAAGCCATCTGGTGGTGCAAGAGCCAGAGGCCACACACTTCTTTGGCAGGACATCCTAGGGAACACCTGTATTTCAGGTGCTATGAAGGCAGCAAGGGGCCATGTTATTTAGTGGCCGGCAGTGATGATAATTTTAGACTGGTTTTGCGGTATCCTGGAGCCTTGCAGAAGCTGGCTGCTTTCAGTGCACCAAAGAGGTCCACTTAAACAGACAAACTTATTGATTAGAAAATTATTTACCTTGAGATTGTTGTTTTTTTTCTTTTCAGTGCACAGGGGAAAAAATTATGTTTTCATTTCACATCAATTTTATTTTCAGCAGGGCAAAATAAGACTTCAGAGTGCTGCCGAGCCTGTTGGACGTACATCTGTACAGCACCAGGGAAATACTGGGGTGTCCAAAGTACACAAATCCCCAGACCTGTGCCTGCATCAGTCCTTGTAAGAGTCTTGTTATAAAGTTTTCCTTTCTTACCTACGGAAACAGACCTAAGGCAGGGGCAGCTGTAAAACCTCACACTTGAAATCTAACAGTTTATCTTCATAACACCTCTGTGGGCAGTTGTGGTGCAAACACCCTGGATGTACTCACAGGGAAATGAAGCACGGAAAACCTGAGTGCCCTAGTAAGATCCCTTGAAGACCAAGGTGGAAATAAAAAGCCTTAAAAATCAGGTGCCTCACATGTAAGTTTAGTGCTCAGACCAGAGTACAACAATTTTCCTCCCCTCTTTCTTTTCCCTGGATCCGCCAAAAGCCATTTTCTGCCCCAGCCATAACAGTGATGCAACGGGAACCCACAGCTTGCTGTGTCTTGCAGCACCCTGACAACACAACAGCAGCACCTACATATTACACCACCAATGATGAGAGATGCACACATGTGTAGATTTTGGAAATGTGTGACATCCCTACTACTGTTTCAAGAATTCCTCCCCAGGAGCCTTGACGTTGCACACTGGTGTCAGCTGGCCCAGCTCCACGAGAACCAGCTGCCCTAGGAACAGGCTTTGCCCCGGGGACACATCCTAGAGCCCTGACTCAATTTAAGCACGAATTTGAGTCAGTGGAAACTTGTCTGAGGAAGGACTGAGTAAAAACCACAGAGTGAGAGTAAAACAAGCAATGCAGATCCTGAGGAATTAGTAAGAAAAGCTGCAATCCCTGCAGCAGCAGGGGGTATCATGGAAAAGGGGCTGGAAAAAATCAACGGCAGGCATCATGGAAAAGACGAAAGTCAGTAAAAGCTGAAAATGGTTTAAGATCAGGCCTAGCATCAGGGGTGTAGATGCGGTGGCTGCCAATCCCCATCAAAATGGCAGCACCTAATACAAAGAGCGAAGCCAGAGCACAAGGATAGGGATTAGAAGCAGGAAAGGACCTGAAATTCACTGCTCTTCAGTAAATTATCGAGAGAAGCGGTTGAGTGAAAAAGGTGGTGAGTTTGGTACCCACATGTTTACCTTTAATCCTGCTTCAGATCAAGTCTAGTAGCGGCCTCCAACAAAGGCAACTTTTTTCATTAAATTACACAAACTAAGCACAACTTACTGTATTTACAGACATAGCCAACAAGCCCTGTATTTCAACTACACTAGTACTGTGATATCCTAAAAGCAAAGCACCATGGAATTTGAAGGCTCTAGGTTCTTTGTGGGTTGCTTTAAATCTGGTTAATATATGCCTTTAATTTCTTCCCCAGACCTACTCCTTGTAAAATCCAAACATAACCAAAAGTGAAGAGAGTACTCAAAGATCACTAAATATGTGGAAAAAATTATCCTAGAGGGAATATGAAAGCCATCTGCCCAAGACTCCCCCTGTACTCATCCCACAGATGTGAACAGCGAGAAATGGATGCTCTGGTGGCAAAGTGGCAAACCCTGGTTCTGTTGGCATCAAAAGAAACCACACATCCCGCCGGCCAGAGAGCTGGTTTTGCTAGGAGCAAATTAGCCCTGAGGCTAGCCAAGACTTTATCGGCTGGAAAGTCCCAGTCATGAGTGCTAGCTGCAAGGAGCAAAGAAAAAAAAAAACAGGGAAAGATCAGGCAGGACAAGCCTGAACATGTTCGGTTTGTCCTTCCTACGTTACAATTATATCCTCATTCCTCAGAGCAAAAGGCAGTTCAAAGACACAATAAATCCCTTTCTAGTCTTATGCTTCTCAGGAACGTCATGGAAACGGAACTGAAGTGGTTCCCAGAGATAAGGTGACAAAATAAAATTAAACCCTTCCCTACAGCGACACTTTGGTAAAATATCAGCAGAGAAATAGAGGCACCGTTCAGATGTAGCTATGGCATTCATCTGAGGAAACAGGACTGACCTTAGAGATTTCAAACCGATCAATTTGATGTACTGCTCCTCACACTCTGCAGCTGTTCCTTTCTTTGCATTGCCTCTAAGGCTCACACTAACTTCATTTCATGGGCTGGATTTTATTGTAAGGAAATGTGATTCCCTTTTGGGTCATATCTTAATAAATGCTTCAGTTTAGGTCAAAAGAAGTTTGGGCTAAAGCTCTGCAGACCAAGGATGGTTTTAGAGCAGGCAAAGCCTGAGTGACCAGTTAAAGCAGCCACCAAACAGGAGATTTTCAAAGCTTTTCTTTCATCCCTTCAGGCCAATGGAGAGGACAAAGAAAAGAAAGAGAGCTAAAAGACAAGGCAGGAAGCACACCCAAGATGGAGCTGGGAGGTCTCCAAGGGTGTTCCCACCCCATGCTATCCCTCGCAAACCAAACGAAGCAAAACCAAAGGCACGGGGCATAATGATCCCAGAGGGAGCAATTATGTGGCAAGGGGAAAATAATTGGATCTTCAACTAAAAACATGCACTAAACAGCCCTAGACCACAAAACATTTGGTAGCTGCAAACGTAGACATGGATGGAACAGATGGAAACAAAAAGCTCCATCATCTATTACCAAATCACACAGAAACTATCAAGCACTTGTGCTGAAAGGTTGCAATAAAGTGAAACAACTGTTTTTAAAAATAATTTCTTAATTTACTTCACACCAAGACTTTATGATAGAGGACGGAAATCACCCTGCCCATCATTCCAGCTGTGGGCTCTCATTGCTGACATACATTTATGTTACTCTTACAAACTTCAACCTCACACAGGACAGACACCTTTTCTGACCATAACTGGGCTGCATGAGAGTTTAATTACCCTATTGAAAAGTCATAAATATTTCAGACTGAGTCAGTTCGGGTACACTGGATTTTTTCCTGCCTTTCACTGCGTCAGGGAATTTCTTTCCACCCTACAGAGCTTAGGAAAGGGGCACATGGCTGAAGGAGTCAGCGGTCATGAATAATCAGGGAGGGACTTCTCCAGAACAGGGCAGCAATGTGAAAAAGTCTTTTTTCTGGGGCGACATTTGCATGACCAAGGCATGACATAATAATTCCACAAACAAAAAGGCTTTATACCCACATGGTGGCTTTCAAAACCTCTCTGCACTGACTTAGTCCCTTCCTCCTGTACAGTAGCATCGCATTTTCGGGGCAGGAATTTAAGCCCCATCTCTGCAGCCATGGCTTTATCTCATTCTTTCTGGCTAACGCAATCCTACGACTTGCATTACCAATGACATTTTATGGGGCACAGCATTTCACTAGACTACTGAAGGGATTTATTTCTGCTCTGGTATCAGGGCATAAGAGGCTGGCAGAGCCGAGTGTGAGAGACCTGTTTGGGTAAGAGAAACATGAACATACAGGTGGAGGCTAGGCCAGTGACCAGAGACCAGCTTGCAGTGATGGAGCAGAAAGAAAAGACGGAAACGGTATTGCTAGAGACTGAAAAAGAAGCACCATGCCAAGATCATGCCCCTGCCCACCCCACAGAAAAAAGGAAAAACCCAAGCCCCGTTAGACACTTGGGAGCTGCTGAAAGAGCTACACTGAAAAGGAGGTGCTGAAGTGCAGCCAGAGGAGCTGCGTGCCAGGGCACATCCTTGCGAAGGCAGCCCAAGCACTGTGTGTTCCGCCACGGCACCAAACTGGTGCTGGAAACCCAGCCAGGGTGTAAACACATGGTGCAGATGATCAGACTGAAGCAGAGCTATTGTTTCACTTCCAGCATGGGCTGTTTGCCAGATATGGACCTCTGCTGAGAGATAACCGAAATGCATTTGAGATTCTGGAGAAAACCCTTTGTTTTGGAGGTAACTTGTTTTTAAAGAGAGGGCTGAGCAGTGATCTAAGGAGCAAGAATCAGACAGTTCAGACATTCCCCTCAAAAAGTGTCTGGGGACTTTCAGAGCGGTGAAGCAGGCACTACAGGAAGGATGGATGCTGGACCAAGCCCAGCCACCCAAGCCTAAGGGGATTCGCTCACGCCGCCGGGAGCGGGGAAGCCGTTTCTCACCAGTATAGGAAGTCGAGTGCTTGGCAGCAAGGGAGGCAGCTCTCCCACAACTCCGGTTACGCAAACAGCTGCCTTCTGCTGGGTTTCAACATGCTTCACTGCTCCAAAAATAATTTCCTGCTTGATTTGATACCATTAGCAGGAGCAGGGAGCTCAGCGTGAGCGATTGTGCTGCTCCACGCTGGCTGTAGGTAACTACTGGGTTCCAGCAAAAGCCCCGATTCCTGTTTTTGGCAGAGGGGCCTGACTGCGCAGGAGGGAAGGTAAGCAGGGTGATAGCATAAGCCTTCTCTTCCTCTGTGAGGGGTTTTGACGCAAGCCTGGACAAAAGTACCTGTCACCTTCGTCCTTTCAGGCCCCTTTTCCAGAGCTGACATTTCCCAGCGCTTACAGACTGTAACGCTCATGGCATGTAACCAACACTCAGCAGCCAAGCAGGGATCAACGCCAACATAAAGTTCAACGACAAAGTCACTGCTTGCTGGGCGATTAGGAGCTGTGCTGCTCCTGGGCAGAGCTGCTGGAGTTCTCCTACAGCACAAGCAGCAAAAAGCTACTATCATGCCTTCTTGCATTCCCCAGAGGATGACTTTGTGTCCGCTTTGGAGGTTGTTGGAGTAATACCAGTCCAGCCCAGTGCTTTGGGAACAGCAGCACTTTCTATTCCTAGTTGGACTGCAATTTGGATGTCAAATTTTGCCCTGAGGTGCATCTGATTTCCTGTTCCCTATTCCCAGCCCATTGATCTGCATACCCCTTCCCAAGGGCCTGCCTTGGGGGCACTCCTCCAGAGGCCTTCATCAGATTTGGAAACCTCGAGTAGTGCAGAGAGTTAAAGATTCCAAGGCCCAACACATCAGCACCGCACTCCATGGCCTGTGCAACTCCAGCAGCACAGCACACCAACCTTGCCAGCTCATGGCCCTACACAGTGGTGAGCTGGTACCTTCCAGGTGAAGTGCAAGTCATGTTCAGAAAAGAGATGAAGCAGCAAAGTAAAACTCAATGTCACCTATTAAAACAGCAGCTGCAAAGCAGGATTCAGAGGCGGAGGGCACAACCACAAAAATCAGCGTATTTTAAGGTAATCCTCTTATACTTTGAGAGCAAAATTGTGCAATGGCACACGTTTATGCTTATACCTTTTAAACCCAAAGAGACCATGAGGGACGATTCCATCTGCTCTGCACCACACAAGTCTTACCAACCTTGTTTTCCAGTCATTCTGTGAGCCACACAATTGCTTATGAAAGATGTCCCTTGGCCACGACTAGAAGAGTAAAACAGGTGATGAACACACCACTGCTTTTGGGGAGCTTCAGCAGAAACTAATCTTGGAAGGTAAAGCCATAAAAAGAGAGGAAGGGTCCCGTCGGCCATCCTGCACAGGACATAACTGCAGGGTGACACCCCAGCTTTCACACACAAGACAGAATAAGCTTCTGAGCTGACCCAAAAATGCCAGGTAGGGTCTCTCCTGTCACAGTCACAATAAAAGGGGCTAACCCTGCAAAGAAGGTGACTCCTCAGCTGCTATAGAGGACCTGAGCTGGGCAGCTGGACCGGACTGGTGGGAAGAGTGTACAAGCTGGTTTCCATGCTCAACTGACCCATGTCTGCAGCAGCTGCTGCTCCCACAGCCCGGGGGAGTGCAGATAAGCAGCAGTTCAGCTTTTCCAGACATAGCACAATTCCTGTTTACAGCCTCTGGGCTTGTCTTTTCAAAAGAAGGAGTTAGGTGTCTATTCTTGCAGGAAACCAGGTGTGTAAACAGTTCAATTAATATATCCAGCAAACCGTGCTCTAGCACAGCAAAGAGGGCTAGTGGAGACAAGCCAAGAGCACAGGAGCCAAGGAAGGAAAATACTTTTAAAGAATATGCCTAATTAGAGATGGGCCTGGGCCAAAAGTTCATATTCGAACACCTGGAATAGCCCAGGGGAGCAGAACGGTAACCTGAACCCAGATCCACATTTTGTAATTCTCTTCTCTCCCGAATGGAGTAAAACCCAGCCCCAAACCCAACCCACAGCTTGAGCTACAGGTTTCCAACAGCCAAAGTCTGCAGATCTGGGTTTCTACTTTCAGCCTGGTTTTGGCCCAGTCACTGTGCTCAGCTGCTGGTGCCCTCTGTTCCTCTCACCCCACACCACCCAGCGCCCTGTGGTGGACCTGCTCTGCTCCACTCAAGAGCTGGATGTTGTTCCCTGGCATCGCCGTTTGCTCCAGCAGCTGTGGCACCCTCAGCACTGTCCCCAAGCCCAGCTTGTCACTGTGCTCCCTTCTCCCTGCCCTTGCAGGCAACAGCTCCTGGTCAAAGCAAGAAGCCTGCCCTAACTCAAAGCCAAGTGGCTCCACTCATGCCTGTGAGACAAATATTGGCAGCAACCCCCAGTTTTGTGCCAAATCCGCAGATTTAGGGCTTGTTGTGAAGGGTACAACCTCCATGTCAGGGAAAGCCCCCCCGTGCCCTTTATGAGTGCTTGCAGAAGAAGCAGACTTCCTTTCCTCCCCTACTGCTCAGTTATCAAGAACAGAAAACTAAACTTCTGCCACACCTTATCAACTCTTTTGACTGTAGATTTTCTTTATAGCAGAATCACATTTGACACATAAAGGTCAGCCTGATCCCCATAAAATCACCCTGTCATGGGCACGTCACGCATTTCAGACAGCTTGCAAGGCTGACTAAACATTTACTTTTGGATGGCTCATTTCCAAAGTCCAGAAATAGATCCCAGTCCCCAGTAAAAGACTGCCTGAGTGTGCCATCGGGGCTTCATAGCCCTGTCACAGTGTGCCATTTGCATTCCTGCGCTTTCCCCCTCACTGGGTGCCACCACCAAGCTCCCTGCACATCCCCCTGTAGAGAGGTGAGGCCTTATCTCCTAGCTGGATTATTCTTGGTAGGTATTTGTCACTCATTTTTCCATCATCTGACCTTGGGGCCTGTTAGGCTGAGATTAGTGACTAATGCACAGGGCTTAGGATTGCTTTCCCAGTGGTCACCCGGCCTCTCACCAGCACAGCTGGAGAAGAACAAATGGGATTTGCTCACACTGGATGCTGCAATATTCAAGGAAGAGTTTGTGTTTTGAAAAACCTTGAAACAATTCAGCCCCACTGCTATTCAGAAAAGTTTTGCACCTTGGATGTACTCCTGTAGCTATTGCAAATTCTTCCCTGCCACAGCTGAACCTTCATCTCCAAGAAATAAAACAATTTAAAAAAAATACAAATCTGACCTTATACAAAA
Source organism: Dryoscopus gambensis (assembly GCA_013389985.1). Lineage (NCBI taxonomy): Eukaryota > Metazoa > Chordata > Aves > Passeriformes > Malaconotidae > Dryoscopus > Dryoscopus gambensis. The sequence continues at coordinate 245,246 of WEIT01041699.1, read as the reverse complement.
GTACAGGAAAAATTTATATAATCCTTCAAGGGCTGAGCGGCTCTGCAAAGTGCTTGCCACACAGCACCCAGGCAAAATCAAAATGATGCAACTTTTGGAAGGGTGCACAGATTACAATCAGGCAATTACACATCCCAGACCGTGTAATCACATGCAATGAGAACACACGTGGGTGTAGTGCGAGGTGTTAGCCTGGTGTCACCAACCACAGGCTCCTCCGGTTACCCGAAAGGAGTCATTCAACAAATGCTTTAAAAATTTCTTTCCTAATCAATAGGTCCATCCAGAAGAAGGCCTCTTTCCGTCATGAAAAGTAATTCCTGAAAGACTGGGAAACCACCAGGACTGCACTGGAAAACATGAGCCAGAAGAATTGATCTATCATCTGTCTCATATCCAACTGTGTCTGGACAGCTGGAGAGGGGAGGGGAAAAAACCCCATCACACACAATACAGAATCTGTTACACAGCTTTATATCAGGAAAGAGCCTCTCCAAGCTTCTGTAGGAAGTAAGTTTAAACATCTGATGCATGAACATCCTCAGCTTTAATAACCATTACTGTCTTTCATCTCCCCTTTTTTTAAAGTCTCAGAGCAGCATTTTAGACTCTGGCCTCCTGTAAGCATTGCTCAGATGCTCCCCAGATGGCTTTTCCAAGGGGATTTCTAATTATTCAGGGTCTTTTAAAGAAATATCCTGCAGGAATCTTTTAGGTTTCTGGGGCTTTCCTTCCTTCCTCTACAAATTTCTTTACCCGGAGCTTGATTTAAAACCAAACTCAAAGGAAACACTTACAATGACTTCAATATGTCTCAGATCACATACCCTGGGGTAAAAGAGAATTGAACCAAATCCCGTAAAAATAAAAATGTTGCAGATTTCAAAGGGATTCACGGTGAAATTTTGCAAAGAAGTAATTAGACCAAAAGTTTTAACCGAGAATATCATGGATGAAGGAACATTTAGTGAGACTGAGAAAGTTAATACTGCATATAGACCACAATGGATTGGATATACAATCCCCTCTCCTCAAAGAAAAATAAATTAAAATCGAAGCAACAGTTGCTGTAATAACAGCTAAACAAGGAAACCTCTGATGCCCAGAAACTCTCACAGTTTTCAGATCCTGAACTACCTTGAATGGATCAGGCTTCCAAAAGTGCTAAATTCCTATCTGCTGAAAATCCACATTAGACATCCCCAAGTGGGAGACAAAGAAAATCACAGTCATTTCTGGAAAGGCTGGTGACTGCTTCTGCATAAGAGGGCAGCTAGAGAGCAGAGTTGAGCTCCTTACATGACGATAAAGCAAAGTAAATAATTCCAATGAACATATAAGGCTTTTGTCTCTCTCAGGCCATCCAAGCCATCTCCCAAGTAATAGTTAATAACAAGACATGCGACTCATCCAAATCTGCTGCTCCATATCCCTCTCAAGTGAGATAGAACCCCATAAGACGTTGTCCTGCCACCTGCAATTGCTGACTAGGCAAACCAGGAGTGTTTCAGCTATGGCACAGACACACTGCTGGCTCAATGCACACTGCTAAGCCCTGGCCACAAATGGGCTCTCACCATGGTGTCTAGCCTCTCAGATCCCACCACGAGCATTGCCCTCCTCTTGGATCAGCATCTCTGCTTGCCAGCAATGCTTATGGTAATTTCCTGCACTGCTCGGCACAGCACAGGGCTCAGCCTGAGCAGTCAGGAGCTTGTAATCTGAATGCTACAGAGGACATTTGATGGAATCACAGAATGCCTTGGGCTGGAAGGGACCTTAACAATCACCTAGTTCCAACCCCCTGCTGTGGGCAGGGACACATCCTACTAAATGAGGTTGCTCAGAGTCCCATCCAACAAGGCCTTGAACACCTCCAGGGATGGAGCACCCACGACACCTGTGCCAGTGTCTCACCTTTCTCACAGTAAAGAATTTATTTCTAATATCTAATCTAAGCCTGCCCTCTTTGAGTGTAAAGCCATTACCTCTTGTCCTGTCGCTACATGCCCTTGTATAAAGTCCCCCTCCATCTTTCTTATAGACCCCTTTATGTACTGGAAGGGGCTCTAAGGTCTCTCCAGAGTCTTCCCTGGGCTGAAAAACACCAAGTCTCTCAGCTGTCTTCACAGGAGAGGTGCTACAGCCCTCTGACCACCCCTGTGGTGCTCCTCTGGATTCACTCCAACAGGTCAACATCCTTCTTATGTTTGGGTCCCCAGAGCTGGATGCAGCACTCCAGGTGAGGTCTTGAGAGTGGAGCAGAGGGGCAGAATCCCCTCCCTCAACCTGCTGGCCTTGCTGCTCTTGATGCAGCCCTGGACACAGATGGCCTTTTGGGCTGCAAGTGCTCATTGCTGGGTCATGCTGAGCTTTGTCTTCTAGAGCAGAAGGTTCACTCTCCCAGTTCCTGCTCTTGCCTTCTTGGCTCTAACTTGGGCAGCGTGGCTGGGTCACTTGCCAGTGAAAACCGAGGCAAAAACATCACTGATACCTCAGCCTTCTCCATGTCCCATGTGACCAGGTCTACTGTTTCCTTCTGGAGAGGGTCCACATTTTCCACCATCATCCTGTTATCAACCACATGCCTATAAGCAGCTTTTCTTGTTGCCCTTGATGTCATTGGTCAGATTTAATTCTGCCAGGACTTTTGCTTTCCTAACCTGATCCCTGGCTACTCAGACAGTCTTTCTGTATTCCTCCCAGGTTACCTGTCCTTGCTTTCACCCTCTGAAGGCTTCCCTCAGCCATCCTCTGCTTGAGTTTCTTCAGGAGCTGCTTGTTCATCCATGCATTTTTGCCTGACAGCTTTGTTGGGATATACCTCTCCTAAGCTTGGAGGAGGTGAACCTTGAATATCAACCAGCTTGCTTGGACCCCTCTTCCCTCCGGGGCTTTATCCCACAGTACTTTACCAAGCAGATCCCTGAAGTGGCCAAAGTCTTTTCTCCTGATGTCCAGGGCAGGAAGCTTGCTCTGCACCCTCCTTGCTGCACTAAGGATCTTGAACTCCACCATTCCATGGTCACTGCAGTCAAGGCTGCTCCTGAGCTTCACCTTCCCCACCAGCCTTTCCTCATCGCTGAGAACAAGATCCAGCATAAACTTCTCCTCACTGGCTCCTGTATCACTTGGAGCAGGAAGTTCTCTCTCCTCCTGCATTGCTTATGCCCAGCTATGTTGTCCCTCCCAGGACCCGAGCTTGTGAACATGAATCCACTTCTCTCTGAATAGAGGGTGCCAGTTGCTCAGTCTTCCTGGTCAGATGGCCTATAGCAGACCCAGACTATAATGTCACTTGTCCTGTCCTCCCTTTAATCCTGACCCATAAATTCATGGTCATCTCCTCATCCCTCTCCAGGCAGAGCTCCACGCACTGGCTCCATGCACTCCAGCTGCTCACTTGACAGAGAGGACTCTGAGAAGCACCGAGAAGTTTCTGATGCTGGAAATACCTTCTTGCTTGGCTGCGCTATCCCATGGTTTGTTGGGTGGAAGAGAAGCCCCAACAAGTGCCAGGGGTAGCCTGGAGATGGCCATTCTGCAACTCCTTTGCCCTCTGGCCGCATTCACTGCCCGAGTGCTTCACATACCTTTGGCTCTGGTGGTGTGGCTGTGAGCAGGGTTTCATAAGGAGACTGTGAGGAAACAAAAACCCTGGGTGGGGCTGCAGAAGCTGCTGTAGTTCATGAGAAGGTCACACCCGTTTCACTTCATTCCAAACACCCCATTCAAGCAGTCTGGCCTTCACCCTGGCCCACAAAGTGAACTGGCACCTTGTGACAATGGCGTGTTGCATCTCTCCAGCCACCCAGCAGCCTCCTGCTTGTCCCACCAACCCAGCAGCCATGGCCTAGAAAAGCACTGGGAATAATTTAAAAGCCAAGCCCAAACTCTTCCAAAAGGGCTGCTTTTCCACCCATCCTTTACAGCAGTCATATTTCAGGCAGGAGGAAACCAGGAAAGCAGCAGCAGTGGGTGTGCTGTCCCCTTCTTCCCCTGTGGCAAATGAAGGTCTCTTTTGGAAACACTCCTTGCTTGCAGCCCAAGCCCCTTGGTGCCCTGATCTTACTGCCCCAGGTGACAAAATACATCTAAAATCACTAAATCTGTTTCCTGCAGAGCTTCACTCCTCATCTCCCTAACTCCAGGAGTCTTAACTCCTCCCAGTCCACCCTTCACATGCCACATCTGCACATTTCCGTTCATCCTGACCTCCCCTCCCTCCCTTGTCTGATAGTCCTTCCCACACAAGCACCACATCCTTCCTGCCCCAGCCTCGCCACAAAGCTGGGTTTGTTCACTGAAGCAGATCAGAACGAAACATAAGCATGACCCTTTGAATCAAAAGGATTAGGAGAAGTAAAGGAGAGAGCTGCCCATCTGAATATGTACAAACACGAAGGGAAGAAGGTAGGGCTACCTCAGGTTGCCCTGGAGGTCCCTCTGCTTGGTCTTGCTGGCCTCGGCCCTGTGCTTCAGCCCACAGCCTCTGGGACTCTCCCATGACAAAAAAAAAAAGCTGGCACTGGCTCTTTACAAGCAAATTAAAAAAAAAAAAAAAAGGAAGAAAAGGGAAAAATAAAAGGAGAAAAAGAGAAATAAGCCCCCCAAAACGGGATGGTAATTTGGCTTACAAAGACTCTGCCTGCCTAGGACACCAGGGGATGAAAAAGAGAGCACATCCAGGAAAAGCAGGATGTATTCCCTCAAGGTAATGGATATTTACATGAGCATACCTTGTGATAGAGAAAGTCTGCATCCCAAAGGCTGTATAATCTAAATAGCGATATTGTGAATGTATTGGATGAAGGAAGGAAACACTATCTAATTGTCCTGTAATATGCATGAGGAACAGCAGTGCAGAGGGATGGGATAACTTACTTGCATCACAGGAAAATCACAGCAGAGCCAAGTCCCAAATCCCAGTTCAGGGACCTAACCACAGGCTATTCTGTGCTTTCTATTTTCTTTTAACAAAGAAAACAGTATTTTCCTGGATTTCAATCCCCAGTGATACTGCTGGATTTGCTGCCCAGTCGTGAAATATTCCAGGAGTGGGAAGAGCAGATGAAGCTCTAGTGAGTCATGAGCAGACACTGCCTCGTTGTGCAACCTGCGCTGTGAGGGTCATGTTCAGCCCTCCAACCGGACCTCTGCTAGGGAGGCCAGACCCAAAATATCTTGTGCCTTTTTATAAAATTCCGGTTTTGGTTTCTTTGTGGGTTTTTGCCCCCACTTTTTACTTATTCCTTGGGGCTGTTAAGCTGGGTTCAACAAGAAAAATCAGCCACCACCTCCGCACAGCCTCACAGGGACACAGCTAAGGACAAACCAGGCAGGGCCCTGCACTGCACAGAAACCCAAGGCTTTCAAAGCCTCAGGAGAGGGGAGCAGCGTGCAAACATCCATAATTGTTTAGCAGAGCTGACTCCACAAACACACACGCTTTTGATTGCGATCTGGCGACCACGCACACAAACCAGGGTTTCGCTCACCCGCCGCCCCCTCACTTTCTGACTCCAGGCATGGGGTGGTGAGGAAGGCCAGCCTCCCCCAGTGCACAGGCATGATGAAAGCTGGAGAAGGCAGCGGGGAAATTTCCTTAGCTGCCCTGGAGATATCCTTCCCCCTCTGCCTTTTATGTCAGCCCATGGAGGGACACCAGGCAAATCTTGTCAGGAGTCCCTCTTCCCATGGCTCTGGTGCAAGTCAGCTCCCAGCAGCCCCCAAACCTCAGCTCTCTGTAAGCAGCACAAGCCAGTCAGAGGAGGAAGCTCTGGATACTTTTTTTTTTCTCTAAAATGCCTTTTTCACCATGGTTACTTTGGGAAAATGAAGCAGCTAACCCCTAAAGGTAGAGATGCCAGGAGGAAGGAGGGTGCTTTGAGGAGAAGGGGCAGGTGGCCACCCCCTGTGAGCTGGCACAGTCACACTCGGAGCCCTCCCACCACAATCCCTGCAGAAGGACAAGTGGGAATGACGGTTTTGAAGAAAAATGGAGAGCACACCTGATAAGGCTGAGGAAGCGGCTGCCAACAGGCCCCCCATTAGCTCAACCTAAGCCTAGCCCTCCTCAGCCATACCCCATACCCTTGAGGGCAGCCACAAGGCACGGGCTCTCCCTCCCACGAGCTGCTGGGTCCTGTCCTAAATCCCACTTTTCCTCCCTCGGGAAAGGGTCCCACCTACGGGTGAAGGACCAAGGAAGAGTTCTTGGCCCCATTATCACACCTCCCTCCACCGGAGTTCAGACCAGGGGTTGTAGGGAGAGCACAGAAGAGCCAGGTTCGCTGAAGGTTGGCTAAGGGGGAACAAGGGCATCTTTGCAGTGTCAGTGTCATCTTCAAGTGGGTACACAGCAGAAAGCCAGGACACCCAAATCTAAAAACTAGTGGCCTAGATGTGGAAGGCAGGTTAGAGGTTTGCAGGAAGGAAGAGCTGGGAAAGAGCTTAGTGCAGACCTATCTGTTATATGAATGCAGCACAGACAGAAAACTACTCATGGCCTGCATCCTGGTGATTTCTGGTAAGTTCACAACCCAGCATCAAACTGCAGGACCCTGACTACAGGTACAGTGTGCTGATGGCCAGAAACATGTTCTTGGACTTGGGTGTCAAGCAAGATAAAGCTTGGAAAGCAGACTGTTCCCTCAGGGCTGCCTCATGAGGAGGTAAAGGATGCTGCAGAAGCACCTGTGCCTCTCTGACAACCACAGAATCTGAACAGCAAATTTAGGGTAGTTGTCTCCACTGTAGATGTCTAAGATTAGGTGAACTCCACCTAAAGTGCACTAAGGCATTTCTTAGGTTCAAGAATAGGTTAAACAAATCATCAGAACTAGAAAACTCTGGTGCTGGGAATAGAGGACAGAAGTGCCCTAGACCTGACTTCTGAACCAACAAGTTGTTGAGGGATAATGTGCGTGATCCTCTATCACAGGCTTTACAGATAAACTTTGGGGCCATGGCTTCCAAATTAACATAGCTGCCATGCAGAGTAAATGATAAGAAAAAACCTTTAGATCCTGTTTTATTTTTTCAGAGAAGGCCACAGCTGAGGGCCTCTGCACCTTCCCCAAGCCATCAGCTCCTTGACAAACAGCCCATTTGCTATTCTGCCGGCATTTCTCCCAGGGCACCACAGAGCTCAACCAGCTGTGACAGATCATGTTGCAGATCACAGATGACTTGCTTGCTGGCAAGCAGACTCCACCTCCCCTTCTCCCAAGTGCCTTGATACAAAGGACAAAGCAATGCCTGTACAAGCGTCACCAGTCCTTGATGCTTGGCTGATCAGCATCATCCCAGGCGGAGAAATATCATAGTTTTTGCTGGAAGGGAGCAGGAGCAGCTCCCAGAAGCAGAATGGCCTGCTTTGTCCTGAAATAGAGCACAACCCTCTCACCCTTTGCCATGCTCCCACCCGCCTTCCCAGCTCCCAACCTTCACTCCTTTCAACACCCACAGTTTTTCCTCTCTGCCATGAAGCGACGAGAAATTCCCTGCCAGAGGACATTGTTCAAATGCATTTTTGAAAAAAAGTGCAATTCCCTGCTCCAGGCACACAACCTCCTTTTTTTTCCCCCATGAGGAAGAAGGATAATAGCACAGCCAGGAAAAAAAACCCCAACAAACTATCCCCAAAGCCTGCTGTAATCAAAAGAATAATTGCTCTAAGAGATTTAAGCCTACAGCTGAGTCACTAAAATGAAGAAACATCTCCGTGTCCATAGAAAGCAAACAATTCTTGGGTCATGTAGCAGAGATTCTCCACAGCCATGTTAGAAGGAAAGAAAAAAGGAGCCAAATGCAATTAATCATAGTCCCAGAAGAAAGGATGAAATCTCTGTAATTAGCTACCTACACTCATCTTTCCACTTTTGAAAACTAATCCTGCTGTCTTCTTTCACCTTTCACCCACAGGGCTGCCACAAAAGTCTGCTGCAAATACCAAATCGCCTCTCTCCAGGGGTGCACGCACCTGCAGCAAGTGGCCCCACAACAGCTTTGCAGAAAATGTACAGAGAGGGAGAACATCTGCAGAGTGCAAACAGAACTCCTTTTCTTAGTCACCTTTTGTGGATGAACTGTTAGGGAGTTTGCACTCTCCAAGAACCTGTGTAGACCTCATCTGAACTACCGGAGTTATTTTCAAGCTAGGTATTTTATATCCACAATCCTGACCCAACTGATCAGTTACCAGAAAACACAATTAAAAAAAATTAAAAAAAAAAAAAAAAAGCCTACAAACAGGAAAACTTGGCTTATACCTCATCCTCAGGTGGTGAAATTTGCCTGACCATCAAAGTTTTGGAAAACATGGGTGGAAAACATAGCACTTTAGAGAGAAGAAGAGGAAGGGCTGGAGCTGGTAGTTACAGCTTAGCAGCAGAGGTCAGGATCTAACATCCAAAAAATCCTATGCAAATCAGAACAAGACATTCAACTTCCCCAGGGCTCCCTTGATAAATAAGGGTTGACAAATATTATTCCAACAATGAAAACAACAACAGACCAGCTCTTTAGGTCAAATACATCAATGGTAAATACAATACAGAAGAATAATACCAAAATTACATCAGCTGAGGAACTGAGACTTATTTCCACTCCCTCCCTTGTATACAAAGCTCTGCTAACATATGAATAATGCTGTCAACAACAGACGGGGAATGCTGGCCAGCTTTGTGGTGAGGGAAAGCAAAGAACACAGAGTGGACAGAAATCTCCAGCTTTGCTCTTCCATGACACAGCAGAAACGCTTCTTTTCAGTGGAAGGTGATTGGGGCATTCTTCTGGGGGAAAAAAAAATGGAAGTGATTAGGCGGCTCCAAGTACAGCTGGAGCCTTCCTGTACAAATTTGGGAAACAGGGAGGGAGGATCAACTGCCAGGCTGTGGGATGCAGCAGCAAAGCCAAGGAGCCTCGGGTGTGTCCATAGTGCAACACCCGCTCCTTTCCCTCCAGGTCGGTGCCGCAGACACAGCCGGAGGTGATGGCGATGCTCTGGGGGCTGCTCCGTGGCACAGAGCTGTTGTCAGCTGAATTCCTGCTCTCCACCGATAATAGCCAAAATACTAAAGCCCGGTGTATTGTTCCTCTAATCTTTGCCCTGACATCTGGCAGAGGAGCTAAGCACAGTGGGGTTTGGCTGCAGCAAAGGTTGCTACCAAACACCCAGAGCGGCTTTCTCAGCCTGAAGCTGTTTATCAAATCGTATCAGCCCTCTCTGCGCATCAGGGTGCTCAGGCGGGCCCAGCCACCACGGTACAGCTCGTCCCTTGTTCACAGAAATTCCTATCGTCCTTCCAGGGGGATGCACAGATCCTCACGGAGAAAAACGGATGCTGCCGGCAGACAGGCTGCTTTCCCCAGTCCTGCCACAGGACTGAAGAGCAGCCCCAAATCCACTGCGACGGGCTGCTCGGCTGCCAGGCAGGAACAGCGAGCCGAAGCTGCCCTCCGCAGGACGCAAGGGAAACAACCCTTGCACGGGAAAGCAAAGGGTTAGGTCGCTTCCCACGTGCAGCTGCCTTGCTGTCCCATAATTACGGACAAGGTTCACTTTTCCTAGCCTTATGCTGCAGACACAAAGTTTAGGGTCCAGAAGCTTTCAGAGTGGGTGAGGAATCTGGAAGCCTCCTGTTGTCTGACAGCACCAAGCCCTAACACCCAAAAGCTAGACTGCCTTCAAGTCAATAGCTCTGACTAATTAAATGAAACGGGAGATGCGTCCCTGTGCTGGTTTTCTGTAACCCTGTGACTGATGCACACATTGGAAAGTGAAACCCCATAAATTTTTGCTAGATAACAACGCTGCTTCTGTGTTGATGCTTAAATATGGGCATATAACCAAAGCTGAGCACTGAGGTAACCTTTACTTTCAGTTAACACAAAAAGGGATACTAGCACTGTATTTGATTAAAATCAATACTTATTAAAACCTGCACTCAGCCAGCAACGTCTATAAATACTTTTAAACACTGATCAGTTAATATTATGTATGCCTCCAGTTTTAATTTTAGGTAGCCATGTAATAACTACAAAATGAATCCTCCTGGCCAGCCTCGTGTCACTTGGCCAACACTGCCAAGGTACAGCAGCCAACAGGTTTCAGGGCTGCTCCCTAAGGCTGCACGGCTGAAGTGTTCTACTCAATTAATCTATGAAAGGATTTCACACACAAAATAGCATCACTGCGGCACCTGAATGCATGCAGATGCACAACAGGGTTTAGAGAGCAACACATGACACCCCACATCATGATCCAGCGTGCCCTGTGCAAAACACCCAGGAGATGTATCACCATACACAGTCCACGGAGTTTATGGCACTAGCACAAGGATGAGAGGGATTTTTACCCTCTATCCTATGCTGTAGAGTTATTTTAACCTGAATCTGCAGAAGCAAGTATCCATAATAAAAAGAAGTAGAGCAAAACAAAAGCTTGAAAGTTCACAAGGGATTTTTTCCCCCCACCACAGCAATGCTGGGGAATCCTCCAAGGAGATTACAGCCACATGCACTTCACTGCCTGCAAAATTCTCTGACATGCCATACCCTTTGAGAACTTCTTTCCTATTGCACATTATAAGAGAAGGTGGCAGCCTGCTATGATGGTGCCAGGTGTGGAAAGTAAACATGGAATTGTCAGGTGTGTGCTTCATCTTGCTGTGACAGGGTTAGACCTTCTCACTGTTTTCCCTCACTGTCCCAAGCTTGCCTTTCCCTTTCCCAAGGTCTTGCCCTATACTGAGCATCCCCCAAGGACACCATTGTCTCCACAAGTTTCACAGATGTCCAAATTTCCATTTCTCAGTTGTACAATGTCATTTCTTAAAAGCAGACTATGCCCTGTGTGCTGCATTTCAGCACGCTCAGCTCCAAAGACAAGACAATCAGGAGAAAGACAGAATCCACTTCTCAATTCAGCTTGTTTTAAAATATATTTAAGTAGGAGAAGGTGAGATTTTCAACAAGATCTCCTTGAAAACAGTGGGAGCATTATTTGTAGCAGCATGGAAAGCAAAATTTTGAGTTCTGGTATGGTCCTCTACTGCCACCAGGAGTAAGATATCATCAAAAGCTGTAGGACAGCAAAATATCCCTTAGCAGCTCCCTCAGTGGTTGCAACAAAATCATTACCAAACAAGTGGGCCACTCACCCGAGTTTGGTGGAGAGAACGCCTCCCAGGGCAGAACCAGCAATGATGGCCACTCCAAAGCAAAGGCCCAGCTTCCCCAAAGCACCAGCACGTTGGGAAGGAGTAGTCAAATCTGTAATAACCTTCTGAGCACCTGCAGGAGGGAAAAAATATCCCTTAAAAGAAGCTTGCCACAGGGTCTGAGCAGATGCTCCAGCAGTTCCCATGGTTTTATTGCTGAGCCATTAAGAGCTTTTTTGGTTTTGGTTTGTTTTTTTTTCCCCAACTAAAACTTTTCTGGGCTGGTTTCTGGTTAGAGGCAGTTTCCCCAGCTTGTAATTTTCATACTCTGCATGGAAGAGAGCCTCCAGAGAAGCACTGTCTCTCCCCTCTGGGGGGCCCACAGTCCATCACTTTTGAAAACAACAGCCTGATCAGCAGAGATCAGGACAGTGCTTTATCTACTCATGTCTGTTTAGGAGCATCAAGCAAGAACATGAAAAACTGAGCTAAGCAGCACATTGCTGTCAGCTACATTGGGACACTCCACCAATTTAATGTGGAGACAGAATTCCCCTTGAAGAAATACCTGTTAGTGGTTTGGGGGAGAATTACAGAGACCAGATTTTTCTTGGACTTGATGATTTTAAAGGTCTTTTCCAACCCAAATGATTCTATACAGATCTTTAGGCCACGAAAAGAGTCCCTGCCACAAAATGGTCCTTTCAGTCCCAGGGCAAATGCTCATGCACATCACTGAGTGGAACTGGTTCAGCCCATCAGTCATGAGAAACAGAACCATTCAAACTGCTCAATAAACCACTTCACAAGTGGCAAGAAGCATTATCAACTTGAGTCCTTGTGCATGAGTTACATGGACTTCTAGTAGCTGTATGTCTTTTACATGAAAAATATAGGAAACACCAGCCAAAACATTGGTCTATTACTGGTGGGTAATAAAAGGTATTTTTGTAATAATGTTTACCTTTTACCAGTATGCTCATTTTACCAGGAGAAAGGGAAAAGCTTTCCTGTAGAAAAAGCTTTCTTGAAGGCAGCTGAGAAGTCTGGAATAATACCGCTGTCAGCAAGTGACTTTAACCCACATCTGGATGGTCAAGGCCAAACAATTTCCTCAAGATTATATAGGAAAATGGGCCTGGAACTCTGAACTACTAAGCACTGCTTTCCATAGCCAGTACACCTGCTGCTCCATGTTCCCACCATTTCATCCCCGAGGACCATTACATGTTCCTCCTGCCTTCCTTCATGCTGCTGAACCTGTTGACCTCCAGTAAAATGAGCAAGAAGAGATGACTCGGGCAACAAAAACAATTTGGAAAGCTCATGCCTGACTGACCTTACCTGGTATCCCATGCATGAACACTCCTGGCAGCCTGGAGAGGAAGAGGAGGGGGATGCTGGTGGAGAGGGACACAAGCAGGAAGAAGACACTTTCAGATGCACAAGAGAGAATTAAGGCTGCTCGGGCACCAAATTGATCTGCAAACCTGGTATAGAAATGGCACAAGGTTGTCAGTTTTCTATTTAGGTTTTAAAAAAAACCCCAAAGACTTCACAAGAATAAATAAATTTTGCTTCTATTTAAGGGGAATAAACAACATCACAACTAAACACGCTAACAAACAACCATAAACCCCCCAAGCCCCAAAACACAAACAGTCAAAAAACCCAGCTGGATCAGGTTTTGACCCAGCTCCAACTCTTTGCTGTAATTCAACTCCAAGATGCTTAAAAAGCTTAAGCTGGACAAAGTCTGAGAGTGCCACAGAAAGAGTTCTGAGCAACAGGGGCTAAGATGGCCATAAACCAGGCCTTAGCTGGAGGTTTGCATTCCAATTCCTCCTTCCTTCACTTTATTGAAGCTGCATATTACAGTTAGCAGAGGAACGTTACCTTGCATAGCAATTAGTTGTGCTTACACTAAGAGGAACAACCCCCTAAAAATGCCGCGGTTGCTCTACAAACAGAGCCAAGCATAAGTAATTAAAAGGGTTTGTGTTGAGGGAGAGGTACAGGTCAAAACTTTCCTGTTTACATGTTAGCCAGGGAAGTTTACATTTGCTGTTTGCAACCTAAAGACCACAAATCATTACACTGTTGGTGTGGGGATTTTTTTGTTTTGTTACTTAAAAGTAAAGACAGTGCTTTATCTTCTCATGTCTGTTTAGGAGCATCAAGCAAGAACACGAAAAACTGAGCTAAGCAACCCATTCTCTCTTATTCCCCTTTTCCTATTTCCTATTCAATCTACCCTTACACTGACATCAAAGCAGTCTCATGTCTAGAAAAATCGTTTTTATCTCAAACCTACACTGCAAATTTTGGCTTCAATCTGGCAATAGACACCTTCAGTCTCAGACAGATTCTGGTTTGCCATTTCCCTTCCCTTCAGCAGTGATTCTGGATAGTAGTGAATGACATGCATGGAGGAGAACCAGATTTCAGATGGCATCAGATCCAGGACAGAAATACTACACTAGGTTTGTTTATTAATAGAAAAAGCATTAAAAGTGGGCCCTTTGCACGATCTCCATTTTTAGGAACACATTTTCTTCCAAGCAGTACTGCAGAATTAAATGTTGCTGTTATTTTTTTAAAAATTTGTCCAAGGGCTGAGATCAGATGCTCAAAGTGCCACACCCCATGTACCAGAAAATCCTGTGGAGCTCCCAGTCCACATGAGCCAGAAAAGTATATTCCATGCAGGAAAACTGAAGCACACACCAGCTCCCTATCCATTTATTAATTTGTTGATCAGTAGCAAGATCAAGAAGAGACGTTAGATTTGCTCAGTCTCATTTTAGTCTTCTGTCACTGAATTACACGCCTTTTTCAGGGCTTTATTTTTCCTGGTCTTTGGGGATGCATTCTCCCACCACTCAAATTTTTTAGGGCTATTTACATTTCATTAGGCACAGGAAAGTCTGTTCCATGGGGTAAAGAGCAGAAAACTCAAGTCTTTTCCACTCTTTTCTTATTTTGTTAGCTGAGTTTATAGATATTCTTAGAAGATTCTTAGAAGTTCTTTAAGGTCCATGCAAGTCTAAATTTGTATTCATCATGGATGCAGATTCAGCTGAAGAAATGACACAACCTTCAATTATTTGCATTGACAGCTCTACTTAACATCAATAAATACCCTCCTTTTTTTTGGTTTCCCAGTCACAAGACATTTCTAAGGTTACACATGGCTATAAAATATTTGCAGGATTAAGCTGTTAGGATCTGGGCTCTGAGGATTCTGGTGGTTTAAGCCCATTCCCAGGATATTGTTACACTTAAATGTGTGTCATTAAAATGTAGCTAAGTTAATATAAAGGCTGCTTCTATGCTGCAGTATTTCTAATAATAGCATTTATTTTTCCCTTGCTCATTATGAAAACCTCAAACATTTCAACAGGGCCACAAACCTGAACTAAATGATTTTTATGAAAGTGTAAAAATGCCTGGCCTTTTTCAGCTATGTAAAGGGTCATGAGGATCGTTCTCACTTACCTTCCAAAAATGTAACCTCCCACGAGCTGGAGGACACCAAAGGTTGTCTGGAGATAGCCAAACCCCACTGAATCCAAACCTAGGCTCTTTGCCAAGTACTAAAAACAAACAAAAAAACCCAAACCCAACAAATAAATGGAAAAGAAGCATGCTATATTTATGAATAAACAGCTTAATGTCTGTGTGGAGAGGATCACAGCTCCAAACAACCACTTCCTTCAGTTCCCCACCGCTCTAGAGGAAGTCTTCATTGGGCCAGACACTGGTTGCTTAACAAACACCAAACATCTCTGTCCCACACCCTGAAGGACAGGGGGATGTGATCAAAAGCATCAATTTTGCACCAGGTGACACGTCTGTATCACCATTTACCTTTGCAGTTCAACACAGCTGAACATTCTCAGCAACTGCTAAGCGGAATGAAGGAAGTGCCTTCCCGCCTCCAGACCCTGCACCTGAAGCAGCCCAAGCATCCTCTAGGAGATGACTATGGAAAAGTCTTGGAGCTGTTGTTTAATCAAGCAAGCCAGAATCAATGCAAGTACATGATGAGCAAACATTGCCTTTACTGGATGGTACACCTACAACCTGAGATTGCAAAAAACACAGATGCACGCCTTGAAGAGCCACAATACTTTGGAGTTTTTTATTTAAATACTTTATATTCAAGGGACAGCTATTTCTAATTAATGTTCTTGTTGTGTCATGTTTTCCTTTAGCCTGGAGGTGCAGGGAGACCTTGTCTCTCTCTACAACTACCTGAAAGGGATTTGTAGCCAGGTGAGGTCAGTCTCTTCTCACAAGTAACTAGCAAGAGGACAAGAGGAAATGACATCAAGTTGTGCCAGGGATGGTTTAGATTGGATATTGTGAAACTTTTCTGCACTGAGAGGATTGTCAAGCAGTGGAACAGTGTGCCCAGGATAGTGGTGGAACCACCATTGCTGGAGGTATCATAAAATGCGAAGATGTGGCAATCAGGGACATGGTTTGGTGGTGGACTTGGCAGTGTTAGGTTTCTGACTGGACTCAGTGATCTTAAGGGTCTTTTCCAACCAAAAGTCCTCACTGATTCTATAAAATCAGACAGAAGAGTCCAGTAAGTGACAAGCACTGAATCCCGCTGAGCTGGTTAATTATACACTCAGAAAAATTCACCTTTGATCTGAAACCTCTGCTTTCTGATAGCTGCTGGTTGGGTCACTCTCACAGTCCAAGCAAGAAGACACAAATGACATCAGCTTCACCCAGAGCCCTGAGGCCAGGAAAGAGCTCTAGGTGCTACTGCACTACATGTAATAAAGCAGCTTTTATGGCCTGGGTATACCCTGGAAAGAGACACAGCCTGCCTGCTTGGTAAGGATACCAAGTATTCCTTTCAGTTCCAAGAATACCATTCCTCTTTCCTGCTAGAAGCTATCTTCTGACTTTGCTGGAAAACTTCAGAGCCTGGCATTGAAGGAAATGTGCTGTGAAGCAAGAGAACCCATACTCACAGGCACGACTCCCATCTGCATGAAGAGAAAGGTCAGGTCTAGTGCTGCGATCACGTAGGCAACACGGATCACTTGTCTCCTCTTGGCCTCTCCGAAGTGGCCACTCTCCCCCAGGGCCTCATTTCTCATTCCTGAGGCTTCTTCCTCACCTTCAGAGCTGATTTTTGCATTCATAGTGCTCACAGAATGACTTGTTGCAGGATGGGCTGGAATATGACACGAAGGCACTTCCTAGCTGCGAATGTGAAGCGTAGATAAGGCGCAGAAGTTGTGTGCACAGTTCAAAGCTTACAGTGTGAAAGGTGCTGAGCCAGCGTGCCACGGATTTAATGTTTCTTTCTTTCTTTTCTCCTCTTCCCTTTGCTTACTTGCTGGGCAGGATCAAAAGTAACCACACATTAAATCACTGATCTGGTGTCCGAGGCGGGCTCACTGCCCCAAGTGCCATCACAACAAAGATCAGCTGGAGTGTCCCAGCGAAGTGAAAGTGAACATTGCCCCAAACAAAAGCACGTGATAAGCTCTTCAACTCTTTTAACTGTTTCGCTTCCTTCACTTTTATTGCCCCTGGTGGCTGAGGAGAGATGACTGTTTTCATTCTTCATGAAAGGCACTTTGCTTTTATTTTTGGAGGTTGCAAGTGAAGCTTTCGGCGGAACAGCTATTTCCAAGTCCAGAAGGTTTATACAGATCCTGGAACAAACATAGGTTTTGCATACAGTTAGAACTCCTCTCACCAACACCTTTACCTGAGCCATTTTCCCTCCTTTGTCAGGTGCCGCAAATTTAAAGGAATTCTGAGCTAGCAAATGTTCACTTGTGATTCCACTCAGACTACAGATTACCATTCAAAAACATTTTTAAAAAAAGTATTAAATCCACACAAATCATGAGACTGACTGCCAACTGGGAAATGAAATAAATAAGACTTATTTGGCCTTTGGGAGTTTTGTTACTTGCACGCTTGTTTACTTAGAGTTTTATTTGTGTGTCTGCTTGCTTGTTTGCTTGGGGGTTTATTTGTTTGTTTTCTTACTCGTTGAAGCCTGGAAGTCTGGTTGAAGATTATCTTTGTTTTGAAGAGGAAAAAAAAGGCAGAGATTCCAATGCTCTGACTTTGTAGAATTATAGGACTTTCGGAAGGAAGGGAACTGGAGATCTCATCCACCCTGCTGCTCAAACACATTGGTTCAACTGTGGCTTTTTCTAGGCAAGCTTTGAAAATCTCAAAGAAAGGAGGTTTTCCCCTTCTCTAAGTATCTGGGAAAGAAGTTCTTCCTACTGCCCAGTCTGAATTTCTTGTGCTGCAGCTTGACCATGTCGTCCAGTCCCTCTATTTTAGTAACATCTCTGCTCAGAAACAGAGTCTTGGCTTGCCATGAAGGCTGACACAGACACATCAACACAAACACACACAGAAATGCCTGCTGGCTTGGGTCTGGAGTGGTTGTCAGAGCTCTAAGATTCCAACCAAGCCTAGGGAGAGTGAACTCTAAGATCTCTGGGCACACCTTTTTGTTCAACATATCACCGCTGAGCCCTGGGATTTGCTGAAGGCTGCCAGGCTCTACCTCCTGGCAAAGGAGGGAGAAGTCCAAAGGTTAAATCTCTCACCAGGGTTGGGTACCATATCACTGGAGATTGCACAGAAACAACCCTTCACCAACTCAGAGCATGAGTGGAAAAAGCACCTTTAAAAATTACTTTCCTACAGCAATACCCGCACTCAAGCAGATCCAACTCGCAAGATGCCAGAATTTGTACTGGTTACTGAGGAAGAACAATTACTCAGAATGTATCCCAACTTAGCAAAGAATCAGTGCTCAACATTTGGTTCATCTCAGAGCAAAACAATGGATTTGCCTGCACTTTGAATGTCCTTCAGCAGAGTACCAACATCATCACTCCCTGGCTTGTGCTGGATAGGCACAATGTACAAATTACCATTGAATAGAAGAGTAAAATTAATGACAGAACTCTGTTTATGGAGGTTTCGAGACAACCAAAAAAGCGACTCATGCACATGCAATGTAAAACAGTGCTTACAGGAAACCTTGCTGCCTTGGACTGGAAGAGTGTCACTATTTTGACTGGTGAGTTTGTCTCAGCAGCAACTGAAACCAGATCCCAGCAAGGCGACCAGGGAAGCAACGACTTGCAGACGCAGCCACTCTCCACAGGATAGGAGCCTTGTCCTGCCAGGGCATGCAGTGCAGACAGCTAGCCAGCCACATGCTCTCCCTTGGATTTGGCTTCTTTTTGCTGACATTCACAAGGGAAGTGGAGTAAAAAACCACAGAGTTTAATTTCTAGCCTCTGGGGCAAAAGGCACAGTTCTAAAAAGCAAGAAGCTAAACTTGGTGCCTGGTGTGGAGGCATCCATGGAGAACAAGCTCTGATCATCAGTTCCTGTACATCCCTGGATGGCTCAGCACCCAAGCCTGCTCCTTAGCATCCCAGAGCGGGCTGCAAGTAAGAAAGTGCCCTGGGCCCAACTTGGTCCTGGTCCTGATCCTCTTCTAGCAGTAGTCTCCTTGGGCAGGATGATTTCTCTCCCCATGCCAGCACTTTGACCCACACAGGACAAAGGCAAGAGGGTGGCAGTTTTAAGCCATCTTTGCAGGCCATGAGCCAGGTCGTGTCCATGCTGCCCTGGCCCCACAGATGCAGGCATGAGCTGTGTTCTCCAAACCTGGCCAAGATGCTGGCAGCCTCAAGCCATCTCAGTGTCCTCTTGCAAGGTCTTCTGCACAGGAACTTGGACTTCCCTGACTTTCAGCACCTGATTTTTAGAACCTTGCCCCATGAATCAGTCGGTCTAAGGGTTAAATGTGGCAGCAGGAGCACTGGTGGGAATACAGCCAGTGTGATCAACACAAGGCAGATTCTACTCCTCCCCTGAGTGAGAGGTCTGACTGAAAATGTCTGCAGGAGCCTAAGTATGGTGGAGATTAACCCTGTTCCCAGCTATGCTCTGCTGAACATCACGTTTGCAGCTATGCAGCTCGGGGCCAGCTCATTTATACCTGTAGTGATAATGCACCACTAATGACAGATGGCATAAGATGGCACTGCACTTTTATCTAAAGGCTCCTTCTGGCTCAGTTATAGACTACACCACGGGTAGCACTCAGTCACAGACAAGCCATCTTTGAAAAACAAAATTAATTTTAAAACTGGAGAGGAACAGGTTATGAAGAGGAAATGAATTTTCTTGGGTTGGATAAATAACCTTTGAGTAGACATATATTTCAGGGAGACTACCACGAAAACGAGCAAGGAGATAAAATATCTTGTGGTAAAATTGCAGATTAGTCCATTAGCTATGCATTAAGCCTTGACACTTATTCCCAGCAATTTTGGAGTATTTATGGTTGCCTTTTCTGGTATATCTTTCCTGAGGCCTATTTATCTGGTGATCTCTGAAAAAAATAGAGCAGGAAAACTGAGAACATCTTTAAAAAAAAATCATAAAGGCTGTTTATGATACTTGGGCAGAATTTTTTTTTTAATTAATGGAATGGGAAGCAAGGCTAGCACATGCACAGGGAAGGGAAATGCACCCACATCAATACCAGAAAGTTGAAAATGTTGGTTGGAAAATGCTAAACTGGGGGGAAATAAATCTCAAATCCTTCTCTGACCTTGTATTTCTTCACAGAGGAAGCTTGATATGATCTGGAAGAACATGAGGTACCTTGGGTGGGAGTCTGCAGAGGCTCAAAACAAGCTTTACAGACTCAAAAGAGCCTTGAAGAGGGATGAAAGTGCAAATGTATTGCCCAGAAATGAAGGATATATCTCAGGCCTCAATCCTCTACGAATTTGAACTGGTCGGTCTCTTCGGCTACACAAAAAAATCAGTGGGATGAAGCAAATCCTGCTCCAACGTAGATCAGTCACAAATCCTCGCCCTTGCGGGGATGCATCCATACCCATGGCAAGCATGACAGCTGGCTGGGAATGCCAGGGAGGGACTCACTGCCTCTTGCTGCCAGCAAAACATTCATTTCTCCTTGCAAAGAGAAACAGCACTTCTGTGTCCTGTGGACTGGGGGTGCCAGGAGGAACATGAGGTGCGAGATGAATAATGATGAACGTACCTCATCTCCCCGCCCAAGAAGCAGCAGAGATAACCCTTCCTCTCTTTGGAAGAGCACTGACAGGCCACCTCACCAAAAACAGCGAGGCAGGCAGACATTCAGACAAGGAGGGACATAACAACCCTTCACAGAGACACAGTCCTCAGGGAGCCATTGTCCTGGGGATGTTTCTTAAACTCTGTAATATGAGAAAGGAAATGGAAGAATTATCTCAAAGCGATTCCTCAGTAGTGGGAATGCTGAACGGCTGTAACAAGGGAAGCTGCTCAACACCAGCCATGGTTGGTGGGAGCCATCAAATCTGCAGGATCTGGCCTGATCCCTCTCTTTCCCTGGCCCCAAGACTAAGGGAACGGGCCTCGTTTGTATTCTGGTGAAAGATTTATACAGTTAAGCAATATACAGAGCATAGATGGCCTGGTATTGCCAAAACTGTATCTCAAGTTTGTTGACTGATTTATTCCTTTGTCTAATTGTGTCCATGAAAAAAGCAGCTCACTAATGAATGGAAAAAGACTCCACATGGCCAGCAAAAAAAAAAAAAAAAAAAAAAAAAAAAAAAAAAAAAAAGGCAGCCATGTTTAGTTTACAAAATAGCACTGTCTTCAGGGATTTTCATAAAAACTGCAGAGACAGTCCAAATTGACAATGAAATCAGATTCCTGGTGGCTGCTGAACTCTTTTGGCTTTTTCTATGTGTGTTTTAAATTGCAAAAAGCAATTATTTATAATTTGTTTTTATAAAAATGCTGGTGCACTTATTATGCCTGGCAAATTATTTTGTGAAATGGAAAAGGCTATTGTTCATTCTCTCGGTAAAGCCTTTGTTACTTAGCATATTAAACTGCAAATCACATTTTATCTGAAAGGTCCCTTCCAACCCAAAGCATTCTATGATTCTGTGAAATATGGCTGGTTATTATTAACTTTTTAATGGCAAACCCCCAAAGCTCCAACTAATATTGAAGCCCTATTTAGTGCCCTGTAAACACAAAAAGAGGTTGAGGCTCAGATGAGGGAAAAGTATTAAATCCTCCTTGTCTTGCAGATGGGACTCTAACAGACAGAGGGGTTTAATGACTTCCTTGAATACAGAGGAAGTCTGTGGAAGAGGCTGGAGTCAGATTCAATCATCCTTTGGATGCCAGTTCCCTTGTTTAACCACAGGGCAGTTTTGTCTCTCTAATATTCTGGAAAAATTAAAATAAAAAAGAACATTTCTGAATACTGGAATTTGACAACTAAACATGCAGATGAGACAGAGACTGTGTCAATTGTAAAAGAGTTCTGGAAAAATCCTGTGGCCTGAATTCAGGAGAGTTGCACCAAGAATAACATGACCAAATAGGAAGAAAAACTCAGTTCTTTGTACCCATCCAGTCTCCTGGGCTCCAGCAGGACCTCACTGGGGCAGAAGCCTCCTGTGCCTGCTCACACTGAGTGGCATCTTGTGTAGGATGATTTCAGCTCAGCCAGAGGATTCACCTCTGGATCATATCCCCCGTGTGGCCATGGCTGTGGCCCTCCCTACCCAGAATCTCTCCTGAGCAAACAGAAACCGCTCAAGTTTCAATGAGCTGTTGCCATGCAGTGCAGAAGGGCTGCTGGGTTGCTTCTCCTTCAAGCAGGGACATCAAAAACCAGCAAATGCCTCCAGTCTGTTATGCCAGGACATTGAAGAATCAGCAAGAATTAGATGACTCTTAGTGAAAGCCCAGGTCTGCTGCATGACCTCTCTGCTGGGCAAATGATGATATCCCCCAGACTTGCCATTCTTCTTCCTGGTGCTCAAGCCACACTTGTTTTAAGCTAGCCTGACCTGTCCATCTCTGCAGGAAGCTGTGGTTGAAGGAGTGGTTATTCCATCAGCTGCTGAGCAGGGTCCAGGCAAAACTCCGCACACTAATAAGCCGTGGTGACAGCCCAGAATCGATGGATACTTCTGCTGCCTCTGTGGTTGTGTCTTCAGCTTCTTGGCATGTTGGCATGCCCAGTCTTTAGACAGCTCGCTGCTGGATAATGGATGGAGCCCTGGGCTCCAAGATACACACAGTGCATTGTGAGTCCAAGGTTCATAGCCAAAGAATATGCTAGAAGTGACAAATCCGGGTGCACGCACAAACAGAGCCTCATACTTCGCCTGCAACGTGCAATATTTCTTTCAGCTGGTATTACACAGCCACCTTCTGGAATCACAACAATGTCTGGAATGCAAAAGCTGTTTATCATTTAAATAACATTTAGGCCATTATAATTTATATGAGAATTGTGACTGATTGAGGCTGTATGGAGCTTCTTGTTGTGGTTTGCTGTAGGAATGCTGCAGATTTCCTCTGCACACATTACATTCTGCACACAATGGGAGTCCCAGACATTTTCAACTAGTCTCGAGCCTTCTGCCTTTACCAAAACATTTTCCTGTGTCAGAGTCAAACAATTGCCTGATTTATAAATCTCAAGCATTCAGGAGACCACCAGCAACACAATGTAACGAGAATCTCTCTGTCATCCAGCCTTCCAACAAAGGCATACACAGCACAAACAAAACACGGATGTGTATCCAGTGTTCCTGCTGGTGTGTGTTTCTGCATAGAGCAACTAGAAAAGGGCAAAGCAGTGTCTGTAAAACCTTGCACATTCCAGATACAGCTTCCCCACACAGAGTGGAAAGACAAATCCTTACCTTAGCAGACAAATCCTTGCCCAGCCTTGCAAGGAACCAAAATGGCATGTAGTGGAAAGAGGACAGCTGACCCCATGGCTTCGTCCCTACATGAGTGGAGGATGGACCTATGTTGCAGATATTTGCTGCCTATGGCTGGAAGAGACAAAGGTGTCCAGGGTCATGCATGGCTGGATTTGTCAGCAGCTCGAAAGTGGTGAAATGTGCAAACATGGCTTCACAACCCCTGATTTATCTGGGCTCTAAATGACTTTAAAAGTCTCATCCAAGGTCCTTATTCTTCTCCCTCTAAGCAAAACACCTCATTTCAGATGAAGGCTTGAATGGTCATGTAGTGTCAGAGCAAGACCTGGAGTTCACGCTGTTGCAAGTTGCAGCAGAGCATGCACCCCTGCCTGTCAGTCAACTCACCCAGGAAAACCAAAGCTTTTAAAGATCTGGAAGATGCCAGCCCCTGGAGGTATCCTCTCTGCCAGCTAGGTGGTCTGCATCCCCTGCATCAGAATAAAGGCTGTATCCAGAGCTACTTGGGGAGAATGATTACAATCTTGATTTTAGTTAGAAATATAAGAGTAATGACCGTCCTACAAATGCTGGGGTTTCTGCTCAAACCACCAAAAGGCTTTGGAGAGGCTTCATTTTTTCCTCCTGGCCTGCCCATCCAACCTCTGCTTGAATTTACCTGAGACAAAAAGAAATCAAACCTCCACTGCTAGAAGTAAGAATACCTCATGGACTCCTTAGCGCTGAGACTGTAGGGGGAACCCACTAAACGCTCTTGAGTGGAATATGACGAATCTTCACAGTGGTTTGGGGAAAATTTTCAAGGTAATTCAGCAAAACCAATGTTGAACACTGAATACAACTCTAGGATGGACAGATAGATGAGAGTGGAAAAGTTTAGAAGACATATCCCTATGCTCAACCTACTCTATCATATACTCAAGTCCCACTTCAAATATATCTGAAATTTTGCTATTAGAAGCCAGAACCTGCATGGTACCATTCAATTATCTCCTTTCCAGTTTCAACCTCTATCAGCATGGCCTTCCTTCAGAGCAAAGGATGAGGATGAGTTTCTAAGGTGTTGCAGATATGTCTGCCAAAAGAAAACACCAAAAGAAAACCTGCTCAACTGTTCTCTCTTGAAAGCTCATTTCTCATAATAATTCTCCAGAATTATTTTGGAACAACACCAGGACCTGTGAATTAAATTTATCTCTCTTTGTAAAGAATCAGAGCAAACTTTGCACACTGTTAGGATCCAATCCTGGTATCATGACATGAGTGGCACACACAGATTTTCCCAAGACAAAATCCCTAAGAGTTTGTCCCAAGATGATCACAGGCTCACAACCCAGAAATCAAGCAATTTCTACAAATTTTTAGATTAGCTGTGTAAAACTGCCCCAGGGAGGGTGCTGGGAAGTAATCCCCCAACTTCCATCCTTGACTGGTTTCTGAAGGCTCCTGTTAAAACCGACACCAATCTACTCAGCAGGTCTGCCCAGCCTCTCTCCTCACTATCTTCAAAACAAAACAATAAGGATTTATTCATTTTATTTATTGTCCAGTACAGCCAGGGGAGTAGTGGGTTATGTTACTTCTGAGCCTCATCAATCAAATTGCCAAATTCAGCCATCTCTGTGCAGGTGAAGCAACAACCACCACAAATCTCACTGGAGGTGCCCTCAGAAGCTGCAGGACTGTCAGAGGCAAATCTTGCTTAATGGCTGTGGTGCATGAAAATAAAAGACTCTAGATTAGATTTGCAGCCTGGTGGTTAAAAAAGAAGAAAAAAAGAAAAAAAGAAAAAAAGAAAAAAAGAGAAAAAAAAAAAAGAAAGCCATTCTTCCATCTGCAAAGCAAGCACATTTGATCTAGAAAGCAACAAGATTCTGTAAACATAACACCTCCAGATGTATTTCTTTCCTTCCAGAGCAAACTCACAACCATTTGGCCACTGTCAGCTTAAATGATTTCACCTGTTTTATATTTTGTCTTTGAATACCAGTGATGACCAGCTGACTCATTTTTACTTTGAGAAGTACAAGACCTGGATTATTTGGCTTTAGACTGAAACCCTGACCCCAATTCACTGGGAATTTTGCCTCTGATTTCCACGCTGCCAGGATTTAACTTTCAAGTCTTTCATCCAGCTCCTCTTCTGCTTTTACTGTTAGGAAAACATTATTTTCAGACCCATTTGGTCATGACTATGTTTGAGAATGCACCTCATGGTTCACACAAGAAGAATTTGGTCCATGTCATTTTGAAATGCCTTCACGTGCACACTCACTGTGGGGCAGTGAGATATCTGCTATCTTGCACAGCATTGGGGTGTGTCTTTAATTGCACCTTTATGGAATTAAAGTTTAATTGAGAATCAAGTACAAATTCATCTCCTTGTGCCTGATTCTCCTGTCCTAAGTCCAAAATTCATCCTGCTTGAAAATGAGAATCGGGCACCTGGAGCTCACTGCCCTACACACTTGTTTTAGCAACAGCTCCTAAAAGAAGTTTCAGAGCCACTGCTAAGGGGAACTTTTAAGGCTACGGACTAACCTGATGATTTTTCAACCTGGTCACAGCACAGGAAAAAACTTGACTTTCTCCTGGCCTCCACCATATACCAAGGGACATTACAACCACATGTAATTAGAGTATTTAGTAACATTTCCAACAATGACCTCAGGAAACAGGTCCGTCCAGCCTCTGTCCAGAGCTCAAGAACTGGCTCATTAAGCAATAGCTGTGTCAGTGGGTGTAATGCAAACCATTAGAAAGCCTTTAGGCCAGTGTTTCCTGTGGTCTTCCACCTCCTCCGCTCTGTTATGGGACATGATCCTTGTTTTCTCTTTGGATCTGCAGGATGCTGAACGCTAATGGGATTTGTACTGAGTGCTGTTGTGGATGGCACGTACAAATCGTCAGATGCTGCCCCATATACAGCACAGGCTGAGCACCCAGCAATGAGCCACAGCACTAACTGTTCTGCGTTGTATAACTGTGCTCGTGGTGTGCTGCTGGATCCAGGTACAAGTAACTCCTCACTCCGTAGGAATACGTACCTGATTGTGGGCATGGCAGCCCCATTGCGGTTAAACGGCTGAAAAATGATGGACTCCCCCAAGAGAGATCATTGAACCACTCCCTCTGCAGCTTCACCACTGGCCAGGCAATGTTTGGTCCACATTCAATGCTTGCAGCAAAACTAATGCTATGATTCTAGCAGAGAGATTATAAACTAATTGCTTTTCAAGATTAAGAAAAAAAATAAAATTTTAGTGCTGCGTCTTCAGAAAGTTACTACCCTAAAAGCAAATTTAAAGCTGTAGGCAAGAAGATAAATTAATCAAAGAATACAAACAAGAAGCTGGGAGATGAGGAGGGAGGAAAGATTATCTCATCATGCTGCGTCATTGCAGGGTATCTCAACACCCCATCGCAGGGAACAGAGGGAGCAAGCCCTGAGGGAGAGGCAGATAAGAAGAGGGAATCCAGCTTGGGGTGCAAGAGAAGGAACAGCCAGACCCCACAGCACTGTATTACTTTGCCAACCACTCACAGAGAGGGAACCTGCCGCAGGAAAACATAAAAGAGACAAAACTCCTGGGGCTCCCGAAGACATGCCAGGCCTCCATGAAGCCAGACAAGTGTCTCAAGGCCTGCATCCTCTACAACTGTATCTGCTTCTCTTGGGCTAGAGCTGCCAGGGCTAGAGCTGCCACTGAGCTAAGTCACTATCTGTCATATTTGAGAAGTGGCAGTTTGGCGAAGTTCCCACTGACAGAAAAAGGGGGAAACAAAATGCTTACTTCTAAAAAGGAGAAAAGCAATTTAGCTAGAAAGTGTTGGTAACACACCAGTGTTTTGGCTACTGCTGAGCAGCACTGACGCAGCATCAGCGCTATCCTGGGAGGGGACAATCAGGCCACTGACCCAAATTAACTGAAGGGATATTCCATACCTTATGATGTCAGATGCCATCCACAGGGACCTGAACAGGCTTGAAAGGTGGGACTGTGTGAACCTCCTGAAGTTCAACAAAGCCAAGTGCAAGGTCTCTCATGTGTGTCAGGGCAATCCCAAGTACAAATTCAGTCTGCGCAGAGAACGGATAGAGAGCAGCTGGGGGGAGAAGGACTTGAGGGTGATGGTAGATGAGAAGCTCAACATGACCCAACAATGAGCACTTGCAGCTCAAAAGCCAGCAGCATCCTGGGCTGCATCAAGAGCAGTGTGGGCAGCAGGTCAAGGGACAGGATTCTGCCCCTTACTCCGCTTCCATGAGACCCCACCTGGAGTGCTGCATCAAACTCTGGGGCTCCCAATATAAGGGTGAGGACTTGTTGGAGTGAGTCCAGAGGAGGCCTATGAAGATGATCAGAGGGCTGGAACACTTCTCCTACAGAGACAAACTGGGACAGTTAGAACAGCTGGGACCTTAGAACGGCCTTCCAGGACCTAAAAGAGGCCTAAAGGAAAAATAGGAAGGGATTCTTTATAGGGAGTGTAGTGACAGAAAGAGGGCTAACAGTTTTAAACCAAAATATCTATTTAGAACAGATATTAGGAAGAAATTCTTTACTGTGAAGGTGGTGAGACGCTGGCAGAGGTTGCCCAGAGAAGTTATGGATGCCCCATCCCTAGAAATGTTCAAGGCCAGGTTGGATGGAGCTCTGAGCAACCTGGTCTAGTGGAAGGTGTCCCTCCCTATGGCAGGGGGATTGGAACAATATAATCTTTAATGTCTCTTGCCAGGCAAGCCATTCTATGATTCTATGATAGCCAAGTTACACCTCAACCCTAATTTTTCACAGAGAAAAGTGTGTATTCTTCTATTCACAAATCTTGCCAAAGAATCATATGAACTTAGAGCAACTTGAAAAATCTCTAGGGTGGTGATAACAGCTATGACATATTTCCTTACTCCAGAAGCACTGTGCACACCGTATGGATTTAAAATCCACTATTTTCCATAACCTGCTCTCCCTTGAGCTGCCCAGGGCTGTCTGCAGGCTGGTGGCCCGGAGAGCAGTGTCCCCAGCAAACTACGCCCTGAGAGATCTCTGTGGGGAAGCAGAGAGCCTGTTACCACGTACAGCCCAGCCCGGAGCTCCCTTACCCGGTGAACAGCATCTCAGGCCCCCGGGTCACACGCAGCCGCCCCCGGGGGCTGGATGACGGGAGAACGCGTCGGCAAGTCCGGGGAGGGGGCGGTTCGGGGTGCGGGAAGCCGGGCTGCCGATGCG